>QEPC01008495.1:1583308-1624220 GCA_003113815.1 Sphenodon punctatus
AATAAAGCGAGTCCAATAGGAGCGAGTGCTCAACAGTGTCAAAGGCAGCAGAGAGGTCAAGGAGGACAAGAATGGAGTAGAGGTGCTTAGATTTAGCAACAAGTAGATCATTGGTGATCTTGGCCAGGGCAGTTTCAGTAGAGTGAAGGGGGCGGAAGCCGGATTGGAGAGGGTCCAGGGAGGAGTTGGCAGAGAGGAGGTCCAGGCAGCGGGAGTAGACGACACGTTCCAGGAGCTTTGAGGCAAAGGGAAGGAGGGAGACTGGCCGGTAACTAGAGAGGTCAGATGGGTCCAGGGTGGGCTTTTTGAGGATGGGGGAGACAGTGGCATGCTTAAAGGCAGAGGGGAAGGAGCCTGTGGAAAGGGAGAGATTGATGACGTTTAGAAGTGAGGGGGGGGGGCGACAGTGGGAGCAATTGAGGTCAGGAGGTGGGAGGGGATTGGGTCAAGGGGGCAGGTGGAGGGGTTGGATGAAGAGAGCAGAGTGGAGATTTCCTTGAGAGAGGCAGGAGGGAAGGATGTGAGGAGAGAGGGGGGAGGGGGTGATGCGGGAGGAGGAGGTGGGTGGGAGGCAATGTCCTGAAGGATCTTGTCAATCTTATCACAGACACACTCTCTCTCTCTCTCTCACACACACACACACACACACACACAGAGTATCAGATAGTATCACACACACATCACATACACAGTATCACAGACAGTGGGTGTTTTTACACACACATTTCTCCTGCATGTTTGCTGTTACATCCTGAACTGTCTGTGTGTCTAAATCACTCACCCAGATCTTACACATCCGGATCTTTGAACTTCTGCATAGAACGTCTCCCAGAACATTTGTGTGTAAAATGTTCTCCTGGTAAACTGCTTTGCTCCAGGCAACTGTGGTCACTTGATTTCCATGGCAACCCCTCACATCTACAGCTGTGGCTACTTTAGGCTGCCTCAGGGCAGTGTGTGTGTGAAAAATGAATATGGAACTTACTTGTGAACTTGTAAACCCAGAAGACTGAAAAATACGGAACTTTAACGTATGTGTAAAAATGCCCCTCTTACACACACACTGTATCAGTCTCTCTCTCTCCCCGCCCCCCTCTCTCTCACACACCCCCCACATACATGCAGTATCACAGAGAGAGAGAGAGAGAATGATACTACTCACACACACATACAGAGTATTACACATACTGTGTGAGTATGATACATGCTGCATCACACACACACCTTTATTCAGAGAACACACTTTGGGCATTTTCAGACAAGACACTCACTACCCACCCACCACCCACCCACTATACATGTTGCAGGGCTGTAATGTTGCCCTATGGGTGCCCTGTAACATATATAGTCAGTGGGTGGACCGTGACTTGTATGAAAATGCCAAGAGAGTATCTAATTCTTGGTAGTTTGTTCATGGAAAGAAAATCTCCAACAAAACGTGATTAGTTGCAAGAAGGAACCTTCCAAAGAAAGTTCTGAAGGGTCTGACAAACCGTTGGGGACTGGAGAGGATGTCTTAGCTGAAAGCGAATGGAAATTTTTGACATACTTTGAAATGTTCCCCAACCCCAACCCCCAAAATGAACATTTCAGTATTTGTGTTTCATTCTGAAAAATGTCATTTTGATTCACTGCAGAAGGTGGAGTTTGGATTTCAAGCACAGTTTGAATTTGGAATCTAAATGAATTGATTGAAAGGTGACTGAAAGGGAAAACATTTTGGGGGGCTGGGGGAAGAATGAGGTTGTGTGGATGTGGGGAGGGGACGGTATTTTAGGGAGAGAAGCTTTTGTAGGTTTGGTCGGTCGTCTGGTTCAGCTAGCCAACATCTTTGCTTTGATGGTGTTTCCCACCCGAGCATCCAGAGGGAGATGTTAGCATCCTGGCTTTTTCCTCCCTCCTAGGACCTCAAGGGCAGGATTTAAAAACATAAGGGACACTGTGGGGTTGTAGTCTGTGGGGCTTTATGGAGCTTTGGGGGTGTTTTTTTCTATGGGGCTTTGGGATGTATGTTCTATGGAGCTTTCTGGAGCTGTAGGGGTGTTTGTTCCATGGGTTGGTCTTTCTTTCTTTCAAATGTATACCCTGCTCAGGGTGGCTTACAACATATGTATATTTAAAAATACATAAAAAACACATACAAATCCCAAAAAACTCCCACCCCTGGACTCCTAATTCCGTTCACCCAATCCCTGCCTGCCAAACATTTGGCCAATAAGATGCTCAAGCTCTGACAGGCCTCTGGGGGAAGGCAGTTCCACACCACTGGGGCAGCAACCAAGAATGCCGCTCTATGGGCACTTGTGGTATGGACTTGACTAGTTTGTAGTACCCACAAGAGTGCTCCTGGCCGGCCGCGGGAATCGCAATGGAGCATGGTAGGAAAGGCGGTCTTTCAGCTATGTGAGGCTCAGGCTGTTCAAAGCCTTAAAAGGTCAAAACCAGCACCTTGAATTGTACCCAAAAGCTATTGGGAGCCAGTGCAGACTTTAAAGCACAATTGTAATGGGTTCGCAGTGACCCACCCCTGAAAGCATTATGGAACTGGGTGTGTGTGCATCTGTCCTATGGGGCTGTATGGAGCTGTGGAGCTTTGGGATTCTGTTCCATGGGGTTCTATGGAGCTGTGGGGTGTGGGGTTCTATGGAGCTGTGGGGTGTGGGGTTCTATGGAGCCTTCTGGACCTGCAGGGGTGTCTTTTCTATGGAGCTCTGGGGAGTCTTCAGCGAGGTGTCAGCGGAGACTAGGAAGCTCCAACCCAGTTATGCACTCTCTCAGCATTCCAAGTCACACCCTGCAGACAGAGTAACCACCTCCCTCAAGCCTTTCACTGTGAGGGATGGGGCCACATCGGTGCGGGCGGGGCAAAGAATCTGTCAAACCCCTCCCTGATGTAAATGGGGAACCATTACACCATTGTCATCATGGCGTCCACCCATTATGGGGCACCACGACATCCCAACACTCCACAAGGGGGTGAGGCAAAGGGGCTACTATGCCTTATAGCTCCAGAAGTCTCCATAGAACCCCCCACCACACAGCTCCATAGAAGCCCATGGAACAGAATCCCACAGCTCCTCAGAAAGGGGGTGGGATTTGGGAAAGTCTCTATGGTCTGCTTCCGTTGTGATGTGGCCGCCCAGAGCCTAGCGTCATTCCACATCATCCTAGTCTCTGCTGCCCTGGAGGTTTCTCCTTGTTGCTGTCTCAACTAATGCTTCTTCTTTGGCACGGAGATGGGTAAAGACTATGAATTAAGTCTGGATGTGAACTAGGGAGACTTTGGGGGTTACATCTCTCTGTATTTGTCGTTGTTGGTCCCTCTGGCTGTTGCTAAATGGACAACATGGCCCCTAGACCAAAAAGAAAGAAAATAGTTCCCCATGTGATGAAGAGTAAGGTGCTGAGAGTTTCATGCAAGGATGCGTGGAATCTCCCAAGAGCTCTTGTTTCAAAGAAAAGTAGCCCATTTAGAGCAAGAGTGAAACTGGGAAATGTCTGAACAGGGGAATTCAGGGAGAGAGGCTCCCCCTTTACTGATCTCAGCCACATGGTGAAAGACCGGACACAGCAGCTTCAGAATGAGTGGCTGATTCACCCCTTAGTCACGGTCCCCCATGCCCCAGAGAGAGCAGATGGTGGAGAGCAGGCAGGTGACTAAGGCATACCTCCCAACATGTTGAGTGGCCCTAGAGACAGGCCCTGCTACCTCGCTGCCAATAAGACCCATCCCTCAGTGAATAAGCTCCACGCTCTCACACGCACACACCCCTCCCAGCATTCCCAGGCCGCAAGGAGGGACGGACGTTCTCCTGCTTTTCATTCCACAAAGGCTGTTTTTAGATGAGCGGCATGCGCTTGCGCCAAAAAATCACGCACCTTTGAAAAGTGCAGCAGGCAGGGTTTAGACGAGCCGGTTGTGCATTCTTTAAAGCCGCAGATTAAATACCTCGGATATTTAATCTGCAGCTTTAAAGAATGCGAGACTGGCGATGACGTGCATCCAGGTGCATCTAAACACCACTCGCGGCATTTTTCAAAGGCGCGTGATTTTTTTGGTGCGAGCATGTGCCACTCGTCTAAAAACAGCCTCAGTTTCTTGTCTTCCATCCTCTCTCCATTGGCCTCTCAAGAGCTTTTCTTGGGAGGCAAGAGGTGCCTGAGGCTTGACTCCAGACCTTTTTGTCTCTCCTGAAAGAGGGACAGTGGGATTCAGCACCCAACGAGGGCCTCTCCCTCCTAAATAGGGACTGTTCGGATGTATGTGGAAGGAAGGAGAAAGAGAGAGAGATGGTCCAGGAAGGTGTTCACAGGACCAATACAGCTTGGGTCTCTTGTCTACTTTGTTTTTAGACTCTCCCTGCCCCCAGTCTACCCCAGGGATACAGGAATTTGTCCCTTGGGATCAAGCCCCCAGTACAACAACCTTTGAACAGAGAGCAAAGTTAAAAGAAGAACACTCCTCCCCAGGGCCAGTCTTAGAATGTGCAGGGCCCAGGACAGATATAAAATCTTGGGCCCCTGGTGGTCCTGCCCTCTTCCCTGTGGTCCCGCCTCCTTGGGAGCACCCTCCACCAGATCCTAGAGGTGGTTGTCTTTGGGGTCCCACTGAGAAGGAGTGGGGGCTCTGCAACCTGCCCTGGTGAAAACAAGGGCCAAAGTGCAGGTCCCGAAAGTAGGGAAAAATACCGGGGCCTGCAACAATTGCCCCAGGTGGCCCTGTGGTACGGCCAGCCTTTCTCCTCCCTGCTTTAATGCCACATCACAAATACAGCAGCCCCAAACCCTTCCTCCAGGCTCCCTTGCTCCCAACCCAAAGCACAATCTTCTGGAGGCACTAATGTATTGCAGATCGCAAGGTTATCTCCTCCTGCTAGGCCCAGGGTGGGGAACCGTATCCCAAAGGTCAAATCCGGCACAAGATTGGTTGTGGTTTTTATTTAGCCCCTTTCCAATTCCTAGATCCGGCCTGTGTCTCCAGCCCCTATCTCCCAAGCACTGAAAGACTGAGTTTAAGGGAAGGGGGCAGAGATGAGGGCCTGCCTACAAAGATTAGGAATGGATCCATGGCATAGAACAGATCCATTATCTCAGGGTTTCTCAAACTTTTGATATGTGGAGCACACATTAAAATTGGTGGCACACTTCACTCTTACACCTGAAAAGGGATGGAGGTGGGTGGGTGGGTGTATTATGTAGATAGATAGAATATTACAATATATAAGTATATATAATGTTATTAAATGTTTAAAATGTATTAAAAAAGAAAGAAAAGTATCATTTTTGGAGGCACATCTTTTGGGAAACCACTGCATTATCTGGAGCCTCCCCTTCCTTCCCTGCTCCCGAGCATAGCCCTTAAGCCCCCAGCTCCTATGCAATCCATGGAGATCATACGCATTTTCGAAGTGGCCCATGGGAGGGAAAAGCTTCCCCACTCTAAGTCTGATCCCCCTCCTCCTGACCCAGCCTCCCTTTCTCCTTTTGTTCTCACTGCCTTTCTGACATCCAGTGTGCAGGAGGGTGCGGGATATAAATGCTTGTAATAAATAAATAAATAAAATTCAAGCACACCTTGCTGGGAAGCAGCTGGATTTGGCATGTTTTGACACTACAGAAAAGTGACCCTGGAAAAAAAAACTTTTAGAAGGAGGCGTGGCTAATCGCCACAGCGCAAGAAAGAGACACCAAGGGAACCCTCGAGAAGGCAGATCAAATGGATACATGAATGGAGAGAAAGGGGGTCATTCTTAAAGGGATGCTGCCAGCTACAATAAATGACAGTTCCAGATTTATCTTGGGGAAAGGGCAGCCACCCACCCAGAGACTCTGGGGTTGAACTCACACTTAATGCTGCTAAAATCCAATGTCTGTGGCGGGGCCCTGGATCGCTGTTGCGTGTGAGGGAGGCAATCAGAGTCCCAGCCCTGCTTTTAAACTCGGCTCGGACGATTCATTGCTCCTACCTCTCCTGGGTTTCCTCCCAGAGGGAGGTGACAACCCGACTTGGGGAACATCCAAAGTGGGGGTGCAGGAAAGGTGGCCCAGTTGTTAGGGTGCCAGCCACGGCCTTCAGAGCTCTTTGGAGGCTCGAGGCCTGGAATGAATGGATTTTGGAGCCCCAACCCAGGGGAAAAGTCTCTCCTCTCTCCCTGCCCTTCTACACTTTCCTGCTTTCTGGACCAGAGCCAGCCGGCCGGCCTTACCACAGACGACCCAGAGTGACCACCCTCAGTCCTGCTATTTTCTCTGTTTCTGGGGGTCCTGCAATGGCCCCTGTTTTTACCAGAGCAGAGTACAGGGCCTCTGCTCCCTCCCAATGGGGCCACAAACATGACCGACCACCTCTAGAGACCTGCAGAAGGGCCCCAAAGGGATGGGGCCATGGGGAAGGGGGTGGGGCCACCAGGGCCCCCACATTTTATCTTTGCCCTGGGCCCCATAAATTCTAAGACCGGCCCTGCACTGCAAAGCCTAAGAGCCACCTGCTACTGGGGAACTGTCCAGAGCTGGCAGCAGCTTATTCCCTGGAGAAGGCTGGCACGGAGTGGGCTATGGTGGCCATGTAAGTCGCTTCCTTCAAGATGGGGAAGGTGAGTCCCTAGACACTGGCTGCCCGTTTCTGGGACCCAGAAAGCCTCCCCATGTGTTGTGGGGCAATAAGGGCCGACAAAGCTTCAGACACAGGCACATCAGCCTATGGAGGGGCCCTGAAAACAGGCACTAGAAATAACATCTGTGTAACAGCCGCGCCCCAGACACCAAAGAGGTTATCTTGAACTGAACCTCAACAATGAATTATGGGAGCCTTTCCCTTTTTCTAATCTAAAAGACCACCTGCCTCCCCACCCCGATGTTTCGCTGGGCTCCCTTAGGTCAGTCAGGGCCGCCCTCTTGCAAGCGCCACCATTATTTAATTGATTTATTTATTCAAATGTATATGCCACCCTTCCCACAGGCTCAGGGAGGCTCACAAGCAGTACAAATATAAACATTTAATACAAAAATAAACCTCTCCCCCACAAAACCCACCCAATGCCACCTCCCTATTCCCCACACCCAACACCCCCCTCACACTTCTTCTCCAAAACCACCCATCCAAACCCATCCCCCAGCCTCATCTGCTGAATGCTTGCTCAAAACTAAACGTTGTACACGGCTTCCAGAAGATGCCCAGGCTTGGGCTCAACCAAACGTCATGGGGATGGGAGTTCCGTAGCACTGGGACAACAACCAAGAACGCCTCCCTGTAAGCTCTTGTCGTGCGGTACCTGCAGGACGGCACTCCTTGACAATCGCAGGGGCTGCAATGGGGTATGGGAGGACAGGCGCTCTTTCAGATATGCAAGGTCCAGACCGTTTAGGCTTTAAAGGTCAAAAGCAGCCCCTTGAATGATCATGCCCAGAAAGCTATGGGCAGCCAGCGCAGACTACGGAGCACTGGTGTAATGTGCTCCCGGTGCCTCGCCCCCAAAAGGAGCTGAGCCGCTGCGTTCTGCACCAGCTGCATCTCCCAAACAGTTATCAAGGGCAGCCCCACACAGAGTGCACTGTAGTAATCCAGCCTCGAGGGAATGAAAGCACGGATGACGGTGGCCAAATCCAAATCAGAAAGAAAAGGCCGCAGCCTCCTCACCAGATGGAGTTGGTGAAAAGTGCCCCCGGCCACCGCCGCAACCTTACAATCTGGGCACGGCAAGGGGTCCAGAAGCACTTCAAAGCTGTGAACCTGATTAACCAGAGGGGGCTCCACCAACAGGTGTCCCAACCACCTCCAGGTCACAGGGCTGGCCAACCATCATCACTTCAGTCTTGTCTGGATTCAGCTCCAATCGGCTCCCCCTCATCTAGTTCCCGACAGCAGCCAGGCATCAGGCAAGCACTGAGACTGCAGGTTCTGGGTCAGATGAAAAAGAGAGGTAGAGCTGGGTGTTATCAGCATATTGATGACACTTCACCCCAAACCTCCAAATGACCTCGCCCAGCAGCCTCATATACATGTTGAAGAAGAGGAAAGCTAGAACAGAACCACAGGTGTGGTCCCGAGAGGATGACAAACAATTGCCCATCATCACTCTCTGGGACCTCCCTGACAGGAAGGAGAGGAACCACTCAAGAACAGTCCCACACACCCCCGCCAGGTCCCACAGTCATGTCAACAGCACATCATGATCAATGGTAGAAAGGCCACCAAAAGATCAACAGGGTAGAATTCCCTTTGTCAATCGCCAGGTGCAGCCCATCGACTAAGGCCACAAGCGCAGTCTCCATGTCATACCCAGGGCGAAAGCCCAACTGAACGGTCCAGGAATCCAACAACATCGAGATGAACCTGGAGCTGTTGGGGAACCACCCATTCATTAACCATTACACCAGGTACAGACAACATGGGCATGCAGAGAGCGGTGTTCTCTCGGTGGCTACCACACCCCTTTGGAACTCCCTTCTCATGGAGGTTTGTCAAAGCACAAGCCTGAGCCTCTCCAGAAGGCAATGTAAGACCTATTTATTTGACTGAGCTTTTGGTGGAGGGGGGAGGAGGGGAGGGCTTGGGGAGGAGAGGGAGGGAACTTGATATGGTTTATTTTTATATTTTTTGTTTGTAAGCCGCCTTGAGCCTGTGGGAAAGGGTTATACATTAAAACAAACAAATAATTGGCGAGTCTCCCATCAGATATTCCTACACTAGCAGGGGGCCCACACCACTGTTTTACACAGGGCCCCAACTTGCCTGGATCCAGTCACCAAACCATGGCTTAGACATGAGACCTGTCCTTTTTGCCCCCACGGCCTCACCTAAAAATGCCTGACCCTAATCCAACACACCCACAATGAAGGTAACCGTCTTACTCAATGTGCTTTCCTCATTTACTTAGATTCAGCTTCAATTATTTATGTCCTTACTTACTAGGGAATGGGGTGTACCACGGACCGACATCAAAGGCCATTGAGGCCAATAGAATTGTCTTAATTTACATGATGGTTAATGTAATATGCCTGGCACTGAATAATAATGAATTACAGATGGGTCCCTGCCCCAATGGGGCTTACAATCTAGAATGGGGGAGAAACATAGGGAGCTGTCTGAGTCAGACCAATGGCCCATCTTAGTTCAGTATTGTCACAACCTGACATGGCAGCAGGGTTTCAAATCTGGGTCTCCAGCAGAGGCCTCACCAAGATATGCTACTTGAGACCCCCCAGGATCCCCAGCAGAAGCCTCACCCAGGCATGCTACCCGAGATCCTCACTCAGAGATGTAGTGGATTGAACTTGGGACCTTATACATACAAGGCATGTGCTCTGCCACCTGAGCCACCCCCCCAGCGCGATAGCTACTTGCTGCTTGATCAAGCCTTCTGTACCACTCGAGATGAGCTGGCAGGTCTCCAATACCCTTGGTAATTAAGTATTAAATTAAATGGGAAGGAGAGACAGGGAGACATTAATGAAGTTGAGAATTTGCAGGTGCACACAGTTTAGTTACCGGGGAGAAGGGCAGGTCCTGAAGGACAGGGCAACAGAAAGAGCATCCAGGAGAAGCCGGTGGGGTTAAGGAGCTAGGGTAGAGGTTTCTAGGAGGGATTTGAAGGTTGTGAGGGAGCAGGGTGGGAGTTCCAGGCATAGAGGGCAGCATGGGGGAGAAGGTGAGAGTGGAGCAGAAAATGAGAGTGGAGGAGTGAAATCCCCAATTGGGAATGTAGCAAGAAATGAGAGTAGAAAGACAGGGCGGAACAAGGCCACAAAGAGCTTTGAAGGTGAGGTCAAGGATTCTGTGCTGGATGAGAAAGGGGAAAGGGAGCCAGTGGAGAGAGCAGAGGAATTTTTCAGTCAGATTGCAAGTTGGGTAAAGCACAAATGAAGGCTGGCAGGCTGATCCCCCTAATCAGGGCTGGCTAGGTTAAGGACCCACACTGGCTGTGTACAGCACAGCATGCTGTCCTGTCTTGCTGGCACATTGAGTGAGCACAGACCTCAAAGCGTCCCCATCTGAGCTACCTGCATCATTCCCTACCACACTAGCGTACTGGGATCTGAATTAGCTCAAAAGCACCCCCATGGGTTGCCACCGATGCAAATGTTTAAGGGACACTTATGAAAAATACATGTTGCAGGTCCTGCATTGGCACCTTGCAACATGTATTTTTTCATGTGTTTCTTAAACATTTACATAGGTGACCAGCCCTACCCTGGTGAGACTCCCTGCAGTACAACACCCCCAGCACCATTGGGAGGTCAGCCCTAACTCACAAGGAAGATTAGACATAGACACCATTTGATGGCAAAAGGGCAAACCAACCATGCATCCCAACATGCACTGCAGCACTAGCGGCGGCGGCTGAATCAGTCTCATTGATGCATGATGGGAGTTGTAGTTAACGGAATGTTCTCCGCTTCTGATTTGGCTATTAAGTCAGAGTGCTGGTACGCGCTGCGCTGCGCTGCGCTGCGAATGGGAGGGTGGGAAAGGAAGAGGGACACTATTGTATGATGAGAGTCTATAGGAGCTGCAGTGTTTTATTATAACATGTATTATTGCTACTCTCTCTCTCTCATAGACACACACACAAATGCATTATGGGAGCTGCAGTCTTTTGGTACGTAGATAAGTGTATTAAAGTAATTAAATTAAGCTACACTCCCGAGTAAAGAACTCAACTTATCAGATTCAGAATATTAAGGAAAAACCTTGCAAGAGGAGGAGGAACCTTAACAAAAAAAATTACAAAGATTCAGAAAGATAATCAAAATATACACCAAATGTACTGAACAAAGGATGTTTAAATGTGCCTTAAACCCTAATTAAAGATAACGATAAATATATAAATAAATAAAAAATAAAGAGTCTGGAAAACGAATACATTTCAAAGGATTGCATCAACAATTAGTGTAGTTCTTCCTAGAAAAATTGGATTTAAGGACTACAAATCCCGACATACCTAGTTCCAGCACCTTGTGACTTCGATGGAACTTTTGTCGCGATGCATTTAGGGAATTGTAGTTTCCATGAAATGGACCAGTGGGTCATTACCATCGCGTCGCCTCTTCTTAGCCCAGCCTCTGATTCTCGCGATGCCTGCTGGGAGTTGAGGTTTAGTATCGCTAGGAGGGCTCGCCACGGACTCCATTCCCCGACATGCAGCGCGTCTGTTCCCTGCTCTCCCGCCAATGGATGACTACGGCGGCGCCCTCTGGGAGTTGTAGTTTTGTTTTGGGTGAGGGGGGCTCTCACGGCGGCCATTATCTGAGTGCGCGCTGAGGCTGAGCGACTTTAGCGCTGCCGGAGCCTTTTACCCCAGGGGCTCTTTGCCTCCCTGTCCCCGTGGGTGGGAGCATTGCCATGGTGACCGGTGCGGCCTAGTCCCCTCCCCTCACGGTAACCGAGCGCGGCCTAGTCGGGGCGGCCGGATCCCCGGGCTTGCGTAGGGGCCGCTGCCGCCCAGGGCTGCCCTGGGCTGGCCTCGGCCATGTCCCTGGTAGCCTACGCCAGCAGTGAGGAGGAGAGCGAAACGGAAGAGGCCACGGGCGAGGGGGGAGAAGAGGCGCCCCCAGCCCTTCCCCCTCCCCCGGGCAGGGGGCTCTTCTCCTCCCTTCCCCCTCCCAAGCCCCCCTTGCTCCCCCCAATGCTCCCCCACCAGCTCCTGGGAGGCTCTGGCTTCCCTTTCCCTCCCCCTCTTCACGGGGGCCCGCCGCCCCCTTTCCCCCAGGGCCCTCCTCTCCCTCCAGGCCTCAGAGGCTTCAGCATCCCCCCTCCAGGCATGGGCCTGCCTGAGCCACCAGGCTTAGGCAGCTCAGTGGGGGAGCAGCCTAGGCTCGGGGGGCTCCCTTTGCCCCCTCCCAGGAACTCCCTGGCCCCCTCTGTGCTCAGCTTGCCCCCTCCCATCGCAGCTGCCCCTCCAGGGGCCGGGGCAGATTTGAGCTTCCCAAAGCCAAAGAAGAGGACGGAACCGGTGCGGATCACGGTGCCTGAGCTGCAGAAAGGGGATGTGAGTATGGGATAATCATTCTCTCCCGTTGTAGGATCCGGACGGGCCTGTTGCCGGGGTCATAGTGCTCTGTCTAATCCGTATGGACCATTGGTGAGAAATATAGGGCCTGTTCATATGGACCAGGGTGGAACCTCAGCCCTTAGTGGTAGCTCATTCATAGTGCTCAGCCCCCCAGCAAATCCTGCCCCTATGGATGAGCTGCTGAGACCAATCTTCCCCAGCCTCACGGTACCTCTGTTGTGCGGGATGGGTGTGTGTACAACGACCACTGATTTAGGATATATTGGGTCCCTCCTGCCCCCCACCACCCCAGGCTACTGCTTCGCCAGCTCCACCAAAAATATGAATTGCTTGCCACCACTAGCTGCCCTGCAATGAGTCGAATTGCCTACCCCCTTTTAAATAGCAGTCTCTTATCCCGGTGACAGCTGTCTTAGTTCCATATGGGTTCAGTTGGCCCAAGTTGGCCCATTTGTGGTGCCACGCCAACATGACACCCAAGTTGTGATGTTTCAGAGGGGGCTTGCCCGTCGGGCATTCTTAATCCCCAAAGCGCTTTGCAGAAAAGGTTTCTGCGTCAACTCTCCTTGTAATCGTAGAGCAGATACTAAATTCAGATTAGCCACATTTGCTACATGGGGTGGTGCAAAAAGCCAGTAGCATAAATGAGTTTTAAAAAGGGGGTTAGACAAATCCTTGGAGGATAGGCTCATCGGCCGGAGACAGCCCCATGCTAAAGGTGTCCCTAAATATTTGGCAGCCCTGGAATTTAGGAGTGAATGACGGGGCATGCTCTGTGGCGTCTCATACTCTTTTTTTTTTGCAAAGCATCTATACTGGCTATTGTCAGAAGCAGGATACCATGCAAGATGGACCATGTTGTTTTTTTGTGATAAGAAAGTTTACTGGATACAGATCCAAAGTCCGACTGTCCAGACAAAGTTCCTGTTTCTGGAAGCCAAAAGGGGAACCTTTTCCCTCCTGGGAGCCATTTTAAAAATGATCGCGAACTCCAAGGGCTGTATAGAAGTTAGGAGTGGGAGCACCCGAGGGGTCCAGATCATGGATTTATGCCATGGAACTGCCCCCTCTCCTTGTGTGCATGCCCTCATCTCTGCTTTCTTTCCCTGAGCTCAGTCTTTCAGTGCTGTGGGAGGGGGGTAGGAACAGGATCCAAGGGCCCAGATTCACGAACTAGAAAGGTTCTGAAAGCAAACTAGGCACGGGCCGCTTTTGGTGCCCCTTCTTGAGGTTCCCTGCCCCTAAATTAAACAAATGTCTAGCTGGTGGCTTCAGATGCTTTCTGAGACAGTCGGACAGTAGGAGCTTACCAATGTGCATGTTTATAGTGACCCTAATCCCAAAGGTCCCAAACGCAGGCGGTGCCATGGAACTTATCGTTGGAGTGCAGTCTTGTTGTACAACAGCGAGGGGAGGAAAAGATTTTTTGACCAAAGGCAAGTTTAGTCTTTACGAAAAATGTCAGGGACTCTCAACCTGCGAAAAGGTAGTCCGAGAGAGTGTGGTTGCTGTGTTGATCCCAGATGTAAGAGATGGAGACAAAGTAGGTCAGCTGATATCTTTTATTATTATTTATGTATTTATATGGCACCAGCACTGAACAGTCGTCCAAGACAGGTCCCTGCCCCGAGGGGTTTACAATCTAGGATAGACGAAGGAAAAGGGGAACATAGGGAGAGACGGAGATCTTCACTAAGTTGAGAATAGAGCTGCCATCAGGTACCCAGCAAGTCGAACAATCTGTTGATTGAATCCAGGGTGCCTGACTCACCCCTGGTTGCATTTGGACACCAGTTGGCACCCGAACGCAACCCAGCAAGCTACCTGCCTCCCCAGGCTGACTCACCTCACCGCTGGTCTGCCGCTCCTCTGCTTGCTGCTCCCTGCTCCTTCCCGGCCTGCGTGCTGCTCAGCTGAGCTGGGGAACCTTTTCCCTCCTGGAGGCCGCTTTAAAAATGATCACTATCTTCCCATCTCTAGTTGGGAAGTTGCAGACGCATGGACTTGGCTTAATTACAGGGACCCTGAATGATGGGATAGTAGAGAGAGCATCGGTGGGTAGTTGGGGGCAATTTATTGGAGCAGTTTCTGTCAGTGATAGCACGCAGGGTTTCGGTATGTTAGGTATATAGGCCTGTCTTATTGCATGCCTGAGGAAGGCCCACGCGTCTCAAAACTAGTTTTAGACTGTCCTCGATAGACGTTGTTTCGATAAAACATGTCATCTGAACTATTTGGTCTCCATCTCTTCGAAAAGGTAGGCTCTTCCCCTGAAACCTCCTGTAAGGCGCCAGTCCATCGTCCTGAACTATGAGGGACCGTGTCGGTTCTGCTGGGATCTTAGTCCAGTGTCAGTTCTGATGGTCCAGAAGCTGTGAATCCTGAGCGATATGTCCAATCGAATGGCTAAACACAAGATACTCCTGTCGATTACTAACTTCCATTTTAAAATGTCCAGACATTTTTTTAAAGTCTTGCAAGATAAATACAGATCCTGTAAGGCATAGAGGGTTGATTTCATGTAGGCTGATAAAATGCAGCCACCTCTTGGGCTGTAAATGACAGCGGTCTAAGTGACACTCATCAGCCCTGCCTGAAAGGTTTGGAAAGAAAATGGAAAAAGACCTTATCCAATCATTGTTGTAGCTTGAGTTTATTGTTTCTATAGCAACTGCTCAGATCAATGCCTATATCTGACCAGTTGCAATTAGAGACCATTCTCTGTCCTGAAGGGCTTACAGTCTGGAACGGACAAAGAGGAAGGGCACGCAGGAAGACATTCATGAAGCCGAGAGGTTGCAGGTGCACGTGCTTAGCTTAGTTATGAGGGGATATGGGGGGAACCTGAAGAGTAAAGCAGTACAGGGCGGGGAGTGGCCAGAACTAGGGTGCATGTGATCCATTTGATCCAGGCATCAATCCCAAATGATCTACCAGGATCCCTCCTGTTGCCTGTGGTCGGGCGCATCAGGACTGGTCCCCTTCTGCCGGCTCCTAGCTCTAGAGCACCTCAGCAACCGGTCTCAAGAGGGGTGAGGAGCATTCCTCTCAGAGAGTGCCTTCCCCTCTGCACTGGAGGAGCTCTTTCCTCCCAGAGACATTCCCTGGGACGCCGTCAGTCCTCCTTTCCTTCCAGAGGTGATCTCCAAGGGGTCGGTTCCCCTCCACACACTATGATCTACTAGAGACTAGTTTGTGATCTGCTAGTGGATCGCAGTATACCTCTTGGCCATCCCTAGTATAGGGAGAAGCGTAGATGAGCAGACGGGGGCTGGGGGAGGAGCTAGGGAAACCCTGATAGAAGAGGGGTCGGCTTTTAAGAGGAATTTTAAGGTTGGTCGGGAGGGAGCAGAACGTATGTGTTTGGGGAGGAAGTTCCAGGTGTAGGAGGCAGCATGGGAGAAGGGGTGAAGATGGTTTAGGCCAGGGGTGGCCTGAACATAGAGTCCACCTCAGGAGATCTACCAGGACCCCTGCCGCTAGCTCCAGGTCAGGACCTCTCCCCGATCTAGGGCAGCTCAGCAACTGGTCTCAGGAGTGAAGAGAGAGAGAGAGAGAGCCTTCCCTACCACACTGGGGGAGCACGGCTAGCCTCTTTCCTCCCCGGAGGGGGACCGGGGCACCAGTCCCACTCTCCTCCACAAAGATGGATGTGAGGCTGCTCTCTTCCCAACACCCTGATCTGCTGGAGACTGGTTGAGCCTGGTGGCAAAGGAGCAGTGAAATTCCTGGGTGTCGGGAAACGCAGCCAGGAAGTGACGGTGGAAAGACAGGAAGGAGCAAGGCCACAAAGAACCTTGAAGTTTAAGGATGCCGAACGCTATTGGAACGCAGCTAGAAGGCTGGGTTTTAAACCTGTGTGCTGTAGAATTTCTCATTTAGTTCCCAATCGGCAGAATCTCCAGCGGCCCATGCCAGGGAGCTGCCGACTTGTCTTGCTTCTAAGAGGAATCGCAAAGAAAAATCAACCAAAAACGACCACGTTCTGGGTTATTGCTTGCTTGCTTGGCCTGGTCCCGACACTGGAATTGTGCGCTCTTTGTTGAATTTAAAAGCTTTTTGGTCTGTCCACCGTCATAGTCCCAACCGCACAGTTTTTATTAAGGCGTCTTCAACATCACCCAGCTAGAGGGAACAGATTGCATCTGCTGCAACTTTTACGTTTGCTGGCCAAAGGAAGAAGAGAGGCTCCCCTCTGCCATGGTGCTTAACTTGCATTGAATTAGGTCGTTCAGGAAGTGAAGTGAATCCACTTCACTGGGGGCACATTCGAAAAAGGTTCTGTTAGTGTGGGTAGTGGCATAACCCCACGTTCTGAAGGTTGGATGAAATCCTTACCGCTTCTTGTACTGCTTGACACTGTGTGTATCACACCAGCAATGTACGTGACACCAAACAATGATTACGCAGAGACAGGTCCCTGCCCTTAGGGGCTTACAGTCTAGGGGAGACAAGGATGAGGGAAACCTAGGGAGACATTCATGAAATTGCGAAGTTTCAGGGGCACGTGCTTAGCTCGGTTACAGGCAGAAGGGGGACCCTGAACAGGACAGTAGAGGAAGCATCAGCAGCTCATGGGGATGAGGAGCTAGGGAAAAGTTAGGTTTTCATGAGGGATTTGAAGATTGGGAGCAGAGTGGATGTGTTCAGGGAGGAGGTTCCAGGCATAGGGGGCTGCCTGGGAGAAGGGATGAAGACGTTTCAGGGAGTAAGGGACTTTTGTGTTGGGGGCAGAGGAGGAGCAAAGCTCCTGGGTGGGAATGTAGGAGGGAACAAGTGCAGAAAGATAAGGGGGAGCAAGACCACAAAGAGTCTTGAAGGTGAAGACAATGAGTTTGTGCTGAGTGTGAAGGGGGCGAGGGAGCCAGTGGAGAGAGGAGTTCCTTGATAGTCCCTTGTCCTCTGCCTCCTGTTGCAAGGCGTGTGGGGAGAAATGCAGGGGAAGCAGCAGCTTGTGTTAACACATTGTTACAGGACAGAGCAAACTGAGCTCAAGGAGCCAGTGGTAAGTATGCAAGGGGGAAGTGTGTTTTGTGAATGAGCTCTATAGCTCCCGTTAGAGCGGAGCCTTTCCTAAGACGTTCTGCTGAGGGAGGAATGGTTTTGCTGTAAGAAGGATCCAGTCTTTCTCCATCTCGAATATCCTGTTTCGTAAGCCTCTTACTTCTGTCCCTGACGGTGCCACATGGCCGTTGGCTAATGTGGCATATCGATTGGCCTTGTTGGCAATCTAATTAGCTGTGTTTGCTTCTTTCTCCTCTTCACGGCATCTGGTCTAGGAACAGACGTTTTGCGCTCATCAGATGCCTGAAAAAGCCGCCGGGGACTAATCTTTGGCAAATGGGAACTCTTTCTGCTTGTGCTGGTTGGATCCCAGTTGTTTAGTGGATAAGGTGTTGGATTTGGACCTGGGAAAACAGGATTCAAATTCTGTCATGGACATGAGCCTTTTGGGTGGCTTTGGGCAAGTCTTCCTTAGCCTCAGTTCCTCCATGTATAAAATAGGAATAATAATGAACTAGACAAGAATTGAAAAGCAACTTGTGTTCTTATGTTAACTTTGAATGCTGAAAGTGCCAAAGAGAAGATAAATAAGGGGATCTGTACAAAGATTTACTGCACAAGAAGTTCTATCCGGGGTCCTTGAACTAAGCATGGCTTTGGCCTTCTCTTTGTCTGTGGTTTTATTTCCAGTCTCGCAGTTTGCTTTTGTTTGTGTTTGGTAGTGTACCTGGCACTGTATAATAGTTCTAGACCGGTCCCTATCCCAAGGGGCTTACAGTCGAAGAGACAAAGGAGGGAGAAGTGAACATCGGGAGAGACAAGAGTACATTCGTGTGACTGAGAAGTTGCAGGTGCATGTGCTTCACCTAGTTACAGGGGAGAGATTCTGAGTGAGGTGGGAGGAAGACGTATTTTCACTCATGATGAGCCAGGGAAGGCCTGAAGGAAGAGGTAGGTTTTCAGGAGGGATTTGAAAGTTGGGAAGGAGGGGGCAGAACGAACGTATCCAGAGAGGGAGTTCCAGGCCTGCGGGGTAGCAAGAGAGAAGGGGCAACGCTGTTTCGAGGAGCAAGGGAGTTGCAAGCAGGCGAGGGTGGGGACCGAGGAGGAATGAAGCTCCTGGGCAGGAGTGTGGCGGGCTCACTTGTGGGTAACTGCAGTATTTCTGGACTTGATCTACCCACATCAGCAGAGCCGTGGGTGGGAAAATCTGCACCCAAACCTCCCTTTTTAATAGCTTTTGGCCTTGCAATTCACGAGGCAAGCCCTGCCATGGCCATTCCCTGCTTGCTAGATAAATGCCTGTTGCAAACTAACCAATAGCCGAGCCGTTTCTGTTCTTTTCTTCTTACTGTCTCAAGTGGATCTGCTCTGAGTTCCCTTTTTTCTCTCTCAGTCAGATTCCGAGGAAGACGAACCGGAAAAGAAGAGAAAGCCCCTTCAGGTACTTGCTCTTGTGTTCTTGAGCTAATCCTGCCTTTTAAAATCAACTCAATCTCCCCTTTTGAAGCCTTTCAGTTACTCTCCAATGGGCAGGGGCCCATGTATTCTGCACTATCCAGCCCCCCCCCCCCCAAGCAGAATAAATCATACAGATTAACCAAATCATACCTATTTTGAATGCAAATGAATTTCTTCACAAGGCAATACATTTTAAACATAGGTTTAAATAAACCCTCACAAAATACCACACAGACTTAGCAGAGGCTCTTCTCTCTTCCCTCCTCAGCCCAGGGCTTCATTGCCTAGTATATATACTGAGCCAGTATCCTGATGCCTAGCTCACAGTACTGCCCACCCAGCTGTGATTCCACGCAGCCGAGAGCAATTTCTGTGACAGTTTGGGCAAGTGCAAAATTCCACAATTAATGGATGTGATTGCAGCAGCGCAGAATTAACAGTACCCTGCTTATAACTTTAGCTGGATTAGTCTAAGAACATAAGAAGTGCCATACTGGGTCAGACCAATGGTCCATCTAGCCCAGCATCCTGTCTCCGACAGTGGCCAATCTTGGTGGCTTGGNAGAAGTGCCATACTGGGTCAGACCAATGGTCCATCTAGCCCAGCATCCTGTCTCCGACAGTGGCCAATCTTGGTGGCTTGGGAGAAGCACCCAACAGGTAACAGTGGGGAATCCATTCCCTGTTGTTTTCTCCCAGCTCCCGTCATGTTCCCTGATCCTGTCTAGCAGGTTGTTAAGAGAGGGCTGTACCAATGTAATGTAAGTCCGGATCCTGCAAGCACTTACAGTACTTTGCCTCTTCCATGGGAGCCCTCACAAGGGTTAAAGTCAAACCTATCCCAAAGTATTTGCAGAATGGGGCTTCCAGCAATTTCACATTTACCCCTGCAGACATAACTACCCAGATGGTGAAGTGATTTCTCTCGGCTGCTACTATCCAGGGATAAATTGTCACACTACTCCAAGGGTGGATTTGGGGTAGCATAGGGTGATTTACCCCTCAGTGAAATTAATTTATCCCTGGGGGAACTACCTGGGTGTAACTTACCCCAGGGTAAACATTTTGTGCCCCAAGAGTGAAACTGGTGAAGCTAGTTTTTTAATTATTTTTTTTAGTTGTTTTGGTTTTGAACCCGCCCTTTCCCAAAACCCCAGGACAGTAGGTAACATTAAAAAGTAATACATATATAAAATACAAAAATAAAACCCATATAAAAGCAGTATAAAACTAGCTAAATCTATAGGATGATGATTTATTTAACCAATGGAGTAAATACAATATGATCAGTGATCCCCCTGTATCAATACCAATAAAGCAATGCACCCAATCCTATCCCTGCTGGCTAAATAAATGTCTTACATGAATCTCTCTGCTTATCTTTTTTCCTCCTTCCTCTCTTTCAAAACCATCTCTGCTCCACTCTCTGGGGACAGGGGGAAGGAACCGGCTTATCCGCTTTGCTTCCTCAACCAAAAAACTTGACGGTGAAAGAGTCAAACCGGCTGCTTTTGCCTCACGCTTTCTCCAAGAAGATGGTGGTGGCAGAAAATGCCCCGGAGTCCACGCCAGCCAAGGCTCTCATCTCCTCCTCCAAACCCAAACCTCCGTCCAAGCCGGTGCTGGTGGCCACAACCCCCTCGCCGTCTGCCATCAAAGCAGCCGCCAAGAGCGCTGCCCTGCAGGTGACCAAGCAGATCACCCAGGAGGATGACGACAGCGACGAGGATGTGGAGCCGGAAAACTACTTCTCCTTGTCTGACAAGAGCGAGCCCAGCATGGTCAGCCCCCCAGAGGCTTATGTGTACACCGGCACGGTGGTAACGGAGGACCCGCCCCCTGGGACAGAGCCAGAGCCGGAATTCCAGGACGCGGCTGCTAACGCCCCTCTGGAGTTCAAAACGGCAACGGGTTCCAGCTCTACCCAGCACAGCTGGGCACCCAAGCCTGGGGAAGACTACAGTCCCCAGCCATTGAATCAGTACCCTGGCTACAATGACGGGGCCTACTACCAGGTATGTACCAGGGAGTGTAATGCCATGGGATTGGCCTGGAAAATGGACTTGGGTTGACAAACTGAAACAGCCTATATGGGCAGTCCTTGCCCTAGAAACCTCCTGACTGGAGACTGGTGAGACCTGATTGGTCCTGTTGAACTCCGATCCCTGCGGGCACATCCCCTACCCAAGCCTCTTGACCCGGGCTGAGTTGCCTGTTGACGGGAGGTCCCTCAAAACACTGTGGCCGACTCACAGGCAGCCGAGAGGCAGGCCGTACTCTAGTCTCTGGTAGATCGTTTGCAGGGGGAGGGAGGCGAGGCGAGGCGGGGAACCAACCCCTCAGAGACTGCCTTTGGGGAGGAGGAGTGGCAAGGAACATTTACCTCCCGGGGCCCCTTTAAAAATGCACAAGCTTCAAGGGCCACATAGGGTGAAAACAGACAGACCCCTTAACTCAGCTTTAACATTTCTTATGCATGTTGCAGGGCGCCTAGGGCACCAGTACAGCCTTGTAACATGCATAAGAAATGTTAAAGCTGAATTATGTGCATGTCTATTTCCACCCAGAGAAGATGGGGGCAGGGGTTGTGCTCAGGAAGAGGAGGGTTGATATCATGGTTCTGTGTTAGGGATCTGCTATTCTCCTCTCTGCCCCCTTCCCCTGAGCTCAGTCTTTCAGTGCTTGGGGATAGCTTCTGGTTGTAGAGGCCGGATCCAGGGACTGGTAAGGGGCCAAATATAAACTAGCTGCCCCGAGCCTGAAGTTCTCCAGTCTGACCCTCTAGGGTTCAGTCAGCATTTGGCTCGGACCTACCACCCGAACAGGCGGTGAGCATTCCTGCTCCCGAAGTCTTGCTAGCCTAGATTTCCAAGTAATGAAGGGTGTGATCCTCAGGCTAATGAAGTCTGTCAGCTCCCATCAACTTGAATGGTGGTATCATTCTGCATCCAAGCAGGGGCTTGGACTCGATGGCCCCCTGGAAGGGTCCAGTTCTGTGGTTCTAGGATGCCCTATTTTCTCTGTAGCAGGATTACTACAGCAGTGGTTATTATCAGGACACAGACACTGTGGGGCCCACTCAGGAGATGAACAGCGAGGCCTCCTTCATGGATGACGAAGCGGTTAGTATCGACTCTCTTTCTCTTCCGGTTGGGATCGTGTGGCCTGGGTTTGAGGGTGGAGTGTTCTAGGAACAAGGGAATTGCTTAGTAAGCTTACTAGTGGTTCTCAGCCGGGGCTCCCAGGACAGCGAGCCCTGGTGCAGTTGGGCTGCATCCCCTGCTGCGTCCCTTCCTGCCACTGGTCTGGCTGACTGGGCTGCTGAAGGCCAGAGGTGGGATAAGAAGAGGAGGAACCTGGCTTCCTAGCCACCTCCTGCTGCTTCCAACTGCCTCGTGTTTGCTGTCCGCTGCCAGGGTCACCTCCCCTTGCTGCTGCTGCCTGGCTACTCCTGGGCCTGGATGATTATTAGGTTTTTTTAAGGTAGGTCCTGGATTATTTAAAAAAAAATGTTTTGCTGAACGTCTTCCCCCAAAAGGTTGAGAACCCCACTAGGCTAGAGGCCATGTTGGCTCTAAATATAAAAGACGGAGACACAGTAGATGAGGCAAACTTTTCCGCTGGGCCAGTTGTAGCTGGAGAGAGTGCAAACCTTTGGGCCACCCGGGGCCCTTCCTCAGGCATGTAAGAAGTCAGAACTATAGAGTGAGCGTGTGTGTGCGTGTGTCAAATATATATGTATGAGATATGTTTGCTTACAACCCTACCCCAGCAGCTCAGCTTACAAAACATAAACTCTCTATCATTCAAAGCACATTATAAATAAGACTGCCTGACTCTCTCCTGCTCAGTTGCATGAGTTAGATCTGCCAGGGTGGGAGCTCTCGTTAGGCCAGTTGCGTCACTCTTATGTCTCTGGATATTCCCCCCCCCCCCTGTAAATTTTATTTCCCTTCCTTACATTTTCAGTTCAGCACATTTTTGGGGGGGTTTCTCAAATTCTGCAACTAAGAAACCCACATTTTGCAAGCAAAATAAATTATGCAAATTGATAAAATATGCAAAGTTGACACGTAAATGAATTTTCCAGCGTGCCATTCCATTTATTTTGAACATCTCATACCTTTTTTTAAAACAACAACAACAACAAAACTTTACAAAATACTCCATGGACCTCTCCGCAGGGGAGACTCTTTTCACCGGGCCCTGGCGGTTGTGGAGTTCTCCCCTCCAGCAGGAGTGGCATTGGGCCCTTTGGTCCTGGAATATTTATTTTATTTATTTATTTATTTTATCAATTTTTATCCCGCCCCTCCTGAAAACGGCTCAAGGCGGTTAACAATTTTAAACATAAAAATACAATTGTATAAAATTTAAAACAATCATAATAATATTAAAACAGGGTTAGGCACACAATAAAACAATAAATAAGGGTAGGAGGAGATTAAAAAACCCTAACCCCCTCCCGAAAGGCCTGGGCGAACAGCCAGGCTTTATAAACTCGCCGGAATGTTAAAAGGCTTGGGACCAGCACAGTGGCAGCACCCCATTGGTTGGTGCTCCCCACTTGGATTGTGATTCTGCACTGCCGGAGGCGGTTTCTTGACAATTCGTGCAAGAGCCCAATTCTGCGACTGCAGCAGTGCAGAATTCACAGGACCGTGCCTGTGAGGCTCAGTGCTTTGCCATCGCCTGATGAAAGTTGGCGTAGGGCAGGCGTGAAGACACCTTGGGACCACATTGGCAATTTAACAAAGGCCAGCAGAGATTCATATTTATCTCCCCAAATTCTCCTATTCATGCTTCATCGCTAGAACATGAGTTACCCTGGTACCAAAATAGAAGTGTTATCGAAAGTAACCGCAATGAGAAATGTATTGGGCCTTGGGAAGGGGCTGCAAGGTGCTGGCTGCAGAAAGAGATGGTTGTGTGAAAGGGGTGCAGGGCAGGCATGTGGAGACCTAATGCATAGTTGGGTGGATTCTCAGGGAGAGGGGAGGGTGTGCATCCTGGCATCTGCCTTTTGATCCAGCCTTTATCCCTTGTGCGCACACCCTCATCCATGTTGCTTTTCCCCAGCATGCTCCTTCAATGCTCAGGAGGAGCCAGATCCAAGAAGTGGCAAGGCCAAATAGAAATCAGCCATGGGCCAGATTTGGATTTTGTTTTTCTGCCCCAGAGGAGGGGAACCCCTAACCTGTGGTGGGTCATGTATTTGGCTCACATGTTAGGCTTCCCTTCCTCCGAGACAGAAGAAAAGAATCCTTCTATTACAGAGCAACATCTCGCAGCTGGAAGGCAACTCTGCTGGTGCCCCTAGCACTCCTGATGTTAAGAAACCCAGAGGCTTTCAGCCTCCTATGAACATAACTCATTGTCTTCCCCTTTTTGTTTCGGATTCCTCTCTCAGTTCAAGCGTCTCCAAGGCAAGCGGAACCGCGGGAGGGAAGAGATCAACTTTGTAGAAATCAAGGGGGACGATCAGCTGAGCGGGGCCCAGCAGTGGATGACCAAATCCTTAACAGAAGAGCAGAACATGAAATCCTTCAGCAAGGTGCGGGGAGGAAGGATGGTTTAGAGGACTGGGGATGCAGGAGACTGAGGCTCAAGTAGGGGTGAAATTTCATTTCCGACTGGATTCCGTTTCTGATGGAATCCAGTCATTTGATCCATTCCGGCGAAACGTGGGGAAAACAAACATTCCACTTCCCCAGAATTGTTTGAAATTTTGTCTGTTTTGCACATGCATAAATGGCCACGGCCATAACGCGCATGCGCAGAATGGCAGCCACCGTATAACAAAACAGCGGCGGTCATTCTGCAGCGTGCTACGCTCCGCATGTGCAGTATGGTGACTGTTATTTGCTGTTCTGGATTCCTGGCAAATTTTCGCAGAGCCAAAATGGCTGATTCGACCGACCTCTAAGTTTGAGTCCCTGCTTCGCCACCGAGTCCCTGTGGGAATTTGGCCAGTTACTTGGTCTCCTTGTGCCCGTTTTCCATCTCTAACATGGGGGACCTCCCCCTAAGGCATTGGTAGGACAAAGTCCAACCAAAGTTAAAGGCCTGATCGAGGAAATACGGAATAAAATCCTGCAGCCTTTGTTATTGGACAGGTCAGACTTATAGCTCTACTTACTGGACCCTCTGGTTGGGCTTCATTTGGGAGCCCTCCTGGCCCAAGCCCCTCAGCTGGGTCAGTTCCTGTGGGCAAGAAGCCCCGCCCCCACAAAATGCCATGACATTCTGGTGCTTCCACGGGGGCGGGACCATATCAAGGTAAAGGGCACGGGATACCTTAACCCCAACCTTTTTTCTGATGTGCCCCAGCCCCAATGGAGCCCCACGACATTCTGCTGCTTTGTGGGGGAGCAGGTCAGAAAAGGGTTTCCCTGACAGGACTCCGCCGCCTCAGCACTGTGACGACATAGCATTCCATCGGGTTCTAGATCCGAGCTGGGCGCTGAAATCCTGGCTGTCTCGGGAACAGGTTTGGACCAGTCCCAGCGCAGTCGGACTCGGGCCAGGCTCGGGTTTGATTTTGGGAGCCCGTGCAGGGCTCTAGGTCAGACTCAATGGGAATAGTCCTTCCTGGCTTTAGAATCTTGAATCATTAATACCAGGGAAGAGGGTTGTATCTGTAAGTAAGTGCAGGAGACGGAGAGAGCACGTAAGCAACTTCCTTCTTCCCTGAGGCAGCCCGGAACCCGCCAATAGACTTGACTCTCCCAAATAATGCTAGAGGAGGGGGGGACGAGGGGTGGCTTGGGGAGCCAGCACCTCAGCTGTGGCTCTTGGGAGAAATGGCTGCCTGGAACCGTGGTGTCTGTGTGGCTCCCTCAGTCCCATCTCCTTCACGTGCGCTACCTAGTGCTGGGAGCTCGCCTCTCCTGTGGCCTCCAGGTGCCGGCAGGGGCTGCCCAGCGGCGATAGCTGGCAGCAGTGGCAGCAGTGCTAAGTGTCCAAGAGGCTGAATGTCCAGCGTTGGGCAGCCCGTGCCAGTATGGGGGAGGCAAAGAGGTGAAACTCGCTGTGTGCACGAGGGGTAGAGTGACCTTGGATGGAGGCTCTTGGCCACATGAAGACCCCAACGTGCGGCTCTTCAGGTTGGGAACTTTGCCCACCCCTGTATAGCACATGGGGATGCTCCATACAATGAACTGGAAGCAGATTGAAAACCAACAAAAGGAAGTGCTTTTCCGCTCAGTGCACTTGTTGGCCGAGGATTTTCTGAAGGCCAGTAGCATAGCCAGGTGTAAGCAACAATTGGATCCGGTTTTGGCAGATAGGTCCCTCAGTGGCGGTTAGTCAAGCAGGTCAGGGAATGCAGCCTCTGACTATTGGGAGCCGGGAGCGAGCAGCAGGGAATGGAGATCTCTTTCGCTTATGACCCCTGTTGGGTATGGATGCTGGGCTTGATGGACCATTGGTCTGACCCAGTCTGGCATTTCTTTTGTTCTTCCTGCGCAGACAGTGATTTTGAATTTTCTTCCTGTTTTAGAAAAAAGGAGAACAGCCCACGGGACAGCAGCGAAGGAAACACCAGATCACATACCTGATCCATCAGGTGAGAAATCTAGCCACGGACTGGCCTGCAGGAGGGTGACACGCTTGGCTGCCGTTTAGGGCCAGAGAGAAGGAGCATCTTCGTTCTGGACCAGGAGTAAAACCGTTCCGTGTGCCCGAGCAAATTAATCTACAATCCCAGCTGATAGAACAGCTGGAAAAGGGGGAGAGCAAACCAGGGATGATCCAGGCTGGGCTTGGAAGCTTTAAGGGGGCTGGGGGCTCCTGCATGTGTGGGGCTTAATGGGGCAGGAATGGTAAATCGGGCTTAATGGGGCAGGAATGGTAAATCGGGCTTAATGGGGCAGGAATGGTAAATCGGGCTTAATGGGGCAGGAATGGGAAGTCTGTTTCTGTTAGGGGTGGGGAACCTAATGAGTACAAGTTTCAAGAGCTAGATTGGAATGAGGGAGGGGTTTTTAATGGGGAAGCAGAGGGGGGGGGAAGCAAGGGGAGTGTCCAGATCATGCCTCATTGCCACCCCTTTCCCCATAGCTCAGTCTTTCAGTGCTTGGGGGCCAGATCCAGGAACTGGAGAGGCGTCAATTTTAAAAAAACAGCCATGGGCTGGATTTCACCCACGGCCTGGAGGATCCCTGCCTCAGGTTTACGTTGTACTGGGAGGGGAGAGACTAAAACCTGGAGGATGCCTTCCAGTGTCGCGTAGACAATGGAGTGGAACAGACTCCAGAAGGCTAGGTCCAATCCACATCCCTGTTCCAGGCATGTATATCCGGCGTAGACGTACAGCCAGCGTAGCCTAGTGGGGAAAGTGCTGGGCTTGGATCAGCGTTCAGAACTCACGGCCGTGGCCGTGGGCCTGTCACACACTCTTTCTCGGTTCCCCCATCTGTGACATGAGAATAATCATGACCTACCTCCCGGGGTGTTAGGAGGGTGACCTAGATAAGGATTGCAAAGCACTTTGAATACTGAATAGGATGAATAGTAAGAAATGTCGGTTGCTACTGACGGGGGTCTGTGCGCATTCTTGGATCCTCGGATGGGAGGGACTGGAGGGCAGAGGGAGAAAGGCAGAGTCGAATAATTTTTCTCCTTTTAATTCCCCCCTTCCGCCCCCTGACATCGCAGGCAAAGGAGCGGGAGCTGGAACTGAAGAACACGTGGGCAGAGAACAAGCTCAGCAGGCGTCAGACTCAGGCCAAGTACGGGTTTTAGCCCCTCTGCTCCCCGCGGCTCGTCGGCCCAGGTGACCTCCTGCATCATGGACTCCTATCGGGCATCAGAGAGGTGCCTGGATGCAACTCGCCAGGTGCCGTGCTGGCGGCAGGACACGCTCCCCCATTACCTACAAAGAGAAGGGTTTAGTTAACGGTAGCCTTTTCCGTAACCCTCACAATCTCCTCTTTTTTTAAAAAAACCCCAACAATACATAGAAGGTTCAAATCAAGCCGCGCTCCTCCAGCTGGAGGCGCCAGAACCTGCGGAAGCTTTTGAACTCGCATCCTGTAGGTGTCCAGGCTACCGGTTATTTTCCTCTCATGTAGCCACCTGAGCTTCAGGCAGAGTCTCTATAACTTCCAAGCCCGAGGTGACTCCATTCCTTGGGGCAGCCGCATTTTACAAGCGTGTGGCTTCTTTTCTGAAAAACAGTCCTGGTTTGTTTTCTTTTTTTAATAGCAAAACCCATCCTCCTTTTGGGCAAGAAAGATTTTCACTTTTACGCTGGAGCAAAGGAGCCACTTCATGGCGCCCTTCAACGTTGTCCAAACATGGCTAGTTTTATTCCCCCCCCCCCCCCCGTTTTTTTAGTTCCTCTGTAAAATCTTGCGTCATTTTGAGGGAAGCGATGTGTATTCTCGGCAAAAGCGGGCAACAAAGCTGCATATTTCAGTTTGAAAATCCTACAGAACTCTGCTCCCTGTCGGGACTGCACCCAAGGAAGTTCAGGTTTTCAACTCCAGACTCTCCTGTACGTTGCTTCCCCAGAGCAGAAGGCTGTAAAATCCTGCTGGATGAACCTTTTGAATCCCACGTATTTCTGACAGCGTGTCGAAGAGTTTGCAGGTGTTCGGTAAAAGATCAGTATTTTCTTTAACATCCAGGCAAAATTTGCCTGAGCTACGTTGCGTTTTTTAAAAACTCCTCAGCCTGTTCTGTCCCCATCACCCGTTGCTTCCTAATTTGAGGCATCAAGCCTGAAAGAGAACATTTATTTTTCCCAAACTGGGTGTGTGACATTAACAGTTAAATCTAACCCCTCTTGGTTTCCCTTAATGGGCAGGTCTGGGTCTGTTCTTAATCTGCCTCTTGCACGGAGGTAATGACTGGCATTCCAGCGGAGGCCAGCAATACAGATCTCTTTCCATCAGTGGCATCACTGCCTAACTCGTTGTTCTACCCCCAGGTGATGCCAAATCAGGCATTGGATTTGATATACTCAGCATCTGGGTTGAGTATTTGTGTGTGTGTGCGCGCGTCATCTTTGCTGCTACGTTATCTGCAGTTCCCTTTAGGCAAACACCACTCCTGACTGGCTTTTTATTTTTGATTGGGATTTTTTTTTTTTTAAAGTACCTGGTGAATGACACATTTGGTCTTAGGATATTTTAAATTCTGATTCCTAGTTTAGTTCCCTGGATGTTTTAGGACTTTGGGGGGGAAAACACCCCCTTTTTTTCCCCCCCTAGTATTCCAGCAACCCAGAATAAAGATCCCCGTCGAGTAATTTATTCATATCTTATCTGTACAGGGAAAACTTCTGGAGAGAAATTTGATAAAAGGAATAAAACTTTTAAATAAATCTAAGGCACCCACCCATTTTCGCATCAGAAATGATGGGACCCTCTCTGCAAGTTTGGGAAACTTGTCTTGACGTGACAGGGAATTGCAGATGCGCCAGTTAACATCCGAAGGCAGTGGGCCTTATTCTCCTTTGTACTGGGCCCTTTGTTGTGCACGCCGGCAGCATTGAGCCTTTGCGTAAATGAGAATGACGCTGGGTTGAGAACATTGGCAGGAAATGTACAAACATCAGTGATGTTTGTGTTTCTCTGACTAGCTGCCGAAGACGGGAGTCTGGATCCCGATGACCAGGAGTCCTGTGCTTTGGAAAGCAGTTGGCTGTCTGTCTGTGGTGGAGGGAGGGGTCTTTTTTAATGCAGTCAGTTCAGGAGACCGGGTAAGTCAGTCATGGACCCCCTAAGCTGGGGGCGGGGAAGAGGTAGATTACGATCTGGTAGATCGCCCTGCGGGGAGTGCGCAGAATGTATTTGTGGGGGTGGGCACGAGAAGGACTTCAGCTGACAAACACGTAGCTTCCTCCTCTTACTGAGCTAGGAAGGAATCTCCAAAATAATGAGGGGGCAAATGGAGGTGGTGGGGGAGAGTCAACGAACAAGGGGGAGAAAAGAGGGGAAGCGGTGGGGGAAGAGAAGGAGCACGATATCTATGTGTACAACAGACAGGTGGAAAGGCAGTGGGGGTGTGGTTCAGAAAGGTTTGAGAACCCCTGCTCTGAGGAAGAGGTGGGCTACGGGAGCTCCTCTAAGGGGAGGGCTCTTCTCCGCTCCCGTGACCGGCCCGTTGCTGAGGTGGTTTCTTTTTCTAAAATGCTTCTCAGCCAGCGGTGTGCTCTACTTGGTCCTGGTCTCTATGGGGGTTTTCTGTGCCGATGGTTGAGGTGCGTCAGGTCCTGCAGGGCTGGACTAGATGACCTTTGATGTCTTTTCCAGGTCTGGGAGCTAGCGGGACGGGTCCTGGTAGATGACCAAGGTCGACGTTCAGATCAAGTAGATTACTTGCATTGTATGTCTGGCCACCTCCGCCCTAGGTGAATAGGAGACACCCAGGATGCAGTGTTTTCAGTTCCCTGGGGTGGGGGGCACAGGGCACGACCCCAGGCATGAGGGGGTAGATGGACAGGAGCTGCCCTGCCCCCTCACACCCGGGCTGGGCTCTTATCCGCTTGCCCCCTGCAGGCCCAGGAGAGCATGTGGCTCATGGGACAGGCAGCACCACGCTCCCGTGTCTCTAGGAGGGGCACCCCTACTTCGTGCTCTGCCGGCCCCACTCCCAAACCCCAGGCTACCTGCTCTCGCCACCAGCAGTTCCTTTGGCCTCTGGAACAGACTGGATGGGGTCAGGGAGGCTAAGAGACTGAACTTTATCCAAGTGGGGCATCTAGGGACGCTTTGGGAGTGGTCGGTTGGTCGGGGAGGGAGGCCAGGCCCAGCAAACCCCTTGGGTAACTTAGTGTTCCTTCAGGCCTGCTAGCCCCAGCCCCTCTGCATCCTAGCTTGCCCCGCCTCCCACCCTGGTGACCCCATGGTGGCAACCCGAAACCTGGCCACGTTGGAGGAGGGCAGAAACCAGGCTGCAAGACCCCTTCGGCCACCCAGAATGTAACCCCTCCCCCTCTTGGATAAAGCTCTGGCGTCACCCTTCTTTCTTCCTTCCCCTGCGTTGCCCTTTCCCTCTGCTGATAGGGCAGGGTGGTGTTTTTGCGAGGTTTTTTAAAGGGACGAGCTGTTCCAAGTGGGTGGAACAGCGTGTTGGGAGGTTAAAATTTGCCTCTTAGTTTGCATAATTTATTCTGCTCAGAATTTGGGGGATAAATCGTTTGCATAATACCGGGGGGGGGGGCGCCGCTGGCTGGCAGCCTGTCCTGCGTTGTGTTCTGAGCAGACCAGCGCTTCATGGATAGTGACAATTGTGGGGCGGGGATTGATGAATGAAGGACGAGCCCTCACACCTAGAAATCAGACTGCAGCTGAGGCCCCTCCTTGAGACAGCAGCAAGAACCAAAGGCCTCGGGCAAAGCCCATGCACACAAGGCCTGCAGATCAGCAAGGTTTTAGCAGCCCACTGAGCTCTCACTCCATGGGCACCTGTTACCTTGAAAATAAGAAGAGTACTTGGCACAAAGATTTTGCTGATTCAGGTTCTCAGACGAGAGCAGGGGGCAGGAACTGCTGGCGCAGGGGCCTGTTTGGTTTTTTTAATTTGGCCCCCGGATGCTGAACGAATGCGCTCAGGGGGAAGGGAGTGGAGGTGAGGGCCTGCACTCAGAGAGATGGGGTGGATCAGGGGCAGCCAGAGTGGGGCTCTCAGCCAGGGCTGGTCATGGGCCTGGTGTTGCCTTAATGGTTCCATGGCTTGTCTCAGCAGCAGAGCAGTCTCTGCCAGCCAAGCACAAAGCAGGAGAGGTTTGTGCAGGGTTGGCCTAACCCCAGGCCCTCTTGTATCCACTTACCGGCATCCCTTTACCAGGTCAGCGTGTGGGGTTTTCACTCCGTCCCGGCAGGGCCCCAAACACAACCACCCTAGGATCCTGAGCGGGGAGGCCCCTGAGGGCCTGTATATCACATCGCCCTGGGTCTTCCACATTCTAAGGCTGACCCTGACTTGCAGCCCTATAAAGATGTTGGCTTGCAGCTCTTGGAGTGGGGTACTCCCCCACCCCCGCCTAGATGAATAATCTGGACCCACCCCTTCCTTTCCTGAGCCTTTTGCCCCTTAAGTATCCCTCCCCGATCTGGCCTGTGGCACTTGTACTGGTTTCCAAAGTGGCTCATGGGAGGCAAAAGGTTTCCCCACCCCCTGCTTTAGGTCCTCTGTCTGGAAACCCAAATGCAGCCAAGCTGCAACAATAGTAAGAGACTATGACTTCCACCTAGAGACAAGAGGAGGATAAGATCAAAGAGAAGAGTTCTGTATCCCAAATTCAGCTGTCCCATGGGGATTTTAGTGCAAGGCATAATGATGCCTCTGGCTGAGAAGAGCGAGCTCTGAAAAGAATGGAGGTGTGTCATGGCAGTGAGGGAAAGTTGTCCGTCCACAAAGGGGAATCCTCTTGCTTTTCCAAATTGTTCTGAGGCAGGGATGGCAGTGGCTGTCTCTCCCTAACCTAGGTAAAGAAAGTTCTTGTGGCTCCACAAGGCAGGATCGTCAGTTCAGCAACCTGCAGAGCTGGTGGCTTGTGAATTGGTGGCATAAAGAGGTCCCAAAGCTGCCCTCCATGTCCAGGCTAGCAGCTGCTTGCAAGGGGAAGGGCCGCCTGTCGATTCCCAAGGACTGAGCTTCCTCCTCCGCAGGGGCCTCCTAGCTTTCACTTGATAGCAGAAGGGGTCTGAAAAGCGAACACAGGATTAAAACAGGTAGGGAGCCTTTCCCTCCCCACAAACCACTTTGAAAGCACATGTTTTGCAGGCTGGATGGGGGTTTACAGGGCAGGGGGCTTAAGAATGGAATGGTTCAGCTGATGAATCTGCTGTGGATCTGTCCCCTGCCCTTGAAAACAGGCCCTCCTCTCTGCTCCCCCTGAGCTCGCACCTTCAGTGTAGGGACTGGACCCATGGGCTGGATCCAGATTGCTGGATCCATTGCTGGATTAGCTCCTCCAGAAAAAAATTAACAGTAATAAAAAGCTCTGCCACCTCCGGCCTGTGGTTTCAACTCCGTTTTCTCACTCAGCAGGAAGGATGTGGTTGAGCCCTTGCAAAGAGAGTCTTGGTGTGAAATGCTCCGTGTGGGCTCTTTGTGTCAACCAGGGAAACTGGCAGGAGCCTTTTCAGCTCTTCCCCCATTAGACAGTGCCTCAGGTTGACTCTAATCCCCACCTACCAAAATTCTGCAACCAGATAAATTCTACGAGAAAAAGATTTTTTTTAAATCCCAAATGTTTTGATTTACAGATTTATAAATGTTTAAATGATGCAAATCAAATCTGACTCATTATGGAAATGAATTTCCTATCATGCTGCTACATCAGTTTTGAACATCTTGTGTGTTAAAAGCCTCACAAAACTGGACGGACCTACTGGCTGGGGGCTCTTCTCTTCCTTGTAGGGGTCATGGGTTGCTCCTCTTCAGGAGCTGTGGCAATTACCAGCATCCCATTGACTAGTGTACAGTGCTGACATGCGATTGGCTAGCTCGCAATCAGGGAGCTGGGTTCACTGTATTTTCCCCATTTCTGCCAATGGGCAGAAACACAGTGAACATGTTTTCAGTGCATAGTACTCCCTGCTCAGGCTGTAATTCTGCACTGCCAGAGGCAATTTCTGACAATTTGGCCCAATGCAAAATTCTGCTCAAATGACTATCATAGCATTGCAAAATTCATGGGGCCCTGCCACTAAGTTACAGGATAAATAATAATAATAATATTGAACTGACCCGTGGCATGCTCAGGGCTTGTTACAGATCCCTGCCCCACAGATGATACAGTACTAGATGTCCAGCCTTATTCTGCTCCTGAACCCTACTTTGCTACGAAGCAGCTTACATACATGCATAGGCCTCAAAAGGGGACCTTCCTTTCCATGCTAGCTACCTGTATCTTCCTGCTTCCTGACAACCTTGGACCAAGACGCTCCTCGGCCACCAGCTCGTAGATATTTTCAGGGGCTTCCTGTCCTGTAGAGGCCAGGGGTCTCCTCAGTGTGGCTGCCTTGGCACTGTAAGTCGAGTCATCCAACTTCAGGAAAGGGCTGGGTGGTGTCTGACAGAGAGGGAGATAATGTAAAATGGCAACAGACTCTGGTTTGTCATTATTTATCATTTCTATAGCATTCAAATTGCTGTACTATCCTTATCTAGTTCATCCTCGCAACAAGCTGGGGGAGGTCATTATTCTTCCCATTTTACAGATAGGGGAACTGAGGCTGAGAGAGAGTGCAACTTGCCCCAGGCCACCCAGTGAGTTCCCTTATGTGCCCCACCCCATGTCCATCCTAGATTGTAAGTCCTGTAGGGCAGGACCTGTCTCTAATTATGACCATAGCTCAGGGGAAGGGAGCAGGGCCTGCACACAAGGAGAGGGGATGATGGATCCATGGCACAGATCCATGATTTGGACCTTCCTCTTCCTGAATGTACCCCTTAAGCACCCTGCCCCCAACTTCTGTGCAGCCCTTGGAGCACTGTATTACGTGCTGTTGCACTGTTTCAGAGTGGCCTCTGTGAAGGGGAAAATTCCCCACCCGTTTTTCCCCTACAGTTTCTCAGACAGATGCTTGTCCAGCTGGTTCCTGAAAATATCCAGGCCATTTTATTGTTTTATTTAGACTTGGGATTGCTATTGTATTTCGTAGGTCTTTCCTCAGAATGGTCACCGGAGGGCAGTAACACAAACCTTGCTAACTGAATCCCACACACTGGCATAACTTTGGGCTGCAATTTTTTGGTGAAGGAGGCTGAATGCCCTTGATCCAGATAAGCCTCACCTAGTGTTGCAATATATTATTATTATTTTATTACAAACATTTGTAACCTGCACCCTCCTGCCAAGGCAGCTCAGGGCGGTGTAAATACAACTTAAAACAAAATAACTTTATAAAATATAATAAAATCTTAAAATACAGTCAGAATGGAGCTAATAACCCACCCCTCCAACCCACCTCCCTCACCAAAGGTGTGGTGGAAGGTCTTACGTTGTCGTTGAAAGGAGGGAAGGTGCGGGACTAGACGGACCACAGCCGGGAGGGAGTTCCACATCCTCAGGGCGGCCACCAAGAACGCCCTCCCCATCATTGTCACCCAAAACACTCGGGGGACTCTGAGGAGGGCGCTCCTGGCAGAATGCAGGGGTCAATCTAGGATCTGGAGAGTGAGGTGGTCCTGCGGGTAGGTGGGGCCCAGACAGTGTAGGGCTTTAAGAACCAACACCTTGAATCAGGCCCAGAAGACTAGGCAGCCAGTGGACCGCAAGTGTTACGTGCTCACGACAACTCATCCCTGTAAGGAGACGGGCCACCACGTTCTGCACCAGCTGCAGGCTCCAGACTGTTACCAAGGGTAGCCCTATGTAGAGTAGTCTAATCTTGAGGTGATGAAGGCATGGATGGGGGCCCCTCGGCTCCTCCCACCATCACCTCCATCTTGTCATGATTCATCTTCAGAGGGCTCACCCTGATCCAGTCCTCCACAGCCGCCAAACACCGAGTAAGCGGCACTTATGAGAAATACAGGTTACAGGGCTGCATTGGCCATTGCAGGCCTGCAACCTGTATTTCTCTTAAGTACCTTCTAAAAATGTGCATATATGGCAACCCTAGACCCACCCCCATAACAATTGAACTGGGGGGGAGGCCTCCATGAGCCTTGAAACACCCCACCACTATAATGATGCCCACCTGTACCTTCCACAAAACCCACCTCCTCTGCAGAAGGATCTGGTAGCTTCCCTGTCCCCCTGTCTGTCGCAGGCTGCCTCCTGGGCCCCAGAACCTGGTTGGAGGTAGTCCTGAGCAGCCTGGGGTGCCCCAGTGTGGTCTCTGTGGGGGAACCGGGCCTGACGAAGCCTGGAGGCAGTGTGGCGGTGTGGGTCTCCGGAGGGATGGTGGGTAGGCCAAAGCTGCTGTCCTCCTGCTTCACCTCTGAGTAGATGTTCTCAGGGCTGGCTGGGGTGCTCAGAGCGCCTCGCCCCATAGCATAGAAGGGGATGGGCTCATCCGGCTCGTAGTAAATGCGTCGCACAGTGGAGGAAGAGGAGGAGACGTCCTCTCGGGGTTCGGCATAGGTGTGGAAGCGAAGGAGCTGGAAGTACTTGCCCTCGGCAGGCTGGGGGCGGCTGGGAGGCTTGTTGACCTGGGCGTAAAGGTTGGAAGGGGAGACTGGGCTGTTTGATCTCTGATCCACTGCTTCGACTGGGAGCTGGGGGACCTGGCGGAGGAATGAAACGTGTCTCTCTCAGCCTCTTGTGAAGCTGCTGTCTTCCACGTGGAGCCGGCCTGCTCCCCACATAGGAAGGAAGGGGGCCCTGCTGCCCAGAGGAGAGGACACTTAACAAGAACTACAGGTTGCAGGGCTGCGTTGGAGCCAATGCAGCCCTGCAACCTGTAGTTCTTATCAGTGTCCTCTAAAATGTGCCTATCTGGCCATGCTAGCTGCTCCCCTGGAGGTGGGAAGAGCCCATCCTGGGCCCCACTATTTTCTCTGCTTCGCGGGGGCCCGCAGTGGCCCCTGTTTTTACCAGGGCAGATTGTGGGACCCTCCCTCCCAACAGGGCCCCAAACATATCCACCTCTAGGGCCCTCCAGAGGGTACCATGTGGGGGCCACCAGGGCTTTGCATTTTATTCCTGCCCTGGGCCCCGCAAATTCAAAGGCCGACCCTAGGTAGAAGGTAGGAGCTTGTCTGTGACTGCTGGGTGAGGTTTCAGCTGCACCCCCATGGTCTGAGTCATCTGACCAAAAAAAAGCTGGCGGAAGAGAGCTGCGGTTACGGTGCCTCCTGCCTTTTGGAGGCTGCCGGGGTTGGGATTCCATCCCTAACAGGCTCCATTCTCCACATTTACCTCTCCCTCAGGGCAGCCCCTGTCCCTTTCTCCTGCAGCCAGGAGGCAGGAATGGGCCTGCCGGCTGGGAGCTCTGGCCTGGCGGGGGATTAGGCTGTAGGCTTTGTCACCCACTGTCTGCGTCACGGTCCCTCGCTTGCCGTGAGGATCGGAAGCCTGGGATTTCTCCGTAGCTCCGGCTTTTCTCATCTTGCGGCAAACGGGAGAGCTAAGTGACAGAGAATAGGGAAGGAGTTGATGGATTGGGGTGTGTGTGTCACAGCTGGGGCCTAGGTGTCCTGGGTTCTAGTCCCAGTTCTGACGGAGGTGGGAGGGATATTGGTGGCTAAAATGGACAGGCAATCAGGGCTTGTGGGTTCTCTTCCCACCTCCAGGGGGAGCCAGACAGAGCAGTGATTGGGGTCGCTCTGCTCACACAATACCCTCCCAGCTAGCAAACCCTACCCCGTAGCAACGCATTCACACAGTGGCTGGTTTCTCTGTATTTTAATGGCCCTTTTGCGTGAGGTGGCAGAGAACAAAGGGATCACCAAAGAGCACAGGGAGCAGTAAGGATTTCCCACAACCCCCTCTCTGCTAGCAAACTCCTCACTTGTTCTTTAGCCTTCTGGGGGCTGAAGGAGCGGAGCGCAACCACAGCCCAAAGGCCAATTACAAGCTTGGCTCCACCCTGTCCGGCTTCTGATTGGCCACTGATAAGAATCCCTGGCCAATCAGGCTGCAGATTATATAGTTCCCTGAGTCAGAGCAAACCCGTGTCCGGAAGACCCAAACAGAGGCCTGGCTTCACCAGCTGCTCCTGTCCAGCTCTGGACTGATTCCTACAGACTACACGCTTTGTCTACCCCCATGGACCAGATGCTGCCTTGGACTACGCCCCGTGGCTCTGCTCTGCCTCTTGGGCAGGCCTTGTCTCAGGGCCAGGATCCTGAAACACTGTGGGATGCAAACCCGCCCCCCCTTACCCTGGCGCAGGGCTCTGTCAGAAACTCGTAGTAGGGCGTAACCGGGGCGAGGGCGTAGTGCTGCAGCAAGCCGGACAGCTCTGCATGGGCGCTGTCTTCTCCCAGGATGACGTAGCGCTCGTCTGCCAGCTGGTCTAGGATGAAGTGCCGGCAGCGGTCTCTGCCCCTAGAGGGCAGGAGAAGATTGAACAGGATGAGACCGAGGGCTGCTTCCCACCAGGATTACAAAGGAACCCAACAGGGCTGGCCCGAGAGTGGGATGGCCGTCGTGGGCCCCACAGGAAGCAAGTGCCCCTTGGGAGTGGTGCGGGATCCGTCCCCCCATTAAGGTAAGCCCTGCCTCCTGCGTCTCTCCCCCGACTCAGCAGGTCCTACAAATTGTAAGGCCGGCCCTGGGAGCTACTGTAACTGTCTAACACCACGGCAGTAGCGGGAGGCTCTTCGCCTCCCTCTAGTGGTTAAGGAGTTTGCTCCTGGAGCCTCTTCCCTTGCAGGCCCACTAGCACAGTTTTGAAAAATACTTATGAAACACTTATGGAAAATACATGTAGCGGGACCTGCCCTGGCGCTTTGGGCACCAATGCAGGGTCTGCGACACTTATTGCTTACACTTACCCTGCCCCTCTCGCCTAACGGTGACTCGGCTTACATAACGTAACATCATAATAATTCATAATATAAATATACATTATCAAACCAGCTCTAAAACCAATGCTGTGTAAAATATAAATAACCGACCCGAACCTGCTAACCCATCCCAGCCCCCTCGCTAAATGGAAGAGCCAGGTTTTCGCTGCCGGCAAAAGGCAAGGAGATCTGGACCAAGACGAATCTCCGCCAGGAGAACGTTCCACAGCGACGGAGCGACCGCCGAGAACACCCGCCTGCCCGCACTGACCCACCGATAGCGCCGGACTTCCAGGAGGGCGCTCCCAGATGACCCCAGGGGCCGCCCGGGGAGTGAGGTGATCCGTCAGATAGGCAGGGCCCAGGCCATTTAGGGCTGTATAGCAGCACCTTGAATTGGGCCTGGAGGTCAATAGGCAGCCAGTGCAATGCCTGGCGCACAGGGTTTATACGCTCCCCGTGAGCAGGCAGGCCGCTGCCTTTTGCACTAGCTGCAGCTTCTGGATCATCAGCAGGGGCAGCCCCACGTAGAGTACGCTGCAGTAGTCTAGCCTCGAGGTGATGAATGCATGGATGACAGTGGCGAGATCGGAGTCTGAGACAGATGGGTGGAGCCTCTTCACCAGATGTAATTGGTGGAAGGCACCCTGGCCACAACCAACACCTGCAAATTCAAATGCAGCTGTGCACCCAGAGCGCCCCCAGGATCCGCACAGATGGAACCAATGGAGGATGGATCCCCCCCAATACTGGGGGTGTCCCCCAGACCCCCAACTCTGCCCACTAACATCACCTCTGTCTTGTCGGAATTGAGCTTCAAACAGCTCAACCTCATCCAATCCCCCACAGCCACCAGGTAGCAGGATAGCAACAAGACTACAGGGCCTGGGTCAGTTGAAAATGATAAATACAGCTGGGTGTTGCCCATATATTGATGACAACAAACTCCCCAGCTGTGCACGACCTCAGCGGCTTCATATAATAAATAAATAAATATACATGTTAAATAAGAGAGGGGACAGAATGGAACCCTGTGGGACCCCACACGGGAGACCCTCCCATCCCCATGGGACGATGTACAGTTCCCTAGTATCACTGCTGAGATCTATCCACCAGGTATGAACAGAACCACTGCAAGATGGTACCATCCTCCCCGGCCAGGTTCCGCAGGTGAGTCGCCAACATCTCATGATTCACAGCATCGAAGGCCGCAGAGAGATCCAATAGGACCAACAGGGTCATATGACCCTGGTCCAGTTCTACGAGGAGGTCATCAATCAAAGCCACAACCACGGTCTCTATGCCCTAACCCGGACAAAAGCCAGACTGTGTGGAATCAAGGACACCGGTGCAGTCCAGATGTGCCTGCAGCTGACGGGCCACCACTCATTCAGTAACCTTCCCTAAAAAGGGAAGGTTAGAGACAAGTCGGTAGTTCACCAGGGCACCAACGTCAAGCAATGGTTTCTCGAGGAGCAGCTGGACCACTGCCTCTTTGAGGCAGTCCGGCACCCGCCCCTCCCAAAGGGAGGCGTTGATAATCCCGGCCAACACTGACCCCAAAGTCTCCCTGGTGGCAGTCACCAACCAGAATGGGCAAGGATCTAATTCACAAGTTGTGGCCCAAACAGACCCCAGCACATCCCACCCCCTCGGCGGCCATCACCAATTGAAAGTCATCCCATGAACACTTACCAGACAGGCCATTCCTGACGCCTGGCTCTGCCACTGCTTCTAAAATGGGAGAGCCGACGTTGTGCTCAATGTGAGAGATTTTATCCACAAAGTACGTTAAAAGCATGTCACAGCGGGCCTTGGACGAATCTGGCTCCAGGCGGAGAGAGGCTGGACTGACACGGGCGGATCCAGAAGTGATGTGGGGGGGGGCTGAAGTCCAAAGTTAGTATAGCTCCGCCCAGGTGAGCAGGCCCCGCCTCCAGCCCCACCTCTAGCCCCACCCCCTACCAAGTGAGCAACAGTGTTAGGCCAGTTTATCCCCCACCCCTAAGCCATGAGAAACCCCCAAGCCACAGCTCCAACAGGGGAGGGGGACTCAGGTTCAGTGAGCAGTGGATAGGATAGCTGGGCTCCAGCTGCCGCCTGAAAGTGGGCATCAAACACAGATGGTTAAATAACCCCTTCCCCTAGTCTCACTACAGGAAAATACAAAGTCTAGGGGAAAGTCCCCATTGTACCCCATGCCAAAGAGGGAAATAAATCAGGGAGGGGCAAATGCCCCCTTAAACCCAAAGTAGATGAGGGGCAAATCCTCACTGTGCAAAAGAGGGCACTAAAAGATAGGGAGGAAATGCCCCCTTACAAGCCAATCAGGTAAGAAGCAAATCCCCACTGCACTCCATACCCAAAGAGAACAATAAAAGAGAGAGGGGCTAATCATGCCCCCTTGTAGGGGTGTGCATGTTATTTTCATTTTTACAATAATGATAATGAACATTGTGGTTTTCATTATCGTTATTGCAATATCAAAAATGACAAACAACAATAATGAAAATAGAAATGAAAATGACATTTTGTTTTTGAAATAAAGGGAGAAATCTGAAAAACATATTTCTGGCTGTAACTTTTTTGTTTCTTATTCAATTCTGATTAAACATGGGGAGGGTGTACCCCCAATGGAGGGTACTATGTGTACCAATTTGTGAAATGATTAGGTAAAGGAAACCGATTTTAGAAGCAATTTAATGTTGTGACTTTCAGAAACGCTCCATACACATTCATGGCTACAACTTCTTTATCTTGCATCCAATTTGCATTACACCTGGGAATATTATGTCCCTCCATAAGCCTAACACTCCTGCCAATTTTCAGAGAGATTGGATAAAGGGTCCTGATGGTATAAGACATTAACTTGAAAATACATTTCCAGCTGTATCATTTGTATATTCCATCCTGTTTAAAAGGTATTTGGCAGGAATGTATCACATACCTTCACTGTCATCTCTGCCAAACTACAGAACAATTTGATAAAGGGACCCAATTTTATAAGCAATTGATGT
>QEPC01008495.1:1624489-1678580 GCA_003113815.1 Sphenodon punctatus
CAATTATCATCACAATCACATCCTGCAGCACTGTGACAGAGGACATAAGAGAATCTCTATTGGCTCTTTCCTAAACAGATGCTTCTGACGTCCCAGTAACAAGTGGGGGAGAGATGTTGGGTTGGTCACAGCACAGAATGAGGATATTTGGTTTATCACAGTTTTCTGATATGTGGCAGAGATGATAATGAAATGATAATGAAAGTGTTATATACAGCCCTGCCAAATTTCATGTACACTGGTTGGACTACAAAGATGTTAGATGTTTATATGTTAATTGCTTATACCACCAGGACCCTTTATCCAATACTTCTGAAAGTTGGCAAAGAGAGTAAATATGGGAAGGGGTGTAAAGCTGCCAAGTGTCATCTACATTAGATATGAGGCAAAGAAGTTACAGCTAAGAATGTATATGAAGAATTTTGCAAAATAAAATTCAATTGCTTCTACAATTGGATTCCTTTACTCAATCCTTGTGAAATTTTGTACACTTAATGCCTTCCATTGGGGGTATATTCAGCCCACATTGCAGACACATATAGTGAAAAACAACAAAGGTACAGCTGAAAATGTGTTTTCCATGGAAACCAATGAAAATAAAGAAAACCAAAACCAAAATAAAGAAAACCAAAACCAAAACCAAAATAAAGAAAACCAAAACAAAAAAATGAAACCAATGAAAATGAAAGCCAAAACGATTCAATTCAATTATTCAATTGCTTCTAAAATTGGATTCCGTTACTCAATCCTTGTGAAATTTGGTACACGTGATGCCATCCATTGGAGGTATATGCAGCCCAGATTTCAGCCACATATAGTGAAAAACAACAAAGGTACAGCTGAAAATGTGTTTTCTATTGAAACCAATGAAAATAAAGCCAAAACAAAATGGGGGGGCTAATGCCTCCTGAGCCCCCCCCCTGTTAATCCGCCCATGTGACCAGACCCCTTACCACCTGGAACAGCTCCGCTGGATGAAACTGAGCGGATGCGGAGCGGAGCATGTATCTTTCATAAGTGTTCCTTAAAAATGTGCATAGGTGGCTACCCTAAGCCAGCCCTTTCTCTCAAGGGGTCACTTTTTGATCCACAGGGATTTTACTGGGATGACGTGTGACTGTGTGGGGCAGGGGCACCACTGGGAGGGAGGAGAGGAGTGAATGAAAGCCTGAAGGGAGAAACCCTGGCCTCCTTAGTTACCTGCTGGAGGGGCACCTCCCCTGTTTGCTGCTGCCCGTGACTCCCAGTACCTCTGCCCCTGATGTTTGAAGGGGTGGGGACAGAGAGGGGTCACAGGTCTGGCAGAACCATGAAGGGGGCTGCAGGAGGGGACACTCGCCTAGGCAAGCGTTTGGGAACCCCTAGCCACATCTGGCCTGCAGCTGTTTTTTATTTGGCTCCTTTCCAATTCCGGGATACAGACCCAATTCTCAGGTATTGAAAGAGTGAGCTCAGGGGAAGGGAGCAGAGATCATAATAATAAATAATAATAATATTTTTTTTATCTAGTGCCCCCCCTCCCATGGCACTTGGAGCACTTCACATATATTACAACTTTTAATCCTCACAACAACCCTGTGAGGTAGGTTAGTCTGAGATAATATTGTGACTAGCCCAAGGTCACACAGTGAGAGGGGATGGATCCTTGGCACAGATCCATGATCTGGACCCTCCCCTTCCTTCTCCCATCCTGAGCACGCACATACACACACCCCGGTTCCCAAACTCCTCTGTGGCCCCCATGGAGCTTGCACTTCATTTTCTCAGTGGCCCATGGAAGAGAAAAGGTTCCCCCTCAGCCCTGGCCTAGGCTGCTGAAAATCTGATAGGGAGAGGTAAGCCACTGACTGGTGCCAAGATGGCCGACCTACAGCACCACTGGAGAGTGGCACGGGGGGTGAAAGGGCTGAGGCCGCAGGGGAGCTCACCTGTATGACAGCACGAATCCCACGGTGCTTTCGCTGAAGCGGACCAAAAAAGAGCCCGGTGGCTTCTCCTGGAGCAACTGCTCAGCCTCCCTGTGTGGGGGGGGTGCAGAAGAGGCAATAGCATCTCAAACAGCTCCAGTGTGGAGCCAGGGAAATGACTTCCCCATAGCGGTGGGGGCAGGCTGACCAATGTTTCTGGAAATCTGTTCCCACATTCAGGTCCCCCAAACCGAAGGGGGGTGAGCAGGCAAAGTGGTTCCCAGGGTGCCGCGCCACTTGCAGAATTAACTTCTGGGGCTGGCGTGTAGAGGTGGCCAAGTCCCTTTGTGATATCCCGCCACGTCCCTGTTGTGATGTCACAATGCTCAGGAAAGGGGCGGGGATTCCCTTTGCCCCACCCATTTCTGGCCCATGCCTCCTCTCGGAGTATCATAATGTTGTGGTCCGAAAGGGTGTGTGACCCACATGGCTCTAACTCATTCCAATATGGCCCCGCACTCTGCCTGAAGGGCTCAGGGCCAGGTGGTGGGAGCCAGAGCGATTCAAACACAACCCCTTTACAACCCACCCACCCCAAATCCCCCATGCACAGGTGTAAGCGGGTGGGGTCTGCCCTCTTCCTGGGCGCTGCCCGTGTTGGACTCCAGAGCTGCAGACACAGCCAGAGAGGCAGTGAGGCACCCTACTTCCCAGAGCTATTCTGACTGCAGGACCCCCCCCCCCTCTCACTGGCCTTCTGACTGCTGTTCACCTACACTAATGGTCTCCTGCTATCACAACAGGCCCTTTTGGGGGGGGGGGGGGGCAATAGGGACAGTTGCCCCAGAGGCCTCATCCATGGAGGGGGGTCACATCAACAATGACAAGCAGTACCACAGAGAGAAAACATGGCGTGGGGAGGGCGGCAGGTTTCAAATGAACATTCTGCCCCTGGCCTCTCAGAATGTCAAAAGGCACGGTACCCCAGGTTTTCCTGCACCCAGGCACAAACATAGGTTGCGCTCACACACACATAGAGTTGCCATATATGCCACTTTTTAGAGGGCACATGAGAAATACAGGTTGCAGGGCTGCACTGCCTCCAATGTAGCCCTGCAACCTGTATTTTTCATATGTGCCCTCTAAAAAGTGGCATATATGGCAACCCTACACGTCCCCCCCCTCCTCCCCACGCAATGCAGTATTTACTTTGCAAACACCCCATGGGATAATCTCCTTTGCAGGTGTTCCCATCGTACAGCGTAATTACCCAGGAGGAGGTTACCCCTGGAATTAATGACTGTGTGAACAGTAAGTGTTAAGTGTCCTTTGCTTGTTTGCATGATCCTGGAATCTCTTGTAGTTAAGATTCGAGAAACAAAATTGCACTTGTAGGTACAATCGGAATCATAGATTTGGATGGGACATCAGAGGCCATCTAGTCCAACCCCCTGCTCAGTGCAGGAAATGGACAGCTACAACATCCCCGACAGACGGCCGTCCAGCCTCTGTTTGAAACCCTCCAGCGAAGGAGACAGAGCCCACCCCCACCCTAGGCAGTGTCTGTTCCACTGTTGAACAGCTCTTACCGTTAGCAAGTTCTTCCTAATGTTTAGCCGAAATCTGCTTCCTTGTAATTTGAGCCCATTGGTTCTAGTTCTGCTCTCAGGAGCAACAGAGAACAAGTCTGCTTCATCTTCTCTGTGAGAGCCCTTCAGGTAGTTGAAGACGGCTACCATGTCTCCCCTCAGCCCCCTCCCCTGGAGGGGTAAACTCCCGCACAAAATGTACTCTTTTTTAATTCCCCACTTCACTTGACACTCTGGGTAGAAACAGACGTGGGCGGTGCGATGACTCCCTGGGCCGAGGTAGGGTGGGAAGCATTGGCTGCCACTCTCCAGGTCAGGGAGGGACACCAACCATCCCGCCACTGTCCCGCCACCCGGGGGGGGGGGCCGCCACCCACACCCTGACAGCCCCCGCCCCATGGCAGGGATGGTGGAGTTGAACAGATGTCTTGGCCTGCGTGGACGGCCCTTGGCTCGGAATGGGTGCCTGGGATCACCGGGGGGAGGGGGGCACGCATTCTGGGTCAGCTGCCTCCCCGGCCCAGGACAATCTGTCTGGTGGCTGAGGAACAGACAGGCCGCAGTGGGCCTGCCTGCATCATGTCCTCACCCTCCGGGTTGGTGTGAACAAAAGTAGAGTTAACGCAGGTTAAGGGGTAATTACTCTGTGTGAACAGGCCCGTAGTCCCTGCCGGATGAGGTCAGGTTAATGGCCCAGCTAACCCAATATCCCGTCTCTGAATAATCCCAGCTCCTCACCTCCTGCTGATGAAGCCGTGAAACCAATCCGGGAGCTCCCCTCGCTGGAGAATCCTGCTGGCCTGGGTCTGCTCGAACCAGAGCTGCGTCTGAGCTTGGAGTGCGGCCACGGCCTCTTCCGAGGGCGAGCCCAGCTCGGGGTCCCCCAGCCGGGCAGCCGAGGGCAACCAGGAGCCAGGGGGGACCTAAGGGGGTAGAGAGTCCGTGGTGAAGCGAGTGCGGCAAAGATGGAGCTTCATCCTCAGCTGGTGTAAACTGACCTGGTTCCCATTGACTTCAGTGGAGCAAGCTCATTTACACCAGCTGAATATCTGGCCCATTAGCTGCAATGGAGCAATGTTATTTTACACCAGTTGACAATCTGGCCCATTGACTTCCAGGGAAATAGGTGACTTACACCAGCAGAATATCTGGCCCATTGATTTCCAGGGAGCAATGCCAATTTACCCCAGCTAAGGATCTGGCCCATTGATTTCCAAGGAGTTTGGCTGATTTACACCAGCTGAACATTTGACCTACTGATTGCAATGGAGCAGTGTCCATTTATACCAGCTCAGGATCTGACCCGCTGATTCCATTGGCGCTTCCTGGCTTACACCAGCCAGATATCTGGCCGAACGATGGCAATAGAACAATGTCAGTTTCCACCATTATAACCTTGCCTATTCAATCTAGTGGGGCTAACTGATTTACACCAGCTAAGGTTCTGGCCCATTGATCCTAATGGAACCTTGACACTTCATACCGTCTGATGATCTGACCCACTGATTCCACTAGAGCTAGCTGATTTACGCCAGCTGAGGATCTGGCCCATTGACACCAATGGCACCATGTCACTTTACACCATTGGCCCATGGCCTGTATTTCCCAGCAAGGCCAGGGTGGGTGGGTGGGACTAACAGCAGCAGCAACAGGATCCGGGGGGGTTACTTGTCGGGAGCTTTGATGCGCTCAGAGAACCCCACAGATTCATTGACAAAGGCCCCTTAATGCCATGCTGACTCACAGACCTCAGCACCAATCCAGGGGCAAAAGCTGCCCATTAATTGCCAAGCCCTGCGTTTTTCACGGAGGGGAGAGGGGGCTTCCATGTTAATACCGCCGCTCCGATGATCTCTCTCCCCACAACCCCCAGCTGTCTCAAGGAGATGCTTCCGTTGGTCCTTAAAGGATCATTTGAGACTTTCATTATTTTTCCTTTGGAGTAACCTCTCTTCCTGCGGCAACAAGGAGCCTGACGGGGGGGAGATGCCGGGAGCAGGGGGGCACTGCAGGCAGGAATCCCAGAGGAATTCAAAATAAGCTCATAAGCTCTCTCTCTCCTCATTCTGCTGGGCAAGGAGGAGTCCTCTCCCCCGCTCCAAGATCTTGGCCCGAGTGGTTTGACTCAGACTCCCCCATTTTGGCTCATGGAAATCTCAGGCTCAAACTGTGAGAGGTGGCAACCCCATGCATGGGCGTGGGTGTCTGTCTGGAGAACGGCCTTATCAAGCCCCTCCATGCCCAGGTCCAGAGGCCAGGGATGGAAACAGACATAACCAAGGACAGAGCTAGAAGGGCCCCACAAGCCCTCACCAGCCATTGCTCCCCCCCAGCCAGCATCTAAGGGGGTGAGGCCTGAATGCAGAGACACACGGTTACCTCATCCCCTGCTTCTCCGCTCCCCCCCCAGGCCAGCTCCTTGCCCTAACAGGCAGCCTCCTATCCCACACTCAGCATTCCTGCCCTGGGAACCACAGCTTGCCCAGGCGGCCTTTGCCCCCTGCCCCCCCCGGCTTGGCAACCCCTGTGACTCCTGCCTCAGTGACCTTGACCTCCACACAACCTCCTTCCCCAAAGATCCCAGCCACCCCACTTCCACCTTCTTCCCCAGGACTCAGCTCAACCTAGATATAGGGTGGCCATACCTCCCCTTTAAAAGAGGATGCTTCTGGAAAAGTACATGTTGCAGGGCTGCATTGGTTCCAGTGAAGCCCTGCACCATGTATTTTTCATAAGGGTCCTCTTTTAAAGGGGAGGTATGTCCACCCAACCTAGCTATGCCCCTGTAACACCAGCCACATGTTTTGGTCACAAACCCACAGCTTGTCTATAGGCTGTTCACAACCGGCTACATGTCCATTACCTGCTTGATCCTTAGTTTTAACCCATGAAAAACAAGGTGTTGGCAATTGCACGTAGCCGCTGTTACATCTGGTAACAACCTTGCACAGGGAGGAGGAGGGAGGCAGAGGCTGCTTGGCCGTGTGTGTGGGAGGTGGGGGAAGGAGAAGCATCTTGCTTTGTCCCAGACAAGAGTTCCTGCAGAGCTTCTCTCTGAGTCTGTCCACTCAGGAGGTCACCAGCCAACATTTCCCCCCACCCCCAAGCCTGATACCTCTCTGCTCCCGACGGGGCAAGACTGCCTCAGCGCCTTCCTTGGCTGTGCTGACTGGCAAGGCAAAGAGGGGGGAGCAATTCTCCGCAAACACGCAGCGACAAACTGTCTTTTCTACTGGCTAGTGGCTACGCATGCCCCCAGCTTAACGTCACCATTTTCAGCGCAGGATGGATTTTGCCCATAGCCACCTTTCCATCAGATAACACCCCCCACCCCCGGCACAAGGCCTGACAAACCTGGATCGACAGCTCCCAGCAACCTACCCTGGAAGAAGTAGGCTGGTCTCTTTGCGAGGGGAGAGGCTGCTCCTCTTTCTGGCTCTGGGGTGGAGCCGTGCTGGGCCTGGCACTGGCGCTTTCCGGCTGGGCTGACTCAGCCGGCATTGTAAAGCCTTCAGGTTTGAACGTGGTGAAGAGGAGGCCTGGCTGGTCATCTGGGAAGGCTCCTGTAGAGGCCAGGGGGGAAAGAAGGAGACTAGATCCTCTGGCAGACTCCCCAGTCAGGCAGGCCTGCACAAACGACCCTTCCTCTGGGTTGCCTGGACCGCTTCCCCAGAGTTGGATTTGCCGTTACAGTGTGGGGGGCAGTCAGTGTTTGTGAACAGGAGCACCTAGGCCTGGCAGTTCCCCGATTCTGGAGGGTGCAGAGTCAGGACTCAGCATCACTTACATACACACTGAGTCAAAGTGCAGGGTATCTCCGTGTGGACAGGGCTGACCTTGGAGGTGGGGGACCCCCAGGCCCCATGTCACGGAGCCCAGTGACCCCACCCCTTGGGTGCAGCCTCTGTCAAGTCCTCAAGGTGGGCATGTTTGTGGCCCTGCTGAGAAAGGGGGGGGGGGCTCGTATCCTGCCAGGGTGAAATTGGGGGCCACGGTGGGACCCCCAGAAGTAGAGAAAAGAGCAGGACCCAGATTGCCCTGTGGTAAGGGGCCCTGGGGTTAGCCTTTCCCCAGGAGGCTCGGGAGTAGCCCAGGTAGGACTCTGGAGCAGTGCAACGGCGTCAGGGTTTCCAGGGGGCCCGCAGGTGCGGCGACCGGTCCCTCCTACCACTCCCCTCCTTAGGAGCCCCGGGGCAGATGTTTCATGCAGGGCTTGCTGCTCCCCACTTCTCCCTCCACCTTGGCCCTTCTTCTCCCGCCTCACACCAGGCCCTGCTATTTCCAAGGCCGTCCCAGCATGTGGACGGTACAGAAGAGGCAAGTACCTGGGGCCCCACACCAGTGTCAGGTCTAGTGCAGGGGCCACTGCACTCTCTGACACAGTAGCTATGTAGGTGGCCTGCAGGTAGGGTGGCCACCTTCGGTCGGTTTTGACCGGACACTTCCATTTTGGCCTATGGGAGTGTCAGGTAAAAAACCACCCCAGGTGACACCCCTACCTGGAGGGGGAGGGGGAAAGGTAGCTTAGCCTGGGGCCCCCTGCTCTGCCTCTACTGTTCAGAGCTCCATGCTGCCTGCCTGCTACTGACCCCAAGATCGGTGCCAGACACTGGGGGTTATCTGCGGAACTGGTGCTGCCCCCTTCCTAACATAGGCTGTTACCCTAAATCATTTCGGTTGTTCAAGTACAGTGGCCAGGGCTTCCTGCAGGTAGCGTTGCCACCTATACAGAATTTTAAGGAGCATTTATGAAAAATACATGTTGCAGGGCCTGCATTGGCGCCTTAGGCCAACATGTATTTTTCATAAGTGCTCATTAGAAATTTGCCTCGGTGGCCACCCTGCCTGCGAGGCAGCCTCGTATATCGCAGAGATATTATTTCTAGGTTACTCATGGGCTCCATGTATTGGGGACCCACTCCTGAGTCCCCCCCAGTCCCCCCATAGACTGGGGTGCCCCATATTTGAGGCCTTGTAGACCCATACTTTACACTGGGGTGGGGGGAAAGTGCGGCTCGTGGTTAGTTTTTTACATGGCCCCTTTCCAATTCCTGGATCCAGTTCCTACCTCTAAGCCCCGAGACACAGAACTCAAGGGAAAGGCCTGAATGCAAGGAGGGTCGACAGACCCAGAGCACAGATCCAGGATCTGGACCCTCCTCTTCCTAACTGCCCCCTCCCCTCCTTCAACAAGGCCGTAGAGAACACGGCACATTACGTGCTAGATTGTTTATTGTTTAAAGACTTGAGAGACAACGTCCTCCTTGTCTCTGTTTTAATGAGAGTTAAATATTGGTGAAAGCATGAAACGCTGATTTGGCTTCTACAGCAAAAAAGATACGATTATTGTTACTAAACTGGCCTCGTCTGTCTGTTGAGCTGAGCAGCAAACAGAGGCGCTAATATCCGCTGACGTAGGCTCGATGCCTTGGATTGTATATGCTTTTCTTTTAGCTGGTTTTATTAATTTGTATTGTTTTTATCAATTAGTTTTACTGTGTTTGTTTATACTTTTAATGTTATTTTGTTGGCCTTGGCGAAAGCTGGTGTCAGTATCGATAAACTAAACTAAACTTTTCAGTGCAGCCTTTGAAGCTTGTACTAATTTTCAAAGTGGCCCTTGAGAGGGAAAAGGTCCCCCCCCCCCCCGCCAATTTTATGCCTACACTTCAAGTTCTGACACTTGGTATCACTTGATGCTGACTCATCACTCGTGTTGGAGGGGGCACTCTGGGAGGGTGCTGTTTTGGGGGGGCGGGGGCAACATATGGGCTCCTGTGCAGTCACAGAGTCTGCATGTGCCCAGAGCCCGGAGATGGTTCTCTGGGACTGTGTTATCCGTGATCCACGCTGTCCCAGTAGCAGAACGTAGCTCACCTGTTTCCACAGCTCTGTGGGTCCCTGTTTCAGGTAATTGTGCGTCTGCTAAAATGGCGGCCCTTGCAATGGCGTTGGCGGACGGGGTTTGTAGAAGTGGTGCCAGGCAGACGTATCTGCTAGATTTGGGGACCTGAATCTCATCCAAAGCCAATAGCAGCCGGGTACCTGCCGACGGGACACCGTGCCCAGGATGGCAGCTTTCAGAGGCCAGAACTGCTGCCATGGGGCACAAGGGGGGATGCTGGCATTCCCCAATTCCTTCTAGGCTGTCTCTTAGTTTCTGCTGGGCCAGCCGCAGACTCCAGCTCTTTCACTGCCCCAGCAGCACACCCTGCCCAACAGAGGGAGGAGGGCGCAATGGAAATCACTTTACTGTTGGGGGCCAGTCGCCAGCTTCTAAGACTGCTCTGGGTGGGCAGGCTGAGAGGGAAGCTAACACAGCCAGAACCAGAGGGGCCGGGCTGTCGGATCTGCACCCCAGAAGCAGCAGTCTGTCCAGGCACGGCAGAACCTGGAATCCCTTGCGCACTGGAGAAGTGATTGCAAATAATGCCCTCAGGGCAGGAGCCCGGGAGTTCTCGTTGAGCCTCAGAGGGTAGGGAGCAAAAATAGCTGTGCACTCTCGAGGGCAGGGGTGGGGAACCTCAGCCCACCTGGGAGCCGAATGCTGCCTGCGGGTAATTCTTTGTATGTGGCCTCCTTTTCAGCTCCTGGCTCCAGTTCCTTCCCCCAAGCCCTGACTGAGCTCAGGGGAAGGGAGCAGAGATGAGGGCCTGCCCACTCGGAGCTTGGAGGGAAATAGCAGTTCCGACCTCACCCCTGATTAAGGGGCTCAGACTCCACGATCTCAGCGACACCTAGGATCTAAATCTCAGGCCCCAAGGGCGTAGCTATAAGAGGTGAAGATGATGCAATTGCACTGGGCCCCAAGAAGTGGGGAGAAGGCGGGGGGAGGGACACACACATGTGCAATGTGTGTTGCATAGGCCAATGGGTTAGCAGCACCCATGGAAAACTTGCTAAATGTCTCACGGGGGGAAGGGGGAATTCCATCTTCTGCACCGGGGCCGATGCCAGCCTAGCTACCCACCTCTCAGAGGCTGCCCATTGAATACTCCCCCTCCCCCCCCAGCACCCATCTAATTGTTTAAAGAGACAGGCCCCCCTCACTGCACTTACCTCCGTTTGTCCCCTTCCAGATGCTGGGATCCATAGGGGGCCGCACAGTGAGTGGGTCCCAGTGCTGTGTACTGCTGACAGCGTGACCTGTCACACACACTCTCCTTGTGCATGAGGGCAGGAAGCTGAGAGTGGAAGCCACAAGCGCAGCCCTGCCGCCGCGCTCAGAGCGTGGCACAGACGTCATGGAAAAGCAAAACAGCGCCGAGAGCTTCGCACTCCGTGCAGGGCGCCCCGGCGAGGGGGTTGGGGAACGGAGAGGAGAGGAGCGGGGACTTGCTATGCCTGCCAGGCCACTTGCGAAGAAATCAGCGTGCTGCAGACATCCTGGCATGGGGTTGTGGTTAGATGCCCTGGTAAGAGGGCAGCATGGGGCTCTCGCTCAAACTGGCCTGATTCTCAGTTACAGTGAAGGCTCCTTTACATCAGTCTGGCAGTGGAGTGGGGCAGAGGAGAGAGAGCAGGTGTCCGTGGCATTTCAAACCTTCTTTGCGGTGGCCAGGGCTTTCTGTGTATGAGGACGCAGGCCCAAAAGCCTGCCTGCCATTCATTCAGCGGGGCCTGTTTTTTAGACGCTTGGATTAACACATAGGCAACTTCCAGGAGCCCCAAATGAGCCCCCCCCCCCCACTAACCCACAGCACCCCAAAGAGTTGGCCCATTCAGCACAGTCTGTGGGCATCTTTCAACATAACAAAGATCAGGTGTCAAAACCCTTAAGCACATGTTTGGCCATTGTGTAAGCGTCGTAACAACCCCAACACCCATTGGGCCACCCGTTGAACCCGCAATGTGAGCACCATTTCATGACAAGGACAATTTGCGTGTTCCGGCTGAACACGTGGCCAACGTTGTGTCTAATGCTATCGCCTGGCGTGTTAGCAGGTAGAACACGGGGAACAAGGTGGCAGTGCTTGCGTGCTGAGATCGGGGGGCGAGCAAAATACTGATTTGCCCCGGGCTGGGCTGTGTGTCTAAGCAGCGCCACATGGTGAACACAGGGCCAAACCGGCGTTCATATCAAGGTCAAAACACATGTTCAGACACCCGTTGACGTTATGCCTAAAGACACCCTATATTGGGTCAGAAATTCAGGACTACAGCTCCCAGCAGGCTCTGCACAGTGGCCTGATTTTGCTTAGCCACACCTCCTCTGTCAGTGAAACTGGACTCTTAGTCTGGAAAAGGGGAATAGGGACTGTCCGGGGTGCAAGGGCACCCCTGCCCGTGGGAGCCAGTCAGAGCTGCAATGGCAGTGAGGGGTGGTGCCCCCCTTCCCAGCTTCCTCCAAGGCAGGGAGGAACGTTCAGCCCATTAACAGTATATTTGTCTAGGCCCGAGTGACCTCAAGGCCCAGCCCGAGTGAGGGGGCGTGCTTTCCTTCCTCATGGAGTTAAGGGAAGCTGGGGTTAGTTCCTGGCTCTGACAGTTTCCCCTTGTGATCAAGGTGTCTCAGGTTGGAGGGTCCGCACCCCCACTTTACCAGGTTTGCGTGACTCAGTTCCCCTCGCGTACAGCCCACTTGGATCAGTTTTCTCTCTCTGGCTGATTCAAGCCTGCCGCAGGGACAACCCCTTTGTCACTCAAGGGCCCAATCCTTCCCGTTTACAGACTCTTTACTCTCTGGGTTCGCAAGTGCTTGAGAACTCTTGTTGCTCACTTGTGTTCCAATGTTAGACACAGACACTTCTTCATAAAGATAAGAAGTTAGTTTATTGATTACATAAGCAAGATAGTTGATACAGAGTGGTTACTAGAAATCAAAGGTAAATATAACGCAATCCTGATCTATACTGGTTGAGTTCCTAAATAAGCATCTTACCCTACAAAGGTCCATAAGTTCTTCTCAGTCCTTGATGTAAGCGACTGGGTCTTCAGACTTAGAGTTGCTAGAAAGCAAAGTCCTGTCTCTCAGTTCATGGCTTCCAGCCTTGCTGGCTAGAAGCAGATGAGAGTGCTCAAGGTGGCTCTGGGCAAGCGATAGCGAAGCTGGCTTAATGGCCCTTGCTTAAGTATCTTTCATGGTCTCTTTGTCTCGGGTTTCCCGCCTTGGAGAAATGTGAGGCCTGTCACGTAGGCAACCCAGGCAAACATGAAGGTTGATTTGCATCTCCACAGGTCTGTCTGGCTAGGGTTCCCAAATACACATTCTTTTTATCTCTTTGCATTTCCTGGAGCTTGGTCACGTGTCACAGTCCTGATTTGGGTTTTACAGTTCTCAATTGTAACATTACATACATGTGGAACCTTTTGCTTTACATATTTACCAGACTTGTAGTCTACATGTAGGCCCATGTTACACATGTGTGACCCTATGTTCCTCCGTGACACAAGGGCATCACCCCTCCTGTCATTAAGAAGTACTGGGATACATGTAGACCACATGTATAATAAATATGTAAAGGAAAATGTTAAGACAACATGTAAGGTGAGAACTGAAAATTCACTTCATGTGGGCACTGTAAACTGAGAACTGTTGTCATTACATGAATGAAATAGCACAACCAGAAACTGCCTGGCACCTTCTAGCAAACAGCCATTGACTTGCTAATGGACTTTGTAGCAGGGGGGTCTTCCAGGGCCACATGGGGCATCTTTGGGGGAATTAGCAAAACCCTACTGCCACACCTAGTTAGCCTTCAGCTGGACTGTATCCCCCCCTAAGGAGGGGTTTTCACTATGTGGGGTCCCACCCTTGGCCTCCAACCTCCCCTTATAGCCAAGGTCTACGCCTCCAATCGTGTATTAGTATAGGGGTTTTATACCCTTTAGGGTCCTCAGACCAGTCTCTTAGTTGTGGGGTTCAGCCTCGCAAGGTCTGAGACCCTCATATTTGATAGTCTTTGTGGCCTAAAATAGGCAGATCCCACGTGAGCTGTTCCACCAAGCAGGTTCTGCCGATGAGGGTCCGGGGGGGTCTTGCTGGAGAAGCGCCAGCAATGAGGAGGTAGCTGAAGCAGTAAGCTCCTTCTCCTGCGGCCACCCTTAGCAGACTGAGCTCAGGGCCTTTATCGGCCTTGAGCATGCTCAGTTCCAACTGGCCTTACTGAGCCTGTCGGTGGACTTAGAGCTCAGAAGGCTTTCTGGGGCTCTAGTGAGCATGGCCCAGGACTTAGACTCCAGAGGACTTTAGAGGCTCAACTGGGCATGCTCCAAGTTTGATGCCTGGCTATATAGCCGCTAGGCAGCCCAGTAATAGGGCTTATACCAGTTCAGAGGAGCCACCCTATTACAGGCTTGATCCTGCCTACGTACAGAAAGCTACAACTCACCTACGGCTAGAAAAAGAGAGAAAGAACTCTGACAAGGTAGTTAAGGGACCATTCCAGAGCCATACCAGGGAGATGTCACATCTTACCAGCCAGAGATTGGGCTGCAACAGACAAGCTATGCAGTAAGACTGGACTCTTGGAAACTAAAGACCTGTGCGCAACTTTGCCTTGCCATCACATAGCTGAGAAATGGATTTAAATATCCTTGGACTCTTTCTTAGGTAAGCCTAAATTAGGAGAATACAAGGACAGATAGGACTGCCTTATAGATTCTGTTATTTTGATTTCTGCACTCGAGTATAATCTTGTACTGCATGTTTATTCATGATTTATTCATTAAATTTCTTTTCACTGAACCTAGTGTGGTCCAGTGAAATTCCTAACATTGGTCGGACACAGTTTGGGTTAATTCTATGTTTACAAACACAGGCGAATCCAGAGAGAAAGAGTCTGTGCTGGGAAACTCTGAGGCTGAAAAGGTGACACGGTTCCCCCGTTGCAGGCTGAATCCGTTCTAGAGAGAAAGCTAATCTAATGAGAGCTGCAATCCAGGGAAACTGAGTCACAACAGCCTAGAGTAGGGGCAGAGGCCCCCAATCCCATGCCAGTGGTGCCCAACCAAAGGGAATAAATCCCAGTACTGTGTACCAATAGAGTGAGTTGCCAGCTGTTAATGGAACTTACTCAGCTCTTCGATTTGAAACAAGTGAAGCAGGCAAACCATTGTGCCAAATTGCTGTGTTTGTTGTCTTGTTTTCATTTTGGGTATCAGGGTCAGTTATCCAGATAGGACTGCCAAAGTCTTTCTCGAAGCTCCTAAAGGCAGACCTGATAAAGGAGGCAGAAAATAGACACCTCCAAACAGAGGGAAAAATAAGCAGCAACTAAAGCAGCTTCTCATAGAATTTGAGAGGATGTTGCAAGCTCAGAATGGAACAGAAGTGCAAGACCCCCCTCAAAATCCCCCTCCAGCTGCTCAGCAACCTGAAGATGGGTGACCTGGAGCCTGCTAGGAGAGTGGCTCCAAAATAGAAATTGAGCTGGCTAGAATTAAAATGGAGAATGAACTCAAACTGGAGACATTGAAATTGGGAAAGGAGGAGAGAGAAACTGCGGCTGGAGCTCGAACTCAAAAAACGTAGACAAGAAATAGAAATAGAAAGAGAGAACAGTGCAACCATGAAATTGTACTCTTGAGGACACAGAAGGAATGAGGTCTCAAGCCTCCACCACTCTCTGAAAGCAACCAAGGCAGGGAAAGGAGACAACAGATGCGAGATTATTCTGCACTCCTTCATCAGTACAATGACACCGAATGTATTGATGATTTTTTTCACCACAGCGGAACTTCTACTTATGCTTATGTTCTACAGTCTGGACAGTCCTTGTAGATTAGGGAAGGAAGTGATGACATGGAGAAATGACATATGGTCAGTGAGAAACTATGGTAACCTACCTATGCTAACATTTAATTTGGGAACATGCCCAACTTTTGTAACAGGGGAACAAATTATTATTATTATTATTATTATTATTATTATTAGCATTTATATAGCGCCAGTGATGTACCTGACGCTTTACAAAGAATAAGATAGTTGCGGTCCCTGCCCGAAACCTTACAATCTAAAGACGGGGAGGGGAGACAGGGAAGAGGGAACAGAGGGAGAGACAAGGGATGCAACATTCATGAGGATGCGAGAACTCAGGTGCACGTTCTTGGCTTGGTTACAGAGAATTGGGAGTTTGCAGATAACAGGTGGGGGATAATGATGTTGACATGGCGTTGTCTCCCTTTTGACACATTCTTGGGCAGAGACTTACGAATCCCTACATCCAGACTGATGTACCTAGAAGGTTATCAGCAAAGGAAACACCACAAGAAATGGGGGGGAGGAGGAACATAGACACCTCAGTGGTAAGATATGGGAACCAGAAAGAGCACATTTAGATGATCACTCCAAGGTGAAATGGTTTAAACCAATTGAACATGATAGCGCCACAATGCTCTCAGGATGTTTGGAGCAACTCAGGTACATGAATCAAGCAAAGAGAAATAAGGTAGGGGTGACATATCCTTACTCCCACAAACACACCACACCACGACATGTTCCAGATTTAGGTTTTATCTATAATCGGTCACATGATTTTTAAAAAGGGGAGCTGTCATGAAGAGGTACTGGGATACATGTAGACCACGTGTATAATAAATATGTAAAGAAAAATGTTAAGACAACATGTATGTAGTGTAAGCTGAGAACTGAAAACTCGCTTCATATGGGCAGTGTAAACAGAACTGCTAAGTCATTGCAGGAATTAAACTGCGTAACCAGAAACTGATTGGCACCTTCTAGCAAACAGCCATTGACTTGCTAATGGACGTGATCCTGCTTCCATGCAGAAAGCCACAATTCACCTATGCGAGAAAAAGAGACAAAGTACTCTGACAAGGTACTTAAGGGCCATTCCAGAACAATCTCAGAGAGCTAACACATCTTACCAGCCAGAGATTGGGCTGCAACAGACAAGCTATGAAGTAAGACTGGACTCTTGGAAACTAAAGACCTGTGTGCAGCTTTGCCTTGCCATCACATAGCTGAGAAATGGACTTAAACATCCTTGGGCTCTTTCTTAGGGTAGGTCTAAATTAGGAGAATACAAGTACAGACAGGAATGCATTATAGATTCTGTTATTTTGATTTCTGCACTCCTGAGTATAATCTTGTACTGCATGTTTATTCATCATTTTATTCATTCAACTTCTTTTCACTGAACCTAATGTGGTCCAGTGGAATTCCTAACATTGGCTGGACACAGTTTGGGTTAATTCTGTGTTTACAAACACAGGCAAATCCAGAGAGAAAAAGTCTGCTGGGAAACTCTGAGGCTGAAAAGGTGACAAGAAGGTTCCCCCGTTGCAGGCTGAATCCATTTCTAGAGAGAGAGCTGATCCAGTGAGAGCTGCAAGCCAGGGAAACTGAGTCACAACAGCCTAGAGTGGGGTAGTGAGACCTCAATCCCATGACGCCACCTCTTTGGGGGATAATAATGACAGGGCTGGGCATTTACTACTAGTGTTACCATTCACCTGGAGACTCCAGGTCTTGGCCCAGAGGCTCTGGGAGAATCCCTGGTTTCTCTGATTCAGCCAGGGGGCCTCCCTGGTAACCTGGAAGAATTGGGGCTTCTGGGGCTAGCTAGCCAATGGCCATAGAGACCTTTCCACCTCTTTTCTGACACCCTTTTGGAGCGCTGCAATGTCATGATGCCCCATAAGGGAGGTGTTATGTCAGAAAGTGGGCATGGCAGCCCTTTGCTCCACTCCCTGCAGTGTTGTGGCCTCATGACACACCATAGGGCCGGGGTTGCATCACAAAGTGGGTGTGGCAGCCCCTTTGACCCACCCTCTTTCTGACGTGCCCCTCCCCACAGAGTGTCGTGACACCATGATACCCTATAAGGGGCATGGTTACATCAGGAGGAGGCGTGGCAGCCCCTTTGTCCCACCCCCTCTGATGTGGTTTCCTTCGGGAAAGAAGGGGCAACCCTCTTTTCTACTAGGTTTGCAAGCTGTCCCTTCTTTTAAAGTCTCTCCTTCTGTCTCTCCTTCTGATGTCCCTTCTAATTGTCCCTTCTTTTAAAGGCACATCCCTGATTTCAGATCCCTACAGCTCTGCAGAATATAACGAACATCCCTTATTCTGTAGCTACATGTACCTTAGTGGATTAGACAAACAAAAAACCTGTTGGTTAAAAAACGTAGTTAAGGCGAATTCACATCAAGCAAACTTTAACAAACCAGGAAATTGTATGTTAAGGCCCCCGCCTTAACTTGCACACCTTGTAAGCTGTGAAATTGTTGCATGGTGTCACACACTGTGCTCGCTTACAACTTAGGCTCCATGCACCCACACTTTGCCTTGGTCTTTCATCCCCAATCCTCTTCCTTTGCAGGTTGGGGGCAACACTAAAGCTGAGGAGAATGCTATGTCAGTGTTTATTTAGAATGTGGGTAAACATTGACATGAAATCCATGGAATGACCAATGGAAGGAATGGGGGAAATATTAATGCTAATTTGAAATTAAATTGTATCTCATTAACTGTGAAATGATACAATGGAGGTGTAACTTTGGGACTGGGGGAGGAAGAGGATGTGGAATAATGAAGGCAGCAGGGAGAGACAGTGGAATGACAGGGAGGAGGCCATAGGGACTGAGTACTCCTTGTTGTTCTAGACTCTATTGCCCCGTTGTGTATTAGTGCACATTCTCTCCTGGGTTTTCTTTTTCTGAGGGTGTGGGAGTTGTCATTTCATATGCTTGTAGACAAATTTGCTATGAGTAATGATGGTTATGATAGTGGTCAGGAGTCTTGTGATTTTTTGAGAAGTGCGTGGGGTTTATTGAGTAGTAGTAGAGGCCAGATTATGCAATTGGAAGCTATTGTGTTAAACTTGGGGGTGGGGGCCAGCTGAAGTCAGAACATTTTTATCCTCTGAAAGTGAAGTGGTGGTTAGTTGGCTGGGTGTGTGTGTGTGCAAATAAGTAGTGGGTTAGAGTAGATGGTAATCCTAAATAAAATAAATTTAAATGTAAGGACTGTACAACTGGTCCATCTAGTTGTTTAAAGTTGGAATATTTACATGCTCTTAGTCACCTGTGCAGTGGGGAGATGTATTTGATCTGGTGCTACAGAATGGAGATTTGGAATATAAGCAAAAAAAAGAGAAATTATTTCCACGTTGGAAGTAGAGTAACAATGTAATATTGGACAGGGAGGAGTGTGTCATCCTAGCTTTCGTGTTGCCCCCAACCTGCAAAGGAAGAGGATTGGGACAAGTGTGGGTGCATGGAGCCTAAGTTGTAAGCGAGCACAGTATGTGACACCATACAACCTCACTGCTTACAAGGTGTACAAGTTAAGGAGGGAGCCTTAACATACAATATCCTGGTTTATTAAAGTTTGCTTGATGTGAATGTGACTTAACTAGGTTTTTTAAACCATAGTTCTTTTGTTTGTCTAATTTCTTTGGAGTTTTTTTTCAACACAATCCAAACTCCTGAGAGTGATTTCAGGGAGTATAACAATGGCAAGAGATTGTACTGCATCTATGTTTCGGTTACATGATGTTTCTGAAAATATGACATATTTTCTTCAGAGATGGTCATGAAGACATTAATATATGCCATTAAAAAAAAAAGAGTAGATAACTTGTAGTAGTGGACAACAAGTTAGGTTTTACATACATATATATTAATGAGCTAGTTAGCTCCCTCCCCCAGGAGGCTTCATGGCCCGTACTGCAGTTAGGGACTCACTATTTGCGTGCATAACAAAACCAATTGCACTGCCAGGTTGGGGGGAAGGGACTTGGCTGGCTGCCTGAAATGCTGCTTCCGCAATCAATGCTACTTGTGTCTGACCCTGAACCTCAACTACAACTCTGAGTCTGGGGGAGAGGTGCTGAAGCTGGCTGCCTCTGCAGTACTTCCCTGGCTCCTTCCCCGCACACCTATGGCTCCTCTCATCCCCCCCACCTCCGCTGTAAACTCTGAGCCTGGGGCCAGAGGTGTTGAAGCCACCTGCTCCTGCGACACTTCCTCAGCTCCCTCCCTGTCAGGACCGGACTGAGGAATTTTTCACCCGTAGGCCCTTCTCAGGGTGCTGCCTCCAAGCCAAGCCCCGCCCCTGCCCCACCCCCTGCCAAGCAAGCACCATGGATGTGCTGGGGGTGGGGGTGGATATGCCTAGGGGTGAGGCTGGGTCTTGGGGCTGGGGTTGGTTTGACCATGAACTGGCTCAGGGTCTCCAAGACTCCTGAATCAGGCGTCCATGCTGAGAGCTGGGGAGAGAAGGGGTATCCCGGTATCCGATATTGCCGGTTTTATGCAATACCAGATCTAATCCGGTAGTACCGGCGTACCGGATCTTTTTAATGGTGCCGGGTTACCGGATTTTAAAAATTGCTGAAGGTGGTAGTTGGCACCTTTTTGTTATGCAAGAGTTTGTTTGTCCCTCCCTGAGGTGCAAATGGTTACATTTTGCGCCTTTTTTAAACTTGCCTTGGATTGGTTGACTTTTTTGAATTCAAAAAAGTCATCCAATCCTGAAGGTTTCCTTAGGGGTATGGGCACTTGACTGGCTGCTGGTGCTGGCCAATAATCTTGGGTTTTGTCTTTCTTTCTGGGGGACCTTCTGGAGCTTGTGCTTGGCCAGCCATTTTACAACAGGCTTGGAGACTGAAAGGATCCACAGACTGCTGGAGGCGTGCGTGCATGCGTGCATGCGTGCGACTGTTGGTAAGTTTGGGGTTCCCTCTTCCACAGTACTAGTAGAGGATGCTACTTGTGTCTGACCCTGAACCTCAGCTACAACTCTGAGTCTGGGGGAGAGGTGCTGAAGCTGGCTGCCTCTGCAGTACTTCCCTGGCTCCTTCCCCGCACACCTATGGCTCCTCTCATCCCCCCCACCTCCGCTGTAAACTCTGAGCCTGGGGCCAGAGGTGTTGAAGCCACCTGCTCCTGCGACACTTCCTCAGCTCCCTCCCTGTCAGGACCGGACTGAGGAATTTTTCACCCGTAGGCCCTTCTCAGGGTGCTGCCTCCAAGCCAAGCCCCGCCCCTGCCCCACCCCCTGCCAAGCAAGCACCATGGATGTGCTGGGGGTGGGGGTGGATATGCCTAGGGGTGAGGCTGGGTCTTGGGGCTGGGGTTGGTTTGACCATGAACTGGCTCAGGGTCTCCAAGACTCCTGAATCAGGCGTCCATGCTGAGAGCTGGGGAGAGAAGGGGTATCCCGGTATCCGATATTGCCGGTTTTATGCAATACCAGATCTAATCCGGTAGTACCGGCGTACCGGATCTTTTTAATGGTGCCGGGTTACCGGATTTTAAAAATTGCTGAAGGTGGTAGTTGGCACCTTTTTGTTATGCAAGAGTTTGTTTGTCCCTCCCTGAGGTGCAAATGGTTACATTTTGCGCCTTTTTTAAACTTGCCTTGGATTGGTTGACTTTTTTGAATTCAAAAAAGTCATCCAATCCTGAAGGTTTCCTTAGGGGTATGGGCACTTGACTGGCTGCTGGTGCTGGCCAATAATCTTGGGTTTTGTCTTTCTTTCTGGGGGACCTTCTGGAGCTTGTGCTTGGCCAGCCATTTTACAACAGGCTTGGAGACTGAAAGGATCCACAGACTGCTGGAGGCGTGCGTGCATGCGTGCATGCGTGCGACTGTTGGTAAGTTTGGGGTTCCCTCTTCCACAGTACTAGTAGAGGATGCTACTTGTGTCTGACCCTGAACCTCAGCTACAACTCTGAGTCTGGGGGAGAGGTGCTGAAGCTGGCTGCCTCTGCAGTACTTCCCTGGCTCCTTCCCCGCACACCTATGGCTCCTCTCATCCCCCCCACCTCCGCTGTAAACTCTGAGCCTGGGGCCAGAGGTGTTGAAGCCACCTGCTCCTGCGACACTTCCTCAGCTCCCTCCCTGTCAGGACCGGACTGAGGAATTTTTCACCCGTAGGCCCTTCTCAGGGTGCTGCCTCCAAGCCAAGCCCCGCCCCTGCCCCACCCCCTGCCAAGCAAGCACCATGGATGTGCTGGGGGTGGGGGTGGATATGCCTAGGGGTGAGGCTGGGTCTTGGGGCTGGGGTTGGTTTGACCATGAACTGGCTCAGGGTCTCCAAGACTCCTGAATCAGGCGTCCATGCTGAGAGCTGGGGAGAGAAGGGGTATCCCGGTATCCGATATTGCCGGTTTTATGCAATACCAGATCTAATCCGGTAGTACCGGCGTACCGGATCTTTTTAATGGTGCCGGGTTACCGGATTTTAAAAATTGCTGAAGGTGGTAGTTGGCACCTTTTTGTTATGCAAGAGTTTGTTTGTCCCTCCCTGAGGTGCAAATGGTTACATTTTGCGCCTTTTTTAAACTTGCCTTGGATTGGTTGACTTTTTTGAATTCAAAAAAGTCATCCAATCCTGAAGGTTTCCTTAGGGGTATGGGCACTTGACTGGCTGCTGGTGCTGGCCAATAATCTTGGGTTTTGTCTTTCTTTCTGGGGGACCTTCTGGAGCTTGTGCTTGGCCAGCCATTTTACAACAGGCTTGGAGACTGAAAGGATCCACAGACTGCTGGAGGCGTGCGTGCATGCGTGCATGCGTGCGACTGTTGGTAAGTTTGGGGTTCCCTCTTCCACAGTACTAGTAGAGGATGCTACTTGTGTCTGACCCTGAACCTCAGCTACAACTCTGAGTCTGGGGGAGAGGTGCTGAAGCTGGCTGCCTCTGCAGTACTTCCCTGGCTCCTTCCCCGCACACCTATGGCTCCTCTCATCCCCCCCACCTCCGCTGTAAACTCTGAGCCTGGGGCCAGAGGTGTTGAAGCCACCTGCTCCTGCGACACTTCCTCAGCTCCCTCCCTGTCAGGACCGGACTGAGGAATTTTTCACCCGTAGGCCCTTCTCAGGGTGCTGCCTCCAAGCCAAGCCCCGCCCCTGCCCCACCCCCTGCCAAGCAAGCACCATGGATGTGCTGGGGGTGGGGGTGGATATGCCTAGGGGTGAGGCTGGGTCTTGGGGCTGGGGTTGGTTTGACCATGAACTGGCTCAGGGTCTCCAAGACTCCTGAATCAGGCGTCCATGCTGAGAGCTGGGGAGAGAAGGGGTATCCCGGTATCCGATATTGCCGGTTTTATGCAATACCAGATCTAATCCGGTAGTACCGGCGTACCGGATCTTTTTAATGGTGCCGGGTTACCGGATTTTAAAAATTGCTGAAGGTGGTAGTTGGCACCTTTTTGTTATGCAAGAGTTTGTTTGTCCCTCCCTGAGGTGCAAATGGTTACATTTTGCGCCTTTTTTAAACTTGCCTTGGATTGGTTGACTTTTTTGAATTCAAAAAAGTCATCCAATCCTGAAGGTTTCCTTAGGGGTATGGGCACTTGACTGGCTGCTGGTGCTGGCCAATAATCTTGGGTTTTGTCTTTNCTCATCCCAGCCCACTGCTTCCCTGTCATCGTCCTCCCAGCAGACTGTAACTGCGCTCTGGGAAAGGAGGCAGCCGTATGCACCCAGACACCCCTGGGCTGTGGCCATCACCAAGGCAATCGCGGAAGTGATTGCCCTGGATGAGCGGCCATTCAACCTTGTTGAGGGTGTTGAATTTGCTAGATCCCAGGTACAGTGTCCCTTGTCGCAAAACCTTCCGCTCGAAGGTTATCCCGTCTCTGTATGGGAGGGTGAAGTCCCAGCTCCTTGCGGAGTTCTCACGCACGGAGGGGGCCATGGTACATTTTACCATGGACCTGTGGACTAGCCAGAGTGTGGTCCACGCATATATGTCATTGACCACACACTGGTGGCAGATGTCACCAGTTGCTGTCACCAGCGCAGCGAGGAGCACCAGCAGCAGCACTGGAGGAGCGGTGACCCCTGGAAAGCAACGCTGGGCATTGCTTCATGCCCAGGTGTTTGACAGGGAGCACAAATCGGACAAAATCCTCAAGGCGATAAACTTCATGCTGGGTAGGTGGACCCACGCTGAGGGTTCTAGCTTCGAGGTCAGTTACTTTGTAACCGATAATGCCCATAATATGGTTGCAGCCGTCACTCGTGGTGACTACACCCACATTCACTGCGGTGCGCACATTCTGAATCTGGTGGTTCAAAATGCCGTCACTGGGACCGAGGCCATCAGAGCCATCCTTGGAACTGCCAGGAAGATTGCCGGTTTCTTCCACTGGTCAGTTTCATCCAGCCGGGCGCTGCGAGAGAAGCAGGAGGAGTTGGGCTCCCCTCTTCACTGGCTGATTCAGGAAGTAGTCACAAGGTGGAACTCCACCTTTTTCATGCTGCAACGACTCCTGGAGCAGAAGGAGGTGCTGCATGCCCTATGCTTGTCGCGGAGCATTGGGGCAACACTGCTGTCCGGGGAGGAGTGGACAGCGGTGGAGCAGCTGATGCAGGTTCTGGAGCCGTTTCACATTGGCATGGTGGAGCTCAGCTCTGAGCATTGGTCTTTCTGAAGACTAACCTTTCCCTTCTTGGGTTCATGGAGGGCGATACCTTTGACTGGGGGACATGATGTGATTGCCCAGCCCCAGGGGATATCCTCTCCAGCTAACTTCACTCCCCTGCACCCGTGCACATCCTGACAAGACTCAGGCAATTACATCACCCTGCAGTTTGGTCAGCATTGTCATTGATGAGCTCAGCGCAGCAGGTGGCCTCGGTTTACACATCCAGCATGACACCCACAGCAGGGTGATATCCCAGTCCAAGCACTCCACCAGGGAAAAGTAGTAGGAAAGCTTCTACTTATTACCATATATTGCCGGCCCACAAGTTGCCTCCTTTGATCCCATTCCACCAGGAAGTCATTTAGCGGGGGAAATAAGGGCCCCAGCAGGGCCCTTCACACTCTTTTACACACACACACACACACACACACACACACACACACACACACACACACACACACACTGGAGTGGAGCGACCCAGCAGGGCTAATCCATTGCACTCTGTCCTCGGAGTCTGGAATGGAACGCCCCAGCAGGGACCTTCACTCAGTCACACGCCACACCAGTACACAACACAATACACATCGGCCCAACATGCATGGGATGGCCGCCCCCACCCCCAGGAAGATGTACAGAGCGCTTTGGGAGGGCGGAACGTCTTCCAGGAGGCGAGGGCCGCTCACCAACGACACGGCCCGTCCCCCAGACCAGCCCCCCTCCTGAAGCACCCTCCCCATCCACCCACCACTCTCTCACACACTGGAGTGGAGCGACCCAGCATGGCTAATCCATTGCACTCCATTCTCGGAGTCTGGAATGGAACTCCCCAGCAGGGCCCTTCACTCAGTCACATGCCACACCAGTACACAACACAATACACATCGGCCCGACATGCGTGGGGTGGCCGCCCCTGTCCCAGGAAGACATGCAGAGGACTTTGGGAGGGTGAATGTAGATGTAAGTAACCTAACCTAACCGCTGACCAGGTCTAGGACTAGGCCTTTGGGCTGAACCCTGTGACCCAGTGGACTCAGATGTGAATGGAGAAGTAAGTAACCTAACCTAACCACTGACCAGGTCTAGGACTAGGCCTTCGGGCTGAACCCAGTGGACTCAGGTGTGAATGGAGAAGTAAGTAACCTAACCTAACCTAACCACTGACCAGATCTAGGACTAGGCCTTCGGGCTGAACCCTGTGACCCAGTGGACTCAGGTGTGAATTAATTAAAGAAGCTTTCCTTTTCCCTTCCATTGAAATGAGCCCTTATGTTAAGAGGACCCCTTAATAAATCTTACCTGTATGAGCCTACCTGTGTGAATTGAGAAATGGGGGGTCGTGGTTCAAAGGATATTCCTATCACCCCACCAAAAGGTACCATTAAGAAGACTACTGGTGGCCACGGAGGGAACGAAAATTGAGGATTCGGAGGTTCAGGATAAAGGTAGGCGATGGCAACATGATCTCTTTTGGGGGTCTGGTTTGGGGGATAACAAAAATAACAGTGCTGCAATGTTGTTGTAACCTGAAACTAAACTCTGAACTGCGATTGCTGAGCTGCTGGTATCAGCCCTGCAGTTGCTGTGATAGAATAAATCTGATTTGTGATTGATTTCTGAGTGGCAGTGGTGTGGGAAAAAAGTTAAAAACACTATTGTCAAATATAAATATTAGTAGTGTGGCCGTTGGGGCCAGCCCGTGCGGGCTACTGGCTGGGCACAAAGTGTAGTCTAGTAGTCTGTCTCTGTTACTGGCAGTTGCTGTGATAGTGATTGTATTGATGATCTGATTTCTGAGTGGCAGCGCTGTGGGAAAAAAATCCTAATGGATGGTTAAAGAAAAAAAATTAGTAGTGGCCGTTGGGGGCTACTGGGGGCCGTTGGGGCTGTGGGCACAAAGTGTAGTGTACTAGTACTGGGCTGGCAGTTCCTGTGTGATGGCCTGCTGACAGTGACTTTGACTTCAGTGCTGTGGAAAAAAACCCTATTTTTAATTTAAAGATAATAAAAAAAATAGGTAGTTGGCCGTGGGGGCTAATGGGGGCTGTGGGGGCTACTGGGCACAAAGTGTGGTCTGGTGGTACTGGTTGGTTAGCTTAGCAGTTAGATTCACTTGTGTTTTACTCTTTTTCTTGTAATTGAATTGCAATTTACAGGTAATTTTGGTTTTACTTTTGTCTCCCATTGATTTCAATGGGAAAAGCTGCCCATTGATTTCAATGGGAAAAAATCCAGTACAGGTATACCGGTTCTAATCCGGTATTCAGAGATCCGGTATCCGGTAAAACCGGTAACCGGTATTTCCAACCAAGTCCCACCCCTATTCTGGACTGCATTGTGGGGGGAGGGCAGGGAGCTGTGGCGGGTGTTGTCTGGGCTGGGTGGGGAGGCTGCCCCATGCACTCCCCCTGCCATGGCAGGTTCAAGTCCAGCACTGTATCCACTACACCACATTGGCTCTCTGTTTAGAAGGAATAAGGTGCATGCTCAGTGCTGTATGCCTTTTCCCTCCCAGGGGCAACTTTAAAAATGAGTACAAGCTCCGCGGGCCACAGAGAAGTTGGGGCAAAGAAGGAAGGACTGGAGGGGTGCACTCAGCAAGAGGGTCCAGATCATGGATCTGTCCCTTGTCCTTGGGTACATGTCCTCATCCCTGCTCCCTTACCTTCAGTTCAATCTTTCAGTGCTTGGGGGCAGGAATTGGATCCGGGGGCAAGTCCAGGAACTAGAAAGGGGCCAAATAAAAACTAGCCACAGGCTGCTTTTGGCCCTCAGGTCTGAAGTTTCCCACCTCTACAAAAGACCGCCCCCCCCCAAAGTTTCTACAAAGGGGGTAGCTACAGCATGAGCTACAGCACACACAACCATTAGAGCTATCAATGTCGAGATTCAGGGATACTGTACCTGACAACAGTTAGATAGCAGATACAACGCAACCACCACCTAATGCAGCTTGTGCTTCCCTCTCTGCTTGTGGCATCCTTCTGATGCTTCCTATTATTAGCTTCGTTCCCACTGAGAGTGCACGCAACTAAATTTATGCTCTGAAAAGGGTCTCACTGATTTCAAGGCTCATGCCACCACAGGATGAGCTGGACCCCAAGCATCCTCCACCCACCAGAGAAAGGATTCCAAGATCAGGGCCCCATGCACAGGACTGGATGTGAACCCTCGATGGCCAGCAGCAGCAACATTTCCCCCCTAAAAGTTACAGGCTTTTTCCCTCCCACTTGACAACAGCAGCGCTACAGGGGATTTGAATCCAGGATGTCTTGCCCCCTAAACAAGACTCTTTCTTCTAGACCACCAAGCTCTACTATGTATAGCATAGGATTTTTGTCCTCAAATAGGTAAGGAAGAGTGGGTGTGTGCAGGGGATCCAGAGATCTTGTGTGCCAGGTGCCTGGGCACCAACAAAACAGTAGTCTATACCAGCAGAGTAGACTGGATTTTTGGGACATCACAATTTAACTTAGTCTCATTATTCTTGTCACACGTATCAGCGTTCATCATATGCGTTCTGTCGAGGGTGTTCTCACAAGCCCTGTCATGCAGCCCTTTTAGTTCTCACTCGACACACGGCCCTTTTCTTTTTTGCCCTTGACAGCAGTATATGGCGCATACCATGACGTCCGATATTATACATGTTTTATCAATAATGGCGTTTTCACAAGCCCTGTCATATGACCTTTTTTCTTCTCTCCCGACATCACCACCGTAGGGAACTTGAACCCAGGACCTTTTGCCCCCTAAGCAAGGATTCTACCTCTAGACCAACACGCCCTTGGTCTTTGCAACAGTCAAAGAAGCAAGAATGGTTTTGATCCCTTAACCTGGCACAATGCTGCACCACTCTGCAGATGCTGCTTGGATTCCAGGATCAGGGCCCCATGCACAGAACTAGACGTGAACCTTCAACAGCAGCTAATTTTTTTCCTTAAAGGCACAGTCTTTTTCTTTCTCACTCAATGACAGCAATACTACTGAGAATTCAAACCCAGGACCTCTTGCGCCCTAAGCAAGCGCGTTACCTCTAGACCACCAAACTCTACTACATGTGAGGTTGGTTTTTTGTCCTTAAATCAAATAGGTAAGGAAGCGTGCATGACATAAGTATAAGGTTAAAGCATACAGATAGTACTTTAAAATAATAATTAAACATTTTACAATCTGTGAACAGTGGCATGTACTTTGAGCATTTCCTGACTCTTCTATGCAAACCACATTGAACTCAATGGGCCTCTCAGTGAAGAAAGTTAGCTCCAGCGTAACTATGGATGGAGGAATGGATATGGAGGAGGAGCCACGGTAGTGGCTCCATAATGATCCTTATTTCAGTCTCCCTCAATATAGACATTTTGATCTGGCAAACCAACTCATCTTGGTCACATCACTCCTGTCAGCGGAGCCAGACCGGGAAAAGGGAATGAAGCAAGGGCCGTAGGTAGGTGGGGACAGACCCTGGCGTAGAAGATGGAATGGGTCCAAGGCTGGCACAAGGACTTTTGCCGCCCTAGACAAACCCCTGCACATGCGCCCCTCAATTCACCGTGAACTTTAACATTTCCATACTTAACTTGATTTGCATAATTATGCAACAATTTATACATGCAAATTTGCTTACCAGCCTGCTTTTTCAACTGGTTTGACACTGCATCACAACTTGTTAATCAAACACCACTCAAATCCTCTGGAATTTGAGCACCTCAGAACTCCCCGCCCTCATGCTAAAGCCCCAGACCTCCCTCACCAAAACAGACTCCCCCCCACTCCCCAATTCATCTCCCAGGGGCCTAGTCACCCTCACACCTCCCTGACAGACGGCAGCAGCTGCAGCAGTTTTAGTTCGGGGTCAGGCGGCAGGTTTATGCCTGAGCCAGGGTTTAAAGTTCCTGCAGACGGGCTTCCAATGCAGTTTCACTGCAATTTCCGCCTCACTGCGAGGATGGGCTGATTCTGCAAAAATCACTGCAAATTTCAGCAACGCGGTCAACGCGGGTCCGTGCACGCAACCCACATACATAGGGTTGCCGTACCTCCCCTTTAATCCTGGCAGTTTATGAAAAATCCATGATGCAGGGCTGCACTAGTTCCAAAGCAGCCCCGCACCATGGATTTTTCATAAACTGCCAGGATTAAAGGGGAGGTACGGCAACCCTACACGCACGTGCGCAGCCTGCTTCTTGGACTCTGACGGACTGGTGGCCCCGTCGGCCCTGCCTCCCAGCCGCATAGGGTTACCACACCTGCCCTTTAAAAAGAGAACGCTTATGAACAATACATGGTGCAGGGCTGCACTGGAACTGCAAGCATTTTTGCTTATGAAAAAATACATGGTGCAGGGCTGCGTTGGCATTCCAGTGCAGCCCTCCACCCTGCATTTTTCATAAGCGTCCTCTTTTAAAGGGGAGGTGTGGTAATCCTACAGCCGCAGAGTTTACACGTGGTGGCGGTGGCAGCTGAATCAGGGATGGGAATGTTGCGCCCCCTTCAACCTGCAGGAGGAGTTGCGGTGGCGGCGGCGGCGGCAGCAGCTGAATCAGATGGAACCACCTAGGGGGCACCTCTCCCACCCTGATCCAGTGCCGAGCTTATTGGCAGAGCAGGCTAGGGCAGTGAGCTGAAGGGAGCGCCTCTCCTGCCCTACCCACTGCACAGCTTATCGCTGGCGGCAGCAGCAGGGCAGCTGGATCAGAACCAGGAGAGTTGGCGCCTCAGGCGGCTGGCTGAGCTGCCTAAGGTAGTCCAGTTGTTCCAGGGCAGCCATGTATTTTTCATAAGCGTCCTCTTTTAAAGGGGAGGTCTGACCACCCTAAATGGATCCCCGGCTGGAGCACTCTGCTCCAGTGTGCAGAAGCATTCTACATGTGAGCGAGCCCCCTGCCCCTGCTGCATGTATTCTAGCTACACTTCTACAGTGGGTCTGAGAGTGGGGGACTATGGACCAACCCAAAGCTGATGGGAGTCAGTCAAGTAGCTTTCTTGGGTTTGGGGTGGGTGCGATCTGCAAGATTTGTGCCCTGTGCCCCCCCTCTCCGGCCCCGGAGGCTCCCCCGCCCAATCCAAGCCATGGAGTGCCCAGATTCACTTCACAGCCAGAGTAGGGTCAAGGAGCTGCCCCTCACCTTCTGGGGGCTTCCCAGTGTCCCATCTTGAAGACGTGGAATCAGGAAATTCCAGAGCAACAGCAGCAGCAATGTCCAAGGAGCCCGCGTGGAGCAGCAGTGGTGGCGCGAGGGTTGACTCCGGACTCCCATTTTGGCCTATGAGAGGGTCAGGGTCAAACTGCAAGAGGTGGCCACCCTAGCATCAGCGGTTGTGGAGGGGGTCCCGCCCCCGCCTGTCCTGACGACCCTGCTCGCTCCCTGCTTCTCCTCAGCCCATGGGGGGAATGGTTTTTCTCCTGGGGAACCATTTTGATAACTCATACAAGCTCTCAGCCGGAGAGCTGGGAACCTGAGGGGCACGCTCGGGGAGGGGTAAAACAGCAAGCCGTGGCGGCTGCTCTTTTTGTCGGACATGTCCAATCCGACACTGCCTTCATGTCCACGGCAAACCCCACTGAAGCAGCGGCACTAACTGATATTTTCTGCTGCTTTCTGCTCAAGCATATCGCTGTTCTCCTCCTTTTTGAAAGTTTCAGAGACTCTCGTGAACTTCTGTGAACTGTCATAAACCTTCGTAATGTAAAATTACGTAAATTGCCGCAAACTTCCATAAAGTGCCGTGAACGTCCATGGGACAACTGCCGAAAATTGTTGTAAATGTTGCTAAAACTGCCGTAACGGCCGTAAATTGCTGTGAACTATCGTAAATGCTGTAAAAGTTATGCACATTCCCATAAATTCTGCAACTGCTATAAACTACCGTAATTTTTTGAAAACTGCCGTAAATGACTGTGAAGTATAGTCAATTGCCGTTTGTTAGATCCAGGAACTGAAAAGGGGCCAAATAAAAATGGAAAGAAGCAGAAAAGGGCAACGGCTGAGTCTGGCTGGTTGGACATTGCAGAGGCACTGAGGCAGACATTGGTCCCCTCTAGTGGCTCAAACAGGTTAGTGCAGTCAGTCCTATTAATCCTCACATAGTCTGATCAACATGAGAGTCTGGCCCCTGGGACAGTGGTTATGTAGATCAGGGGTGAAGAAGCTTTTCCTTCCCACAGGCCACCTGGCTCCATAGAAGCTGGTGTGTCTGCTCAGGATCAGGAGGGTTACATTTAAGGAAGCTGAGGAGCTGCAGGTGCACATGGTTCACTTACTGTTAGGATTCAAACCCAGGTCTTCAGAAGCACTGGCCTTACCTAAGAAGCAGTTTGCACCATCAGCACTGCAGCCCTTGGGTCGGCCTCTACTGCCTCTGATTGGCCCATCCTGGTTGAGGATGCTGATAGATACTCTCATGTCATCGTCAGCACTTTGCCGGGTGTAACAATACTCTTCCAGGCTGCTGTGGTGACCTTGCCTGCAGACTCACTCCTGCTGTGGCCTGTCTTAGCCTGTGTTTCTGAGAATCCCATTTGGCCTATGAGAGGATCAGGGTCAAACCGGGAGAGGTAGCAACCCTAGGAGCTGCAATTGTGGAGCGGGTGGATTTCAGCCTCCACCATTCCCTGGCTCGATTACTTGCCTCTGCCCCTGTGCTTTGACCTTGGAATCACCCTTTCAGCTGGTAATTGCTCTCTGACTGATTCTCTGGAATCACCCCCCTTCCCACTGCCTACCCTATGTCATCACCTTTGTCCTTGCCATTGCTGATCCTGTGATTGCTGCTCCGGTCTGGATCCTGACACCACACTCACAAGGGTACAGATCCTGACTGCCCACTCCAACCCAGCTCCAACACTTATGTACAAAGGAAGAGGATCAACAGTGTGGCATAAGACAGAATACAGTCAAATCCATGACGGGATCTTACCCTTGGAAGACCAGAGAGAGTGTGTTTGCCCTGTTGGTCCCCAAAATAGAACGTAGAGACAAGTAGTGTAGAGATATCTTTTATTGGACCAACTTGGGTTGGTGGAGGTTTGCAAGCTTTCGGACCTCACAGGATCCTTCGTCAGGCAAGTCAGAAATCCAAGCTGTACACTGAGCAAAGCGAGGCAAGGGGGTTATATGCAGAGGCTGGGGAGCATTACATCATGGGAGGGTAAGGACAGAGAGGGGTAGGGGAAGAAGTATGCATTTGTAAGGGAGTAGGTGTGGTATTATGGGGCAAGTCATTGAGAGGGTGCCTGGAAAGGGGGGTGGGTGGGAGTAAGGTGCCTGTGATTGTGAGATTATAGTGTAGAGGATGTGGGGTGGGGCAAATCCAATTAGCAGGGGTGGGTGAGTCATTGAGAGGGTGCCTGGAATGGAGAGTGGAGGGGTTAAAGGTGCCTGTGATAGTATAAATGATGGACTGCAAATGGACAGGTTTAAGCTTGTACATTTCTGTAGTGGCTTGTGAAGCCAATGTCCTGGTTAAGTTCATTGTTTCTTGTAATCAGCAGGCTGATGGATTTTTGTTCCCAGGCATGCCTTTTGGAAGTGTTGTGGAGGCTGCCTTTCAGGACTAGGATGGAGAGATCAGAGATGGAGTGGTCATCCTGGGAGAAGTGGGTGCCAACAGTAGTCTGTGTTTTGGTCCATAATCATCTTCCTGTGGGAATTCATGCGTTTGTGTAGGGGTTGGTGGGTTTCCCCTACACAAACACATGGGCCAGAAGAGGTTGTTTGAAGGCCCCTCTTCTGGCCTTCAAACAACCCCCCAACCTCGCCCAACTTATCATCCGCAGCAAACTATCCAACACCGAGCACAGAACGAAACAATGCCAGGCCAAAAGATACAAGACCTGCACACACATCTCTGCTGCTAACAACATCCCGACACCCTGTGCTAAACCACTCCAAATACAAGGAAGTTACAACTGCAAGTCCAGAGACCTGGTCTACCTCATCCAGTGCACCAAATGCCCCCACGGGAACTACGCAGGGGAAACCCACAAACTCCCCCGGAGGAAGCTCGCCTGGCCCCAAGCCTTTTAACATTCCGGCGAATTTGCAAGACCTGGCTGTTCGCCCAGGCCTTTGGGGAGGGTGGGTTAGGGGGGGTTTATCTCCCGCCACCCTTATTTATTGTATTTTTTACCCTAGCCTGTTTTATTGTTGTGATTTTATGTGTGTTTTAATATATTTTTAGAATTGTATTTTATGTCCTTGGAATTGTTAGCTGCCCCAAGCTGTTCTCAGGAGGGGCAAGATATAAATTTAAATAAATAAAAGATATCTCTACATTACTTTGTCCCTTGGAAGACCAGCAGAGAGACAGATTCTAGGATGGACTGGTACCCAGAGTACTACAGCTGTTCTCCAATTCCTGATCCCCTTTCCTGATTTAATAGCCTAATTTAATTCCTGATTTAACACTTAAATAGCCAAGCCACATGGCTGTATTACAACATTCCACTGATCGTGTGAATTAAGCTTGAACCATCCATCCCTTACCTAGTATCAACATTTCCCTACAAGGCTGTAGTGACCAGGAGCTGATTATTGCCTGGCTAACTGGTCATTAAATCACCTACAGCCACCCCCTGCCTAGGGGGATCTTGGCTCAACAGTTGATGTACCCCAATTTCGGGGTGCATCCCTACCTCATGACTGTGATCAATCTGGCAGAACCTGGGTCTTGAACTGTCAGCCTTGGGGTTCTTGGAGCACCACTTGACTGCCCATCCCCCTCTAGCCCCCCCCCCCCCGGCCCAAGCCCCTTTCAGCTTGTCCCAGACCCTGCCACACACCTCTGCTTCCTGATTGGTTACCAGTCATTCCTCTTCCTGTTTTCAGCCCTGCTCTCTCACTTCCCCTCCCCCACAGCCCTCATTCCCAGCCCTTACTTCTGTCTTACCTCCCATTGATCCGGATGCCCCCTCGCTGTCAGTGGGAGAAGGGAAAGGGGTCAGGGAATGAAGGAAGGGAAGAGCCACCCACGCAGCTCTCACACACGGAGGTCGGGTCCACACTCTTGCTCTACTTGGTGGTATGGGGGGAACAATGCGAGTCAGGATAGAATGTTGGCCTAGTGACCTAAACCAGGTCAGGCCTCTATCATCATAGGGTGCAGAGCAGCCGAAGGAGAGCGCCACGCACTCAGGGTCTCCTCACGTGCAAGGGAGAGGGACCGGGAAGCGGAGTGCCGGACTGGTGGGGGAGCACAGGGCACGGGACCAGGATGGTGAACGGGGAGCAGGGGATCACACTTGCCAGGGAGTGAGGGAGGAAGCGCCAGGGAGGGAAAGGACTTGCACTACACCCCCCCCACAGCACCCGTGTCTCCAGACGCGCACAGGGAAAGGGGACAAGGGGAACAGCCACACTAGCACTATTGGGAAGGTCGCACACTCAAACACACACACAATGTCACCCAAGTCACTCACCAGTGCTGAGTGCCTCCCAGCGCTGGTTATTTATGTCCTAGGTTCCGCCTCTTGATGTAATTACAGCCGCGCTGAGCGGCGCAATGGCGCAGACAGTGATCCCGGCGCAGGCGGAGCTAATGTCTGGGGCAGCGTGCTGTCAGCGCAGCAGCGGGTTATCTTGGCAACTTGCTGTTTCGGGCTTCCCTGCGGTGCAGGCGCTGCTGCCCCAGTCTCCGGAGGTGAGGCGGGCTGATCAATCCGGGAGGGGAGAGGCCCCCCCGGTGAGGTCCGTCACGGCCCTCCCGCAGGGGCGCCCAGCGGTGTGGCCTGACAGTACCCCACCTCTAGCCCCCCAGCCCAGGCACCAGTGAGGCCCCGGCTTCTCTGGATGTCGGTGGTGGAAGACACGTAAAAGCTGAGGGGTCGACAGGTTGGCGGCTGGTTCCCAGGATTGCTCGTCGCGTCTGAACCCTGCCCAGTCCACAAGGTAGTTGTCTCAAAATTATGGGTTCTTTTGGATCAGCACAGTGATAACTCCAACAATGGGTGCCAAAAAACTGCTTTATTAAACATAATAAAGCATAAAGATAAAAACAATAACCCCAATGAATACAGAAAGTAGAAGAGACTTCTCACACATCCCTTTATGCACGTCAGGGAATTCCAACAGTGGCTGCGAGATGATCCCCAGGTGGGCCCCAGGTTCTGCTGCGCCCCTCGGCACATCTGCAAAGTAGCCAGCAACGAAGTTCCAAGATGGGACCCCAGCTGCTGTGTCTTATAGTATTTTGATGTTACACACTCACTCTACAAATCCTGCACGTGTGACCAATTCTAGCTAGTGCAGCTGTATCTTTTTTTAGCCTGAGTCATTCTCAGCTCCTCATTAGCTCACTGCTGATAAGGGCTTCCCATAACATTTCAGTTCTAGCCTTGACATTCTGCACAACAGTTACCATAGGATACAGAAAAGTTTCCAAAGAGGCACACATAAGATACATCCATTACATAAAGTGAGTTTCCAGTTCTCAACTTTTACATTACATAGTCCAATATCTCCCTGGGACACACATATTAGACAAGATGGATTCTACAGCATACGCAAGCCGAATAAAACAATGTGCCCACTCACTGGCTCCGCTGGTGTACATAGGTCTTCCGCAATCTTTCACTCCACTCCACTCCTGGACACTTATATTTTTTCACTTGAGGCCTGTAGTTCTTATTTACACTTACTCCATCTTGCACATACAATGTTACATGAAAAAACATTAAACAATCAATCCATATTATTACAACAAAATACAATGCTAAAATAAAAAAGCAATTATTTTGGGTAGCTAATCATACTACATATAAGCTTTTTTATATGCTGACTACATAATAATACAAAAATTAACACAAACATTTCAGTTCCTTCAATAAATTCAGTAGCCCCCACCAAGAAGTAGAAAGCTATGTTGGTGTAAGGCCAAAAGGAATGGTAAGCTTTCTGCAAAATGTAAGCATAAATGTTAAAATCACACACAAAATCTATTTTCTAGCAAAGCACTGCAGATTTGACATAAGAGTTCATAGCTGTGTTCAAAGGTGCAAGAGTCATGTTATTGATTACTCTCGCTGTCTCAGCTTGCCTCTGTTGAGACAAATAGGTATTGAGTCACCAGTTTTCATTACCCAGTAGGTATTTCCATTACCTGCTGCTATTACCTTCCCCTGCACAATTGGGTTGCCCTGGATATATTATCCATACTTTCCGACCTGGAAGCCAGTCTGTTGAGCCAAATCCTCCCTTCCGACATTCAGTAGCCACTCCTGGCTTTGATATTTCTACCACAGCTGGGAGAAGGATTTGCTCACGGACCACCTGGGCTATCCGGTCTCCTGCATGGAGTGTGCAGCTATCTTGGGAGGAATTCCAAAGGATCACCTTGATTTCTCCATGATAGTCTGCATCCACCACTCCTCCCAGGACCTGTATCCCTTTCAGTGCCAGCCCTGACCTGGGGGCTATCTGCCCATAGGTATTTGGTGGGACCTGTATCCCCAAACCAGTACTCACCACTTCCTGCCTGTGGGGAGGAAGGGTGACCTCTTGGTATGTGTACAAGTCCACTCTGGCACTTAAAGGGATAGCTCTCAGGGGCAATTGTGCTTCTGGGTGGATTTTCCACACTTTAAGGGTTTCTTGGCTGTGAGTACTGCATATTTTAGGTTTTTCTAACATCCATTGAAAGGGAGTCTTTCCCTTATATGGGCAATTGTTCATTTCAAATTCTGCCTGTTCCAGCACCTTGGCCCATCCCTGCAATGTGCCCATAGGGGTAAGCTATTTTATTCGCTGCTTGAGTAGCCCATTATGGTGCTTCACCAACCCTGAAGCCTGTGGGTAGTGAGGGATGTGTAGTGTCCACTGCACATTCCACTCATCTGCCCATTTCTGAATTTCTTGTCCTTTGAAATGACTTCCATTATCAGATTGGATTTCTTCAGGAACCCCAAATCTTCTAATTAACTGACCAAGGCCCTTAAGAGCCTGCTGTGTAGCCCATTTGCTTGGGCTCACCATGGTGTATCCTGAAAAAGTATCCACTAGGACCAGTGCATACTAGTTCCCCTGGGATAATGGTAGGGGCCCTATGTAATCCACTTGCCAGACTTTCCCGGGTTCTAAACCCCTTTTCAAATGGCCTAATGGCCTTTGCTGTAGCGGGTACTGCTTCACTCTCTGGCATATAGAGCATTGTTTTATCACAGTTTTCACAGTGTTTACAGGACAGGAAATGTCTCTGGCTGTAGCCCATGCCCTAGTGCCCACCTCCCCCTAGTGGCCAGATTTTTCATGTGCTCATTGGCATAGGAGATGGAGATCATCCTCCATCTCTCCCGAGGTGTCATTAGGGGCTTCCACCCCTCGGAGTTGGACCATCTGATCCACAGCACTGTTGTACTGAGTAGTTGGGGAGGGGTCCCTGGTGTGGGCATTAACATGATACACTGTCACTGGAATTTTCCTGGCAATCTCAATTATCTGTTTCCACAAATCATCCCCCCAATGGCCTACCATGAATTAACCAGTTATCTTGTTCCCATTTAGGGGCCTAAAGTGTCAATCCGTTCGCAATGGCCCATGAGTCTGTATATAAATGTATTTTGGGTTGGGACATCTCCAGCGCATTCTGAAAGGCCATAGCCACGGCCATTGATTCTGCATATTGGCTAGAATGTTCCTGCCCATGTTGAATTAAGACAGTGCCCTTAGCTGGTTGTAAAGCAGCTGCCTTCCACACCCGCTCCCCCTTCAGATATTTTGCCAAGCCATCTGTGAACCAAGCATAATGTTTGTCCCCCTCTGGCAATTGCTCAAAGGGAACTCCCCACTCAGCTATCGGGGGAAGGGGTTCCACATGCTGCAATGTGAGAGCAGTAGGGCCCTGTGGTAGCTCCGCTACCCGTTTATGGATGCGGCTCAACCCCTGCTTCCCTCCTGTCACTCTTTCAGATATGTACCATTTCCATTTAACAATGGATGCCTGCTGGGCCCTTCCCACCTGGTGAGTCTGGGACGCATCCATTACCCAAGAAAGGATAGGGATGCTCGGCCAGAGAACAACTTCATTGTTCTCAGTCAGGTGCTCAGTTTCCACTAGAGCCCAGTAACAGGCAAGCAATTGTTTTTCAAAGGGGGTGTACTTGTGGCTGGATCAGGGAGCTTTTGTGATCAAAATCCCAAAGGTACCCATTGGCCAGACTGAGTCTGCCATGAGCTCCATGCTGCAACTTCACCCACAAGGGACACCTGTAGCTCAAAAGGGCATCCTGGTATCACTGGGCCCAGAGGGATAGTGTAAGCAATGGCAGCTTTTGCTTGACGAAAAGCTTCCTGCTGTGCCCCCCCCTCCCATTCAAATTTGGCTTTCTTTCTAGTCCTACAACACTCTATACTGTCATCTTCCCAATCTATAGGCTCTGGAAAGTGACCTAGCACTGCCTGCCTCACCCACTTAAACAACGAATGTGCCGCATTGCGAGCCGCCCTGAATGTCTGATTAATCATGGGATCCTTAGCCAGAACCCCCAACTTAAGTAATTCTCCATCCAGTAAAAAGAGGCCACTTGCCACCTGATCCCACAATCTAGTTAGTCATGCCCCCAGTGTCTCTTGGGGCAACTGATGATGTTGCTTAGCTATGTCCTGTAGCCCTGTCTGGGTGAAATTTCTCACCACCCGAAAAGCTCACCCACCTCCTTCAGGCTGCCCCTTAGTTTTTTTTGTTATGAGGGGCTGAGCCTGGGTCATGGGTGGATCACTTTCAAGGGGGTTTTCTGAACCCTCTTCACCCTCAGTCCATAGCCTGCTTCTCTGCTTTCTGTCCTTGCTCCTGGGCTCCTTCCAGCCCCTCATGTAGCAAAGCATTTCGCTGCCTCACAGCTATGAATTCATCAGCCATGCTCTGACATTGCCTCTCTAACTGCTCCTGCCTCTCCCACAGCCCTTTAACCGCTGTGAGGAGCACCCAACCAATTCCAGAGACTGCTTTCTTGCCCCCCACCCCGGGACTCCCAACTCCTGCAGGCATTTCTCAATTGCCTGAGGCATAAGCCCCCCGGGATAAAGCAGCTCTTTCCATCTAACTGGTGGAGATATATGGCTCAACATTTGAGCAACCGGAGCCCATTCAGAGGTGGCAGACCACCCTGGGATCCAGGTTAGCTCGGGCCCAACAGCTTTTCTGAACCACATGTCTGATTCATTGATCTGATCCTGCTCACAGTGCCAAGTGTCTCGAAATTGTGGGTTCTTTTGGATCAGCACAGTGATAACTCCAACAATGGGTGCTAAAAAGCTGTTTTATTAAATATAATAAAGCATAAAGATAAAAACAATAACCCCAATGAATACAGAAAGTAGAAGAGACTTCTCACACATCCCTTTATGCATGCCAGGGAACTCCAACAATTTATTATTTATTTATTTATTTTTATTTTGTCAATTTATATCCTGCCCCTACTGAGAACAACAAGGGCTGCGGATGATACCCAGGTGGGCCCCAAGTTCTGCTGCGCCCCTCAGCACGTCTTCAAAGTAGCCAGCAATGAAGTTCCAAGATGGGACCCCAGCTGCTGTGTCTTATAGTATTCTGATGTTACACACTAACTCTACAAATCCTGCACATGTGTGACCAATTCTAGCTAGCGCAGCTGTATTTTTCCTTAGCCTGAGTCATTCTCAGCTTCTCACTAAGGAACCTTCTTTATCAAGCTCACTGCTGATGAGGGCTTCCCATAACATTTCAGTTCTAGCCTTGATATTCTGCACAACAGTTACCATGGGATACAGAAAAGTTGCCAAAAAGGCATACATAAGATACATCAATTACATAAAGTGAGTTTCCAGTTCTCAACTTTTACATTACATAGTCCAATATCTCCGTGACACACGTTAGACAAGATGGATTCTACAGCATACGCAAGCCGAATAAAACAATAAGTGCCCACTCACTGGCTCCGCTGGTGTACCTATGTCTTCCGCAATCTTTCACTACAGTAGTGCAGGTCACCATAACAATATTTGGAATCGAGGATGGCCTGGACCTCATATTCGGGCCCTAGGGCCATGTGGAGAAGGGGTTCTGGCGGTTCCAGGGGGTCGGCGGTGTGCGGGTCTTCTGCCTTTTTCAGGAGAGAGACTTGGAAGGTGGGATGGATGCGTACCTGCAGGGGAAGCTGGACAGTGTAGGTGACATCATTCACCTGTCAAGTGATAGGATAGGGTCCTATATATTTGTGGTCCAGATTTGCTGATGGGCGAGTGGAGGGGTAGTGTCGATGATCAACCCACACAAGGTCGCCAGGCTGCAAGGCGGGTGCTGCCTGGCGATGTTTGTCAGCCTGTGCCTTGTATCATTGTCTGGTTTACCTTAGCTAGTGCTTGCGTTTTGTGGATGCGACGGGATAACATGCCGGCTGCGGGGATTCCGATTTGAGGGTGAAACCCATAGGTTATGTAGAAGGGAGAGTTGCCAAGAGAGGCGTGCGGGGCATTGTTATAGGCAAATTCCGCTAGCGGGAGCCACGTATACCAATTGTTCTGGAGATGGTTGATATAGCAGTGGAGATACTGCTCAAAGTTCTTGTTTACCCGCTTGACTTGCCCATTAGCTTGGGGGTGATAGGCAGTGGTGGGTTTCAGGGAAACAGGGCTGGCCCAAGGGTTTGAGGGGCCATGTGCCAAGCCTTGCTGAGAGGCCCCAAAGGCCGGCGGAACCTTATGGCTGCACTGAAATTTATATCTTCCTTGCACGTTCTTTTTCAATCATGTGTGCCTGCCTAACACGCATCCCCAGTCACCCCCCCACTTGTCCCCATGCACGGAGCATCTGGGGGAAACGGTGATTACTATGTGGGTATGGATGAGTGGTGGGTGAGTGGGGATGTGTGTGCAGCCGTGTGCATGCCCCATCCACACACTGGTTCGCCAACGGACCCTCCCACCGAGCGGAGCCATGTAAGAATAGCATGTGAGGAGCCACTCAAAGAAGAACAGAAGGTTCTTGTAAATAAGGTTCTTTGAGAAGGCTCCCAACATTCTCACAACACCCACTCTTCCAGCCTAGCATGGAATTTTTTCCTTATTTCTATAAAGGGTTGGAAGGAACTGTCATTCTGAGGGGGGAGAGCACTTTTTATACTACGGAGCTTGAGACCATCATGGGGCTATTGTTTGAATAGGGTGAGTGTGCACAATCCAGTTATGAGAATGTTAGATCCATCTCGAAGAACCTTCTTTACAAGGTAGCAACCTTCTGATCAGCACGTGGGGAGGAGCTGTTTGTAAACAAACAGCTTTATCTACCAGTCTGATTGGTTGTCCCAGCTGCTGCTGCTGCAATGCTACAGGAGGGAGAGGCAGGTGAAGGATGGGGTCCCCGTGCCTGGGGCTGGCCCTGGGGGCAGACAGTGTTGGCGGGTGGGGGGTGACCTTTCCCCCTCCCTAAGGAAAGGCTCCCTCCGGTAGAGGCAGACAATGAGTACTGAGCAGCCCCAGCCTGGCTGCCTGGTCTCACCACTCTCCCCCTTTCTATGGGGCAGACAATGGGCTGGGGGGCCCCCTAGCTCTTCCCCCTTCCTAAGGAAAGGCTGGCTCCCTCCAGCAGTGCCAGTGAGCACTGAGCAGCCCCAGCCCGGCTGCCTGATCTCACTCTCCCCACGGAGGCGGAGGCGCAGAGGAGGTGGAGGCGTGGAGGGGAGGGGAGGGGGGCATGTGCCAGTCAGCAAGGGGGGGCAGGGCTACGGGGAAAAAAACACAAGACGGCACAGGCAGCTGGGCAGCAGGCTTTGCTACCAATGGGGGTGGGAAAACATTTTTTTAAACGGCTGTGTCCCGACTCCCTCTCCAACTCGCAGCGGCAGTGCTGCGGGGCTCCCTCCCTCTAAGGCTGCTGCGGGGCCATGTGCCTGGGCACCGGTGGCACATGCCTCGGGCCGGCCCTGCAGGGGAACATGGAGGGCTTGAAACAGGGCCTTCCAAAAGCGAGAAATGAATTGGAACCCCCAGTCACTGATTATTTCCAGGGGCCAGCCATGCAGTTTGCCCACATGTCAGAGGAAAAGGAGGGCGGTTTGGTGCGTGGAGGGTAGCCCTTTGCAGTCCACAAAGTGAGCCATCTTGGTGAAGTGGTCCACGATGATGAATACGGTAGTATAATCGTGGGAGGAAGGTAGTTCCACAACAAATTTGAGACCAATGCGTTGCCATGGTCCCTGTGCTGGGGTGGCAAGCTGCAGGAGGCCCCCAGGTTTGTTACGTCCCATGCTAAGGTAGGACACCAGAATGATCTCTAGATCAGTTGGGTGGTTCGTTCTTGGCCTGGATGGCCGGTAAGTGGGGCCTTGTGATGTGCCTGTAAGATGGGGCCTTGGCAGGAAGGGGGCATGACAAGATCACGTCTTCTTATTAGACCATCTTCTTCCCTATAGAGGGGGTCGTCAGTGAGGTGTAGTTTGTTGGCTGTGGCCGTCCTTAGCTGATCGAGTGGTACATACATAGCTGCAAAGACACGTTGATCCAAGATGAATCCTTGTTCTCGGGTTTCCATTATGCGCTCCTCATGGTATCACGATAGCACATCGGCTAGGACATTGAGTTTCCCTGGCCTGTACTGGATAGTAAACGAGAAGCGTGGAAAAAACAAGGCCCAGCGGGTGTGTCTGGCATTGGTGATGTGCACTGTTCGGAGGAAGATGAGGTTCTTGTGGACAGTTACCATAGTTACGGGATGATATGCCCCTTCCAAGTAATGCCAACAGGTTTCGAAGGCAGCCTTAATGGCAAGAAGTTCGCGGTCGAGGATGGTATAATTTTGTTCCGTGGAAGTCAGCTGTCTTGAATAGTATGCGCAGGGTAAGAGGCCGGCCTGGTTGTCCTCTTCTTGCAGTAGCACAGCCCTGAGGGCTTTGCTGGATGCGTCCGCTTCAACTTGGAAGGGCTTTTGAAAGTCGAGGTGTTGGAGGATCGGGGCTGTGATAAAGGCCTTTTTCAGGAACTCAAAGCTACGCTGTTGCTCCGGTCCCCAGAGATACAGTTGACCTTTTTTCAACAACCGGGTTAACGGGGTGGTAATTTTGGCATAGTATGGGATATACTGCAGATAATAGTTAGTACTGCCTAAGAACCTTTGTAGGGGTTTCACTGCCTTGGGTGCCAGCCATCATTGTATGGCATCCGTCTTCTGAAGGTCCATCCTAATGCCTGCTGGGCTAATTATGAAGCCCAAGAAACCCATGAAATGCACACTTTCCTATCTTGCAGTACAGCTTGTGGGTTCATAGGCATTGTAACACTTGTTGGACATGTTGTACGTGTTGTTGGAGGAAGTCAGAATAAATTAAAATGTCATCAAGATATGCAATGACAAACGTGTCCAGGATGTCACGGAAGATATTATTAATGAAGTGCTGGAAGGTGGCGGGAGCATTCGCCAATCCGAATGGCATGATGAAATATTCGAAGTGACCATATCGTGTGCAGAAGGCGGTCTTCCATTCATCGCCTTCCCGAATCCAGACTTAATTATATACCAATCTCAGATTCAGTTTCGTAAAGATGCATGTGCCCTGGAGACAATTCAGGAGTTCCAGGATCAATGGTAGACGGTAGCGATTTTTGATGGTAATCTCGTTAAGTCCCCGATAATCAATACAGGGCCGGAGTCCTCCATCCTTCTTGGATACAAAAAAGATGGGTGCCCCGGCCGGGGAGGAGGAGTGACGGATGAACCCATTGTGCAGGCTCTCGTTCAAATACTGGCAGAGGACTCCTAGTTCCGGTGTTGACAATGCATAGATCAGGCCAAAGCGGGGCTCGTGTCCTGGGATCAAGTCGATTGGGCAGTCGTATAAGCGGTGGGGAGGCACGTCCTGGGCACGGGCTTTGTTGAAGACATCTGCATAGTCGAGGTATTCTGGCGGCACCGGTGGAGCAGCTGTGTCCACCCCTTCCGTGGATGCGGCGGCGGGCTGCTGTCGAGGTGTCGGTAATATGCACGTCTGAGAACAATAGGAAGAGGGAAAGTGAAGCTGTTTTCGGGCCCATGAAATGTGGGGGTTGTGTCAACATAACTATGGGAAACCCAAGACTACTAAGAAGATGGGGGTACTTACTACGTCGAATGTCAATGTCTCTCAGTGGTTTCCTATGACACAAGGTAACGGGATCGTCTGCAAGGTAATTGGCCCCAAGACCAAAGGGAATTCATCTATGGAAAGAACTGGCTCCGGTTGTGCTTTAGGCTTAGTCGGGATGGCATACCTGTTTCTGAAGTGTAAATCCATGAAATTCCCAGAGGCCTCGGAGTCTATAAAGGCCCAGGCTATACAGGACCGGCGTGAGTCAATCGTCAGGGTGATGGGCACCCGTAGGTGCATAAAAGCGGACGTTAGAGTAGAGATTAGCTCTGCACCCGGGGCGACCTCTGACCATCCCGGCATTTGACGTTTCCCGACCCCCTAGGCGGTGTGGAGAGCAAGGGACAGTCACTAATAAAGTAGTTGACCTCCCCACAGTAGAAACAGGACCTTGACTTTCGTCTCCTCTCCTTCTCTCCAGGGGACACGGGCCCTCGTGAGGCGCCTAGCTGCCCTGGTTCAGGCTCACTACTTTGGAGTCCTTCATTGGCCCCGCTGAAGGGCAGAGGGGATCGGGAAGCCTAACTGGGGGGCTCGTTTTTCTTCTCTCTACATCTCTCGGGTAAGCGATCGTCGATCTGTAAGGCAAGCATTGCTAGTTTTTCCCACGTGTCTGGAAGTGTTGTAAATGCTAGCTGGTCCTTCAATTCATCAAGCCCCTTTCGAAACACCACGCAAAGAACCTCGTTTGGCCATTGTAGTTCCAGCGCCAATTGCTAGAACTGGGTTACATATTTGAGTAGTGTCCCCTTAGGTTGCCGAAGTGTCATAATGGCGGATTTGGCGTCACTTCGTCGATGCGGATGATCAAAAAGGAAAGTAAATTATTTTAGAAGGCCTGAATAATTCAAAAGGAGGGGACTATTGCTCTTGAGGAGGGTAGTGGCCCAATCAAGGGCAATCTCCCTGAAGTTCCCAATAATAAAGGTGACTTTTAAGGTATTTGTCGCATACATGGCTGGTTGCATGGTGAAGTTAAGTTTGCACAGGGCTAAGAATCCCTGAAAGACCTTACGTTCACCAGAAAATGTGTCAATCTGGAGACCCCTGGGCTCCCGGGGAGCAGCCACCCCAGCCGGAGGGACAGGAGCGGAAACAACTGGGCCAGGTGCAGGGGGCCCTGCTGTAACTGCAGCCCCCTGACCCCCTGCCACTGCCGCGGCCAGCTCCATATGTTTGACTTGCAAGTCCTTTATGTCCAGTGCCAGGGATTGCACGGCTTGTACTAATTCCCCAATTTCCTTAGCAACCTCCATAGCACTTGGACCCCTAAAAAGGGTTGAGCTGGTAATTCTGTCAGTGGGAGAAGGGAAAGGGGTCGGGGAACGAAGGAAGGGAAGAACCACCCACTGTTAAGGTTGGGATGGTCTACAGGGGAACCGTGGACCCCGCAAGCTCACCCACCTCGCACACCCTCACTTGCTTTTACCCACACTCGGGGCTTCACTCGCTTGTGAAGGGAAAAACAACCCCTCAGGATCTTAGGTGGCCCTTAGACCAGATCATCATAGGGGGGAGAACCAGCAAGGCCCGGAGTGGCGTCCCTCCACTCTCTCTGTATTTTCCATATACCAGGTATTCCCACGCGTATCCTCGCCTTCACTGTGCCCCGGGGAGAAGTTGGTGTGGGGAGCAAGTGAAGGGACGGGGGTTTTAGGCACTGGGAGCAAGGGGGAGGAACCCAACAGCACCCTCCCACTGCCACACACTCAGGAGGGGGAACCCCAACGGAGTAGGGAGGGTCCCCACAGTGCCACGCCCCCCCCACTTCACCCAGTCCACACCACTATCTTTCTCGTATCCTAGAGTTCTTCTAATCACTCACCCACCCAGTTGCTCTCTGCTCTCACACGCCACACGCTCCGCGCACTACACCCACACATGCCCTCACTCACACTTCTGTTCACACACACAGTACTTAGCTTGAGATGCCTGTTTCCAGTCGCACACGGGGGCCAGTCTCACAGCACTGCTGATCGCCAGCAGCGCCGTGTTCCTCTGCTGCCCCTGCCCCTCTGCGCACGCAGCCGTGTGGAACGGTGCAACGTACTGGAGGGGCCTGTCCCGTCCCTGTCATGTGGGGCCTGTTGGAACTCTGCCCCAGTGCCTGTGCCCATGTGCAGGGCCGCGACCTCTGCTCCATCCTCTGTCGGGGGGGGGCATCCTCTGAGGTGCCCGCATCTCCCCGCTGCGCCCGCTGCCCCGCCCCGCCCCTTCTGGGGCCGACAGAGCCGGCAGCGCAGCTGGGCTCTGACACCCACGCAGTTCTCACACACAGAGGCTGGGTCCACACTCTTGCTCTGCTTGGTGGTATGGAGGGAACAGTGCTCGTCAGGATAGAATGTTGACTTAGTGACCAGGTCAGGCTTCTATCATCATAGGGCGCAGAGTATCCAAAGGAGAGCGTGGCCTTGTACCGCCCCACGCACTCGGAGTCTCCTCACGTGCAAGGGAGAGGGACCGGGAAGCGGAGTGCCGGACTGGTGGGGGAGCACAGGGCACGGGACCAGGATGGTGAACGGGGAGCAGGGGATCACACTTGCCAGGGAGTGAGGGAGGAAGCGCCAGGGAGGGAAAGGGCTTGCACTACACACACCCCACAGCACCCGTGTCTCCAGACGCGCACAGGGAAAGGGGACAAGGGGAAGAGCCACACTAGCACTATTGGGAAGGTCACACACTCAAACACACGCACACAATGTCACCCAAGTCACTTCGCTTGCTCAAGGGCCGGTCTCTCTGCTTCGATTACCAGCGCTGAGTGCCTCCCAGCGCGGGTTATTTATGTCCGAGGCTCCGCCCCTGGATGTGCTTGCAGCCGCGCTGAGCAGCGCAGCGGCCCAGGCTGTAATCCCGGCACAGGTGGAGCTAATGGCTGGGGCAACGTGCTGTCAGCGCAGCAGCGGGTTGACTTGGCAACCCACTGTCTTGGGCTTCCCTGCGGTGCTAGTGCCGCTGCCCCAGTCTCCGGTGAGGCGGACTGGTCAATCGGGGGGGGGGGGAGAGCCCCCCCGACAAATTCCGCGGCCCCTCGCCCCCCCCGCAGGGCGCCCAGCGGTGTGGCCTGACACTCACATCAACCAAGGCAGAGCACAAACCCTCCTGCTGCTTGTGCAGCTCCCACTCTCCAGAACCTTTCATAACCAAGGCATACAAGGGTCCATCCATACTTCTCCCAAGGCTGAGCATTTGCTCGCTTGCTACGGGCCCATTCACACACCACCTTTCCCACTTGCCAACTCACCAATCTGTGTTTGCCTTGTCCCATGGCAAGACATTCACCCCCTTTCCAGTGCCTGGGGAAAGCCGTACACGTTTGGAGTGGTGGTTGCCTCAGATAATAAAGCCACCATGTCATGGGTAGAGAAGTTTGGTCTGGCCTGTGCTAGCCCAACTTTTCCTTAACTGACTCTGTCCAGGAGTGTTTTCTCCTGATTGTGTTTTGTTTTGTTTTAATTTCCTGCAGGAGATAACAATTGCCCCTTATTTATTCTTACACGTTGCTCTTCCCCTGTGTTCCTTCCCCCCCCTTTCCGTTTTGCCTCCATTGCTGCTAGCAATCCCATGACACTGTACACTGCTGTCTCCTGTCTCTAGGAGGCCGGCAGACTGCAAACAGGAAGTGTCCGTTCCCACGTTAAGAGAAACATGCAAGAAGTAAATAGCAGGATGGGTTTGCAAGTCAGGGAGTGTTCCCACAAGACCAAAAAACTGGCAGAACCTGTTTCCCCTGCTTTTATTATTAATTCATTATTATTATTATTATAAACATTTATATAGCGCAAGCCATGTGCCTGGTGCTGTACAGAACATAGACATAGACGCGGTCCCTGCCTGTGGCTTACAGTCTAAAAGACAAGGAGGGGGAGACAGTGAGAGGGGACAGTGGGAGAGACAGGGGAGAAGACAAACAAACATTCAGGTGGATGTGAAAAAATGTAAATGCATTTTAAAAATGAACTATGTGAACAGATTAGTTCCTGAGATAGCTCACTGGTGATTTGCAAATAATCTGCAAGCTGTAGGGCTCAGACCAAGCTAGTTCCTTCCTGTGTGTTTCTCGTAATGGGGGGAAAGACGCTTCCCACTTTAGTCCGCTTCCTAAGTGTCCCTCAATGCACCATGCAAAAATCCAGCCCCGCAGCATTAGGCAAAATTCACAGCGGGGGAAGCAATGCATGAAAAATGCATGAAAAGGCTTAGGCTGCATTCTACGGGCATAGCTGGATGGGAATGGGCCCCTTGCTGGGGCACTCCGCTCCAGTGTGCATCTGCATCCAACATGCATGTGGGCCCCCCTGGCATGTGAGCTGTGGGGTGGCTGCATCTATGATAACTACGCCGCGGCTGCAGTGATAGTATCAGCATTGATGGGGTGCACCTGGCCCCATCTGGTTCACAGTCGTTCCCCGTATACTTACTGTCTGCCGTCCTCTGCAGACTGCTGCAACCAGCCTGATTGTAACCAAGCCAAGCACACGCACCTGAGACTTCGCATCCGCCTGAATGTTTGTCTGTCTTCTCCCCTGTCTCTCCCTCTGTCCCCTCTCCCTGTCTCCCCTTCCTTGTCTGTTAGATTGTAAGCCACAGGCAGGGACCGTGTCTATTTCTATGTTCTGTACGGCGCCAAGTACATGGCTGGCGCTATATAAATGTTTATAATAATAATGATAATAGGTGAGCTCCAGTGTGGTGTAATGGTTAAGTGTGCAGTACTTTGATTGGGCGATAGGGGGAACCCTGGTTCAACCTTAGCTAGAAACTCACTGGGTGACTGGGCCAGTCACAATATTCTCTCAGTGTAACCTGCCTCCCAGAGTTATTGTAAGGATTAAAAGTTGTGTTAAAATCGTTGTATGTAAAAAGTGCTCTGAGTGCCATGGGAGGGGGAACTACATAAAAATAAAGATTATTATTATTATCAACTGTAAGTCGCCCCGAGCTGCTTGTGGCAGGAGAGATGGGACAACAAGAATTTAAAATAAATAAATAAATAAATTGGCCTGCTCCTTGACGCACGGCTCCAGCTGGATGTCCAGGTGGCGACTGTAGCAAGGAGCGCAATTTGTAAATTACATCTGGTGCGATGGCTGCGGCTGTACATCTTGGACTGTGACCTGGCCACCATCATCCGGGCCTTCATCACCTTGAGGCTTGATTACGGTGATGCGCTCTACGTGGGGCAGTTCGGAGGCTGTAGCTCAGGGGTGGGAAACCTCAGGCTTGGGGGGCCATATGTGGCCCTCGGCAAATTTTTATGTGGCCCCTTTCCGGTGCCTGGATTTGGCTCCTCGATCCTGTCTCTACCCCCAAGCACTGAAAAACTGAGCTCCAAGCAGAGAGGAGGGCATGCACCCAAGGGTAGGGGACAGATCCACAGCACAGATCCGTGATCTGGGTCCTCCTTTTCTTGAATACACCCGTTAAGCGCCCCCGCCCCCAACCTCTATGTGGCCCTCAGAGCTTGTACTAATTTTCAATGTGGCGTCCAAGACAGAGAAGGTTCCCCACCCCTGCTGTAGCTGGGGAAGAATGTGGCGGCCCATTTCCTGATGGGGACGGGTCTCCGGGAGCACATAACACCGGTGTTCTGAGCACTGCACCGGCTGCCGAGTGCTGTAGCCTCCCGCACCCGATTCAGGGTGTCGGTGCTCACCTATAAAGTCCCACGCGGCCTTGGCCCCGCCTACCTGCGGGACCGCCTCACCCCCGAGGCTTGGAGCGGCCTCTGCGGTTAGCCGGGAGTGCCCTTTTGTTCGGTGGGGACACGGGAGAGGGTGTTCTCGGCCACGGCACCCCGTTTGTGGAAGTCCGTCCTGGCGGGGGTGGGGGGGTGTTTGTTCCCAGATCTCCTCTCTTTCAGGCGTCAGTGCAAAACCTGGTTACTCCGCCAAGCTTTTGGGGGGGGAGATGGGGTGGGGTGGGGTGGGGTGTTTTTTTGGTGACTGCTGTATTTTGTATATTTTAAATCTGTTTTTATAGCATTTGTATTTATTCTTATATTTTATTGTATAAGAATAAACTGAACTGCCTTGGCAGGAGGGGGTGGGTTATCAAATTTTGATAATAAATAAATAATAAGTAAGTATGCCAAAAACATTGTTTTTGAAGGCTTCAAAGGCTTAGGTTGCAAGATGCACCAGGGGTAATGAGCATTAATGCCCCAAAAGTTAAATCAGAAAGCAAGGGCAGAGCTGTAATTTGGGGGAGGGGGGGAGGGACTTCAGGCTTTGGGGCCAAATGCAGTCCACGGCTAGATTTTATTTGCCCCCTTTCCAGTTCCTGGATCTGGCCCCTGGATCTAGTTCCTACCCCCAGGCACTGAAAGACTGAGCTCAGGGGAAGGGAGCAGAGGTGAGGACATGCTCACAAGGAGGGGGGAGAGATCCATGAACTGGACCCTTCTTTTCCTGAATGCACCTATTAAGCAAAGTGGCCCCTGGGAGGGAAAAGGTTTCCCATTTCTGCTGTAATTGGTGCAGACTGTACAACTACAGTGGGGCTGAAGTGCCTGGGGGGCCCACACCCATGAGGAATGTGCAGGGCCGGCCTTACTGTATGCAGGGCCCACGGCGGGGAACAAAGGTGGGGTCCTTTTAAAGTTGCCGGCGGTCAGTGGGCCTAGGGGCGTTCCCTGGCTCAGGGAGTGCTCCCTGGCCTGGTCTGGGGGTGGCGGGGCCTCTGCCTCTCCTTCACTCCTGCTGGCCCCCTCTGCTGCCTGTCAGTCAGAGTCAGCCGGGATCCCTGCGCTCGGGGTCTCTCAGGAGCAGGGCCCGGGGAAGCTGCCCTGAGTCGCCCCGTGGTAGGGCTGGCCCTGTGAATGTGTGCACAGGCGAATGGGTGCTCAGCACCCACTGAAGACTTGCTCAGTGCCTCAAGAGAGCCCCTTCCATCTTCTTCAGCAGGACCTTTTCCAACCTAGTTTTTGCCTCTGCCGGAAAGCAAGGCTTAACAACCCTCCTGATTCCCTCACGCTCATTTCTTGTCGTGTGTGAAGTGCTTAATCCCTGCCGTCAGTCTGTCTGCCCCACGGAAGTCAGCACGGAGCTGCGCAGCATTATGGTGGCCATGTTGGCAATAAGGGGGTGACTTTTAAAAAGAGGGGAGAGATTGTGGGAGAATCTCACAACTAGAAAGGGTGATTGCAGTCTCCCAGAAGAAGTTGAAAAGGCAGAAGACAGGTGGTGGCAGGTGAATGCCACTGCAGTCAGTATCTCGTGGAGGAAACGAAAAATGTGGACAAAGACTTGCATGACTTTCCCATGGCAAGCAAGTTATCCAGCAACCTAAATCTATTCACACACTTTAAAAAACAACAAACCCCCAAACAAAAACCAGGGGAAATGGGTTTTAGCAGGGTTTTTTGTGTCTCTTGTGGACACACTCTCACTTAGTACCTACTTCCTCCTCCTTGTGCAAACTCTTCCTTCCAATCTGCCTGCAGCAGCTTCGTTCCACCTTAAGAGAAGTGTCCCTCCTTTTTTCTCTCTTTACACCTTAGCTGGACTGTTTCCCCTCTGGGCAGTTGGGCGAGTGTATTTTTAGCTGTCAAACAGGTTTCCTGTTTGCAGTCCCCTAGCTCGAACCCACAAAGCAAATTCTGAGAAAGGGGAAGAGAAAACCCCACTTTTCCCCTTGCGGCTAATCTGCCTTGCTCTGTTCAGGTTGCTGATCTCTTGAATGCCTAGGTGTTTCAGTGGGCGTGGGCAAAGGGTGGATTTGAACTTGATCCTCAGGGCGGTGACATGTCACCGCTCTGGAAGGGGAAGAACTATTTCAAGCCATCTTGGGAGACCTGTTTTAATATTTCCTCCTTGTGGGTCATGAACTTGGCAGGAGCACTGGGGCAACCTCAAGAGAACGTACAAGAAGAAGAACCTTCTGGTTTTGGCTGTGTCCCCCCCCCCCCCTCCAAGATTTTGTGCATTTCCAGATTGGAAGATGATGAGGTTTTAATCCCAAGAAAGTACAGAAAAATCTAGGAAGTTTGAGACACTCGCCCCCTCACCCTCCAATATGGAGAGTGAACCAGGGAATGGTGGGGGCTGTCGTGTAAGCTGAGGGCAGGAGAGGAGGAGGAGGAGGCATGAACCAGAAGAGATTTGTCAATATCAAAAGGAAACTGACCCACAGTCCTCAGCCCAGGAGGAGGAGTTGACAAGAGATCAGAGCCCCTGTGAATAGTTTCATATCCATCTCCCTAAGAGGAAAGCAGTCCGATCTCCCCCACAGACCAGCAGTTTGCAAGAAGAGCCAGCCAGCAAGACTAGACATCTTGCTGTTGTTGTGCAGAAAAAAATCCTGGAGTCTCTCTCCCTATCAGTTCCTTGTCTGTATGGGTTTCTGGAAGGGAACTGCGACAGCAACAGAGAATCTGAACTGATCAGAAGGACAGGGCTGGAGAAAAGGAGATTTTCACTCAGAGCATCATCAGAAAAACCAGGTAAGAGAAACAGCCGATTCAAATTGGCCTCCCTTCCCCTCCAGTGCAAATGTCTGTCTTTTCAGCATCAGGGTAAGTAGCTGGGGGGTGTTAGCAAGGGCTGCATTTGACTGGGTTGAAGGGAAGGTAGCACGCCGCGTTGACGGGGATGCTTTGAAATTTATTGTGTCAGCCCTGTACCTGGCACTGAACAATCATGAATTAGAGGCAGGTCCCTAAAATGTTCTGTAGGTCTAATGGTTGTGTAACTTTGCTACTCTGCTTACACAACTAGGCATATCTACCTGCTCATCAAACACATTTTGATACCCCTAAAAAGCAAAAGATGTTTGTTTGTTTTGTTTTAAACAAATTCACATAAAATGTTTACCCCTAGGTAAATTACCCCTGGGTAGTTTAACCAGAGGTAAAGTCATTTTGTCTGACTGTTTCTGCGTACCATGTTGTGGTAATTTTGTGACCGAAATGACTCCCTGCTATGGAATTACACAGAGTACATGTCATGGGAATTGCATGTCAATTATTACAATTTTGTAGTCACTGCTATTAATTACTATTACAATTAAAAGCAGTGACTACAAAAAAAGCTAATGTGTGGTCAGTGGTGGACTGGTCATCTGGCAGATCTGGAGGGGCTGGTACTGTTGGGGGCCGTTCCACCCCCCACCCCATTTAAAAGTGAATGTTTATGTTTTTGGTCAATAATATTGAATTTTCCTAATGACGAGAACCAGGTTACAGAAAATGCCAGAATTACCCCATGTTAACGATTCCCCTCACCCCTTTTGGGGAAGGGGATAATTTACCCCAAGTAGAAGCAGCTGGATTAAATGACTCTACCCCCAGGGTTTGGGTAATTTATCGGAGTAAACATTGTGTGTGAATGTCGTCTCCTAACTTTCGAGTTGGCAAAGGTGACTTTCCTGGGGCAGGAGGAATAGAACTTTGCTGAGCTCCTGTTTTTCAATCCCCAGTGGCTTTCACTGTCCTGCTCTTTGCTAAGGACGGGGAAAGAAGTGTCTCTCAGGTGTGAGATTTGCCCGCCTAAGGGATTGTACAGCCAGGAGGGAAGAGTAGAGAATGGACTGCTCTGTGCCTCACTATTTGTATATGCTTCCTGGGAAGCGGCATCCACTGCTGCCTGCTGTCAAAGAAAAGAAAATATTAAAAGAGGAATAGACGCAGACGCACCTGCTGCTATGTCGTGATGCCCTCCTGCCCACATTCTCCTATGTGCATCCCCCTCCTGCTCGGCCATGATGAGTCACACACACACACACACACACACACACACACACACACACACACACAGACAGTTATATCGTGATGATACCCCCCTCTCTCTCTCTCACACACACGCACACACAGTTATACCATGATGATACCCCCCCTCCCTCTTTCTCTCTCCCTCTCTCTCTCACACACACACAGACAGTTATACCATGATGATGATATCCCCCCTCTCTCTCACACACACACACACACGCACGCACAGTTATACCATGATGATACCCCCCTCTCTCTCTCTCTCTCTCTCACACACACACACGCACGCACAGTTATACCATGATGATACCCCCCTCTCTCCCCCTCTCTCTCTCACACACACACACGCACGCACAGTTATACCATGATGATACCCCCCTCTCTCTCTCTCTCTCTCTCACACACACACACGCACGCACAGTTATACCATGATGATACCCCCCTCTCTCCCCCTCTCTCTCTC
>QEPC01008495.1:1679155-1713103 GCA_003113815.1 Sphenodon punctatus
CCCCCCCTCTCTCTCTCGCTCACACACACACACACGATACTCGCCCCCCTCCCCTTACTCCTATACCATGACGACCAGGACCAGCCTAGAATTTGCGAGACTCAGGGCAAAGATAAAATGTGAGGCAGCTCTTTGCCCATGGGGAGTGGGGACCCCATGCCCTGCCCTGGTGAAGATAGGGGCCGATGCAGGGCCCCCAGAAAGAGCAGGGCCTAGGGCGGTTGCTCTAAGTTGCCCCTGGGTAAGGCCGGCCCCGACAATGAGCCTCCTCTCCCCCACACAGCTGTTGGGGTTAGGACTTTGTTGGGATGTTTCTAAGCGAGCCCATTTTCGGACCTATGAGTCAAACCCCAACGGGCCCAGGGTTAGGCTGGCCATCAATCCGCTGCTGAAACACAACAGTTCATTTTAGATTTTTGCCCAGAACTGCCGTAGATGGACCATAAAACCAGTGACTATGGTGTTACATTCATGCGTTTAAAAGGCAGCAGCCCCTAGTGAAGATAAAGAGCAGTTGTTTTCCGCAGCTGCCCGGGATAGGACAAGATTTAAGCAACACAGATTTAAGCTAACTCTCAGGAAGAACTCTAACTGCAGAACCAAGTTGCTGAGGCAAGTTTTGGAATCTTTCATCAGAGGGTTTTAAGACGCGTTGGATAAACATTTGTCCAGGATGGCTTAGATCTAATTAATTCTGCAGGGGCTGGAGTGGATGATTCAGAGATCCTTATGAGGCCTGGGCCTGTCCCCCATTCCCCACCCTGCATGCACGCTTGTGATCTTAGTATTTTGTATGGCAGGATCACTGCGTCGAAAAAGCATTTGTCTACTTTTCTTTCTGCAAATGCCGTGAATGATATTTATTCGGAGCAGCTGCCCAGCAGAGATTACGCTTGTCTCCAGCAAGCAACATTCCCACTGGCGATGGAGGGCGGTGGGGGTGGGGGGCAATGCCTTTATTCTGTGCCCAGATACCAGGAGGGATAAGGCTTTTATCAACACAACCAGCCTCGTGCCAGTCTCTGGCAGCGATCGGGAGGATGAAAGCAGTGAAGTCCTGCATGTGACTGTGCCTGGGTCTCTCTGAAGCAGAAAGGTTGCTAGGCTCTTGGGGTAAAGGAGAGGTGCAGAACTTCAGGCCTTGGGGCTAAATGTAGCCTGCAGCTAGTTTCTATGTGGTCCCTTGCCAGTTCTTGGATCTACCTCCCAGATTCAGATCCTGCCCCAAACACTGAAAGACTTGGCTCGGAGGAAGGGAGCAGAGGTGAGGGCCTGCACACAAGGAGAGGGGGCAGATCCATGATCTGGACCCTCCTCTCCCTGAGCAAACCAGTCCCCAACTTCTATGCAGTCCTGGGAACTACTATTATTTTTCGAAGTGGCCCCTGGGAGGGAAAAGGTTCCTCACTCTTGCAGGGGCGGAGCTAGCTTGGGATGGGCCCAGGGACAAGAAATGTCCCTGGGCTGCATCCCCCTTTTTTTCCTGCCGGTGGTGAAGCCGCCCGCCGACCTACAGACGCCTCACAGCTCGGCCGGCCTAGGGGCGCGGGGCTGCTGGTGCTTGGGACTTACTTGCTCTCTGCAGAGTCTGCGGCGTGCTGCTGGTGCCCTGCTCTGGGCCCATCCATCGCTGGGGCCAAGCGCGGCCAGCAGCAGCAGCAGCAGCAGCAGCAGCAGTGTCGTTGCTGCCCCGGCCCACCCGACCAGTCCTGGAGGCCGGAGGCTGGTCCAGCTCGATGCAGGGAGCGTCGGAGTAGGAAGGTGCCTGGTGGCGGTTCCACTTACTGAGTGGAGCCGCCGGCGGGCACCTTCCCGCTCGGGCTGGGCCTCCCGCGAGCCAACCCTGCCCGGACTGGGTCTGGACTGGTGAGGAGGACTCCTCTTTCGGGACGCAGCACCAAGGGGGCAAGCCGAGCTGCGAGGCTTGTGAGTGTGACCTGCCCTGATGCTAGGGTGGCCATTCCTCCCCTTTAAAAGAGGACACATGAAAAATACACGTTGCAGGGCTGCATTGCTTCTAGTGCAGCCCTGCACCATGTATTTTTCATAAGCGCCCTCTTTTAAAGGGAGGTATAGCCACCCTGACACAGACAGCTGCATGAGACCCCTGCCCCTCCCTGCCTGAGGTTGCAACATTGTTTCAGACACAACGTTGCAACTGCGGGCAGGGAGGGGGCCCCAGCCAGCTCAGGTGGCAATTTTAAAAAAGAGGGGGGAAAGGGGGTGGGGAAAGGGTGGCTTAGCTACCTTGGATACTGGACCCCCAGCCAGTACCGGCCCCGGGACAAATGTCCCTGTTTGTCCAGTGGTAGCTACGCCCCTTGCACTCCTGGTTTAAAGGTATCAAAGAATCCTAGAACTGGCAAATTATAAGGGACCTGCCTACCCAGTGTTTCCTCAAAAGCCTCCCAGGAAGGAGATTCTACAACCTCCCTGGGCAGCCGGCTTCACTGTTGAACTGAAAGCTTTTCCTTAATGTTTAACTTAAACCGACCTTAAGAACATAAGAAGTGCCATTACCGACTCAGACCAATGGTCCATCTAGCCCAGCATCCTGTCTCCGACAGTGGCCGGCCTCAGTTGGCTATGGGGAGTAATCCATTTCCTGCTGCCACCCTCCCCCTGCTCCTGACTATCAAGGGTCTTGTTCCCCTGACTAACCTAACTAGTAGCCCTTGATGGACCCGGCCTCCAAAACTTGATCCAAACGCTTTTTTAAGCCAGTAACGCTATGGGCTTGCACCACAGCCTCTGGCAGTGAGTTTCTCGGATTGATTGTCCGTTGGGTGAAAAAATAATTCCTTGTATTGGTTTTAAATCGACTTCCTGTTAATTTCATGGAGTGACCCCCTTTTTAGAAAGGGTAAAGAGCAACTCCCTATTCACGTGTTTCACACCTTTCACGATCTTGTAAACCTCGATCGTATCGCCTCTCAGTCATCTCTTCCTGTCGTTGAAACCCAGTGCTTTTTGTTCTGTCCTAAGTGTCAGCACAGAACAAATATTCTTCCTCTTTCTTATGCCATTCTTTTAGATATTCGAAAACGGTGGCCGTGTCCCCCCACCCTTTGTCTTCTTTACTCTAGGCTAAATGTACCTGGTGGTTCCATCATCCTTTCTTCAGATGACTTGTATCTTAGACCCTTGATCAGCTTGGTTGCTGTCCTTCTCTGTTCCAGTTTGTCAACATCCTTCTTGAAACACAGAGCCCCAAACTGAATCCTGAGAGCAGGGGGACTATAACTTCCAAGTACTGGATACGATTCTTCTGTTAATTACAACCCAAAATGGCATTGGCCTTTTTGCAATAGCGTCACACTCTTCAGCATTCAGTTTCTGATCCATTATAACCCACCCCCGCAATCCTTCTTGGCAGCTTTACTACCTAGTCAAGTAGCTGGCTCTCTCCCATCCTGTCTGTGTGCATTTGGGTTTTCTCGTAGACAACTGTGACTGGGATTTGGGGTTCCCCTCTCTCTGTCATTCCCTAAAGCATCACTGGACTCAATGACTTACAGCCACCACTGAGCCCCAATCTCCCCAGAGTGGGCCAGCCCATAAGGGATTAATCCCCTGTCACCTGTGTCTCAGGGCTCCACAGTCATCAGAAAGGTAAAAAGGGGTTAGCCACATCTTGGTGGTAGATCAAAATCCCAGTCAGCACAGTGCCAGTAACCACACAAACACGCTTTATAATGAGAAAGTTTTGTATAAGAATTAAGATAGATTGGTTCAGGGTAAATACAGAAGGTGCATCAAGGAATGAAATCAAAAGAGAGTGCAATCCTAGCTTAACTTAGAAAACTTCTCCAAGTCCTTATCTAAGTTCTAGAAAGCAAATTGTCCTGTCCTGTCCTGTCCCCATGCACACAAATTATTTGTCTGGATGAAGTTTCCTGTTCCAGTTTCTAACCTTTTGCTATACATTTCATTCTGGCTTGTACAATCGATAATTCATGCCATATAATTCGATTGTGTTGTTCTGTACATTACACCAATCATTTAGACACCAAACACCCCCAGGTTACATCAATTGGTTTTACAATATGTTACTGCTGAGAATTGATGGACTCATGACACATTAGTAACTCATAACACCCATGACAGCAGTGCTTTACATTTGCCTTGATTATTTCTCTGGGTTGGAATGTTTGTGACATTTGATAGCTAATAAAAAAGCATGGGATCAACTCATCCCTGGTGTCAAGGGACAGAGGGTGGCAGGGTTACACCTACGGTTTTGGGGGTGGGGGGGTTGGTTTTTGTTTTGCTGTTGTGGGGCGGGAACCCATTTGGTTTGAATTTGTTTTGTTTCTCTATAAATTCAGAACTGGGCAGGAAACCAGCTGATGGGGACAAGGGGTTCTTTCACATGAAATTAACCAGTGATCGGAGGTGGGAGAGGAGAAGAAAGAGGAGGAGGATTGAATCAGGAGGGGTGTTGTCAGTATCGAAAGGATTCCATAGCACTTGACATGGCAAATCTGGGAGCACTCTCCGCTGGGGATAACTATCCTACAGTTACACCCACTGGGTATGGTTTTGTATCAATGCTCTTACCCTGGTGTATCTGACTCCCTGCCTTACCTGTAAAAATGGATTGGATAAACATGAGAGATGCAAACATAACCTCATTAAAATCAACAAGAAAAGTCCCATTGACTTCAATAAGATTAAGGCTGCACTCAGGGGCTACAGTCCAGCACCTTCAGATTTTGAGGAACGCCCTCCCAATGAAGACAGAGCCACCCTGGCCGGGCTGGAGCCGGCAGAGAGGATGTGGCTGTTGCCGATCAGCTGTTTAGTGGCTAGCTTTAGCTGCTTGGTGAGAAAACCCTCTAGCCATTAAACAGCCGATTGCCTATCAGCCATTAAAGAGCTGACTGGCAACAGCCGCGCCTTCCCTGGCCACACCAGTGCCAGCTTTGATTGGCGACAGCCACTGCTTGCTGGGTAAACACTAAAGTGGCTATTGTTTGGAAGAACTGTGCAATTAATGCCTGTTTGAACAAACTGAACCATGGGCCATGGCATAGACCGGGGGGGGACCCTTTTCCCTCCCAGGGGCCACGTTAAAAATGAGTACAAGCTCCAATGGCTGAGAGACCCCGCCCCCCTCCGACACCCGGAATGATGCCTCCTTATACCCCCCTCGCTTCCTCATCCTGTCTCCTCCCGGCCCTCCTCCTTCTCCCTCCCCCGCCTCCAGTGGCCTTTCTCCAGCCAACCTACCCCGTACTCTCACCCATGCCCATCCCCCCTCCCCACCGATCTACGTATTGCCAAATCTAAGCGCCCCTCCCTCACTCTCCCTCATTTCTCCTGCTCACCTAACCGCCTTTGACCCTTCTCCCTCGCTGCCCCCCATGCCTGGAACCCCCTCCCTGCCCACATCCGCCTTGCCGCCTCCCTCCGCTCCTTCAAATCCCTCCTCAAGAGGGGTTTGAAACCCCACCTTTTCCTTGCCGCCTTTCCCAATGCCTATGGAACCAAGCCAGGCACACGCACTTGAGACCTCGCAGCCGCTTGCATGTTTGTTTGCGTCTCCCTTGTCTTCCCCTTGTCCCCTCTCCTTGTCGCCCCCCTCCTTGTCTTTTTAGATTGTAAGCCGTAGGCAGGGACCACGTCTTTATCTTTGTTCTCTAAAGCACCAGGCTCATGGCTGGTGCTATACAAATGTTTATAATAATAATAATAATAATAATAATAAAAGTTGGGGACAGGGGTGCTTAATGGGTGTACTCAGGAAGAGGAGGGTCCAGATCATGGATCAGTGGCACGGGTCTGTCATCTGTCCTTGTGTGCAGACCCTCATCTCTGCTCTCTTTCCCTCAGCTCAGCTTCCAGTGCTTGAGGGTAGGAACTGGATCCAGGGATTGGAAAGAAGCCACATAAAAACCTGGCTGCATTTGGCGCCCAGATTTGAAGTTCCCTATCCCTGGCATAGTCCCTGCACAATGGACAAGCTGGGAGTCTTCCTAGCCAGGCCAAAACGCTCCTGTAGCCAGGTTTCCAGAATCCATTATCTTTCTAGAGCCTCTCACAGGCCCTGCCTCTGGGCTGCCTAGCCCCTGAAGCAGAGTTCCTGCACCTCCTGCTGTCTGAGCCCAGCGCAGCATCTTCCGGCTGGTCTTGCCACGCCCTAATACAGCTGGCCTCATCATTAGCCCCTCACCTCTTCAGGCTCTGGAGGCTGTCAGCTGTTCCTCTTAAAGGGCCAGGCATCCAAGCACTGTGCCCCTGCTACAATATCCATAACAACTGGGATCGCAATCCTCAACCCGTCGTGTGGGAAGTTTTGATGACAGGGAGATTTCAAAAAGGAGATCTAGTTCTGGTGTCAATCAGGGATGGTAATGGCAGGACCTGGACCTAGGGTGCATTCATACAACATTCAGTTAAGAGCGCATATCGCACAAACCCACATTCTGAGAGTTGTGTGAAATCCATGCCACTTTCTCTGCTCCTTGGAGGTTTCTTGTTCTCTGCCACTCGATGCGAGAGAGGGGTCATTGGGGAATGTGTGAATGAGCCCACAGAGATCCGAGGAGACTGAAGCCTCGTTCACACAACACCCTTCACCATTGTGAACTTGCCACTTGCTCCTTAATCAGTGGGTAAAAACAGACATGCAGCCAGCGGGACTGCTCCCCGGGCCGCCCTAGGGTGGAAAATCACGCGCGGCCCAGGTCAGGTCAGGCCACCGAACTGACGTGCCTGTGACCGGAGAGCCATCCCGCTGCCGGTACTGACCGCCAGGAGCACAACAAAACGTGCAAGCAGCTGACTTCACCAATACCCTGCTCCCAGTGCCCCGCCATGATGGACAGCCAGGATGGCCAATGAGGCACAGCCATGGTGGCCCTCGACTCGAGGCAGCAACATGCTAGCCTGCTGTGGCCTGCATGGGCGGCTCTTCGCCCGGGCTGTGACCTTGGAGACTTGCTGAGGTCACAGCCCAGGCTAGCCGCCAACACTCCCCAGGGCAATCCTGGACCAACATCTGGCAGCATGGGTTTACACGTACCGCCGGGGCCCAGGCCAAACCAGGCCACAGCAGCCAAAATGGCGGCATGTGTTTACCCAGTGTTTGTCTTGTCCCGTAGCAGTGGATTCACACAGCTGCTGATTTCGGTGACCCTTTCCCCTCCTTGCTTTGCCGTACTATTTCTCACAATGCAGAGGGCATGGAGGAACGCCCTTGCCCTATCTCTGCATGCAACATTCTGGAAATAGCTTGGAGGAGAGAGTTGCTGCTTTAGGACACTCTGGCCACATCTCTATGGTCACTCGGAGGTAGGAAGTGACAAACAGGATTCTATATCAGAGGGTTGATACTTGCTCCGGGTTAATAGAATCATACAGCATGCTCGCTAGAGCCAGATCCTCGCAAACAAACCCTTTGCATCGGGTGACAGAGAAACAGGGCCTGACCAGCCTTAAAATTTGTGGGGCCCAGGTCAAAGATAAAATGCAGAACCCATGGTGGCTCCACCTCCTCTGCGCAGCCTTAGAGGTGGCCCTGCTGGGAGGGAAAATGAGCTCCATGGTGAAAACAGAGGGCACGGTAGGCCTCCCAAAAGGGACCTGGGGTAGGGTGGTTGTACCTCCCCTTTAAAAGAGGACGCTTATGAAAAATACATGTTCCAGTGCAGCCCTGCACAATGTATTTTTCATACGCGTCCTTTTTTAAAGAGGAGGTATCACCACCCTAGCCTGCGGTGGTTGCCCTGTGGTAAGCGAACATGGGATCATCCAGGAGCAAGCGGCAGTGTGTTCACACAACATTCAGAATGTGAGTCTGTGCCACTCATCGCTGCAAACAAGTTTGTGCGGATGAGCCCATGTCTTCTATTTAAAGAACTATTGGGGATTGTTGTGCTGGGGCATTTGAGTTCATTTGCCCGGGTGTCCTGGAAACAGCTGAGCAGCATCAAGCTGAAGGATGTGTATTTAATCCGATCTTAATTCCTTCCAACCCCTGACTCATTGTAAACTCCCTAATGGAATTCCTGGGCTCCCTAATAGCAGAACCAGGCACCCTCCGCCAAATGATCTAAACTGTCAGGCAAAAGATTAACCTGCCCCCATGTCCCGACGTTCCCTAGAGAGCCTGCATCAGATTACCACCTCGCTCAGACAGGGCCGGCCTTCGAATCGGTGGGGTCCAGGGCAAAGATAAAATGTGGGGCCCTGCCCTCCCAGGGACATCCTCTGCAGGGCCCTAGAGGTGGTCATGTTTGGGGTCCTGGGAGAGAGAGTGGGACTCTGCACCCTGCCCTGGTAAAAATGGGGGCCACAGTGATGCCCCTGAAAGTAGAGAAAATACTAGTGCCTGGGGCAGTCGCTCCAGGTCACAGGCCTTGCTCTCAGGCTTTCATCAAGAGGGGCGGGACCACGTCAGCAGGGGTGGGGCAAAGGGGTTGTCAGTCACAGCCTGGATGACCTCTGGGGTACCCCCAATCAGAAGCACAACAAAGACCACAGCTTGGGGGGAGCGGGATCCTTCAGACTCCTTGGAAGCTCTAAGCTTTGATCCTGTTCTGATGTGACTTTGTCCCCCACTTGCTGAGTGAGTCCCATGCCCCCACTCATTTCTCTGCTCCTGCTGCCACGGTGAACGGTTCCCCACTTCCCAGCTGCTGCTTGACCATGGGGCAGGGGTCCTAAATTTGAAAAGGGGAGACTTTTGTCAGATGGGGAATTTTCCTCCTGCCCCTCTTTGTTACCCCACTGCTCCCACAACCCTATGGTATCATTCACATTATTATTATTATTATTATTAACAAACATTTATATAGCGCCAGCAGTGTACCTGGCACTTTACAAAGTAATAAAATAGACACGGTCCCTGCCCCTAGGGCTTACAATCTGAGAGACAGGAGCTGGGGGAGAGACTTAGGAAGGGGAACAGAGGGAGAGACAAGGGGTCTAACATTCATGAAGATGCGAGGTCTCAAGTGCACGTACTTGGCTTGGTTACAATGAGAATGACAGCAGGCAGGTCCATGTTGCAAGGATAAGGGTAAACCGATCGTAGGTATAGGAATAGTGGCTCAGCAGGATAAAGAGTCAGACAGAGCAGAGCGAAAGAGGTGAGTTTTAAGGAGAGATTTGAAGGTATGAAGGGAGGGGGCAAGGCGGATGTGGACAGGGAGGGAGTTCCAGGCATGGGGGGCAGCAAGTGAGAAGGGACGAAGGCGCTTAGGGGAGCAGGGAAGGCGTGGAAGGGTGAGAGAAGGGACAGAGGAGGAGCGAAGTGCACGGGCTGGAGTATGGAGGGCGATAAGTGCAGAGAGGTAGGGGGGAGCAAGGTTGTGAAGAGCTTTATAGGTGAAGACTAGGAGCTTGTGCAGGATTCGTTCAGGAAGGGGAAGCCAGTGAAGCGAAGAGAGGAGGGGCTGCACATGGTCGAAGCGACTGGCGAGGTAGATGACCCTGGCAGCAGAGTTTTGGACAGAGATGAGGGGAGAAAGGTGAGACCGGGGAAGGCCAGTGAGAAGGAGGTTACAGTAATCGAGGCGAGAGATGACCAGAGCATGAACAAGAGTTTTGGCAGACGAGACAGAGAGAAAAGGGCGAATCTTAGCAATGTTATGGAGGGAGAAGCGACAGGATTTAGCAACAGAGTCAATGTAGGGTTTAAAAGAAAGGGCTGAGTCAAAGATGAAGCCTAGGCTACGGGCTTGGGGGACAGGCAGGATGGTGACTCCATCAATAGTTATTGACAGTGAGGAAGGAGAGGAAGGATGAGGGGGGAAGATAAGGAGTTCAGTTTTAGCCATGTTGAGTTTGAGTTGACGTTGAGACATCCAGGTAGAGATGTCAGAGAGACAGTTGATGAGACGAGCTTGAACAGAGGGAGAGAGAGAGGGAGTAGAGAGATAGAGTTGAGTGTCATCAGCATAGAGGTGGTATTGGAAGCCATGGGAGGCAATGAGTTTGCCTAAGGATGAGGTATAGATCGAGAAGAGGAGAGGGCCAAGAACAGAGCCTTGAGGAACACCAACTGAGAGGGGGAAGGAGGAGGAGGCGGAGTTGGAGAGAGACACATTAAAGGAGCGGTCAGAGAGGTAGGAGGAGAACCAGTTATGGACAGAGCCACAAAAGCCAAGGGAGTGAAGGGAATCCAGCAAGAGTGAGTGGTCAACAGTATCGAAGGCAGCAGAGAGATCAAGGAGGACAAGAATGGAATAGAGACGTTTAGATTTAGCCACCAGAAGATCGTTGGTGATCTTAGCGAGAGCAGTTTCAGTAGAATGAAGGGGGCGGAAGCCAGATTGGAGGGGGTCAAGGGAGGAGTTGGAGGATAGGAAGTCAAGGCAGCGGGAGTAGACAACACGTTCAAGCAGCTTGGAAGCAAAAGGAAGGAGTGAGACAGGACGATAGCTAGAAGGGTCAGAGGGGTCAAGAGTGGACTTTTTGAGAATAGGAGAGACTGTGGCATGTTTGAAGGCAGAAGGGAAAGAGCCAGTAGAGAGGGAGAGGTTGATGATGTGCAGGAAGGAAGGGGCGACAGTGGGAGTAATGGAGGTGAGGAGGCGGGAAGGAATGGGATCAAGGGGGCAAGTGGAAGGGTTGGAGGAGGAGAGCAGAGAGGAGATTTCCTTAAGGGAGGCAGGGGAGAAGGAGGACATGAGAGAAGGAGGGGGAGGAGGGAGAGGGGTGGGAGTGGGAAGAGAGGAGTGGGAAGCGATGTCGAGGCGGATCTTGTCTATCTTGGAGGTGAAGAAGGAGGCAAGATCCTGAGCAGAAAGGGAAGAAGGAGGGGGAGGACAGGGAGGCTTGAGGAGGGAGTCAAAGGTAGACTTCACATGACTCCCTTCCCCTCTTGTTAACTCACCACTTGTTCCTTAACCTGTGTTTGCATTGCCCCATAGGCATGCAATCACATAGCTGTCACATAGTGGCCTTGCATTTCAGTGACCTGACCTTTTTATCGGGTGGCAGAGAACAAGGGATCATCAAGGAGCACAGGGAGTGGGAAGGGTTTCACAAAGCGCAGAGAATGTAGGTTTGTGCCACTACCCACTCGAGAGAAGTGTTGTGTGGACGAATCTTCTCTGTATGTCTTGCTCATAGCAATGCATTTACACAGCTGCTGATTTATCTGCATTTCAGTGGCCCCCCACCTCTTGCATCAGGTCTCATATTCAGAACACTCTGGGAGATTGGGGAATGGGACAAACCCACATTCTTGGTGTTGTGTGAAATTGTATGACGATCCCAGATTCTTGGCCACCTGATGCCAGGGTTGTCCCATTGAAACTGAGAGGAATTGGCAGCTGGGAAAACACACTGCTACCAGGCAAAGCAAACACAGATTAAGCAACAAGCTGTGAGTTTGCAAGTCCTCAACAAGCAGAGAGCAAAGGATCACCAAGGAGCACAGGAAGGGGCAAGGATTTCACACAGCAGTCAAAATGTGGGAGGACCCATTCACACAACACTGTAAAATGAGTGGGTAGTAGCTACCCGCTCATTTTACAGTGTTGTGTGAATGAGTCCTCCTGTGATTCCTGCCAGCCCACTGCCCTGATAACTGGATTGCTCTCTTTGCCTGGAGCAATGAAATTGACACCAGTTTAGCTGTTCTGGTAATCGAGCAGCGTGTCCTGGCTATCAAAGATAATTGGTATCTTTGATATCAAAGCCCTGTTTTCCTGGCAGCTGGAGAGCGCCGGTATTATCTGTTTCCCTTTAACTAGGGCCTGGAGGGGGGGAATGGACAGCTGCCACGCCTTCCTTATTTGTGCCAATAAACTCTCCCTATAAAAGTTTCATCCCGCTAGGAACACAAACAATGTCTGGAATCCAAAAATTGCAACATATTTGTTCACATCAGTAAATAGGGCCACCCCTCCCCTCTCCGCCCCCTTTCCCTTAAATAAGGGATTGTGCATTGTGTTTGCGGGATCTAAAAGGACCCATCTGAGATACGCCATCCCTGGAGCCTCCACATCCAGCTTGTGATGCTCGTGTTTGGTAAGGAATTTTCCTGTTTGGCTCAGACTGTGCAGAACTGAGGGCTGGTGTGCGAGAGGCTGTCTCCTATTATTATAGTAACAGGGGCTGTTTGTTTAAAGCAGCCGTTGCTAGAAGCCAGCTGTCAGCATCTCTAGAAATGCCGTGCAGGGGAGCTTAGGAATGGGTTACTTTTTCAAAGTTTGTTTGTTTGTTGCTGTCGACTTGTGGTTCTTGCTTAGAAAATGCAGACGGCAGCTTTTGCAATAGGGCTCGGAGGAGAATTCACAACAGCCCAGGCACCAAGTCACCAAATACAGCGATAGTAATGCCAACGCTGGTTTGCTCGTCCCAGACAGCTGGAGTTTGGCTAGGCTGAGAAAACATAGGTCAGGGATGGGGGCCAAATGCAGCCCGTAGCTAGTTTTTATGTGGCCCCTTTCCAGCTCCTGGATCTGGCCCCTGGATCCAGTTCCTACCCCCAAGCGCTGAAAGACTGAGCTTGAGGTAAGGGAGTGGAAATGGGGGGTGCAAAGGAGGAGAGGGGATGGATCCATGAGCCGTGATCTGGACCCTCCTATTCCCAATTGGTGCAAAATTAGTGCATCCTTTAAGTACCCTAACTTCTATGCAGCCCCTGAAGTTTGGACTCCTTTTTCGAGTGGCCCCCCAGGAGGGAAAGGTTTCCGAGTTATGTTTATACCTCGCAGTTCCTCTTTAGGAGGGACACAGGGGCATAGCAACAGCTAGGACAGGTGGTGCAGCTGCATCAGGGCCCACACTCCTTGGGGCTGCTTGTATCCCCTGCTGCTGGGAGAAGGGGTGGAGGGCTCCAGTCTAAGATGCCGCCCCACATGGTCAGCCAGGAGCCACAGAGCCCACCGCCTGTCTGAAGGTGGAGTGGGGGGATGTGCGCTCCCGTGAGCCTTGGCTCCCCCACTCATGGTGGCACACGGGGCACTCTCGGGAAATCTGGAGGGCTCCGTGGCAACAGGCGGCCATGGAGTCCCTGCCCATATGAACAGAGGAAGCCAGCCGGGCCAGTGAACAGGGCCAGTGCTCGGTGGCACTGTGGGCGTGGGGCACGGCCTTTGCAAGTCACAAGAACTCTCTGGGAGTGCTGAGGAGCCCAGGTTCTCCAGTGCTCGTGCCGGGGACATGTCACTTGCAAAGGCCAGAACAGTGCCCCTCCCCTCCCCCATGGTCCATGGCAGGGGAAGTGTGTGGGGGGGCTGCCGCGGTGGCCACTCTGGGAGCTGCTCATTTGAATCGCTCTTTACACACTCTGCTTGAATGGTTGCCCAATGGCAGTGCCAGGGCACCCCCTCCCCAATCATTTGCCTCCCAGAGTTTTTCCCAGAGCCAAATGCTGCACCTATTGCCCCATGAGGAAGCTCCTGCCCTATAGACCCCAGAGATCCCTTAACCCACCATTGCACTGGGGAGGATCGATTACACCTACCCCACAAAACTATCCCCCTCCACTCTCACCTGTCAACTCTGCAGAGCCCTGAAATGTCACCACCTCTAGTGTGTAGCAAATGCACTAGTCAGCAGCACCCAGGAACACCTGCCTCCCTGCGACGTGATCTCCTCCAGGCCATGACATAGCAAATGCATACGACCAGGACTGGAGAAGCTAAGAACGGCCAGATTAACAGCACCTTTAACATCTTGACTTCCCAGGTCAAGATCAGGGCTGGTGGGGGAAGAGGCGGGGAGGGGGCTTTAGGAGGAGATCGGAGCTGGCAGGGGGGAAGAGGCAGGGAGGAGGCTTTAGGAGGAGATCGGAGCTGGCAGGGGGGGAAGAGGCAGGGGGGCTTTAGGAGGAAATCGGAGCAGATAAGGGGAGGAGGGGTTTTTAGGAGATTGGAGCTGGGGTGGGGGGGAAAGGCGGGGAGTGGCTTTAGGAGGAGATTGGAGCTGACGGGGAAGAGGCGGGGAGGGGGCTTTAGGAGGAGATTGGAACTGGTGGGGGATGAGGCAGGATGGGGGCTTTAGGAGGAGATCGGAGCTGATGGGGAAGAGGTGAGGAAGGGGCTTTAGGAGATTGGAGCTGATGGGGGAAGAGGTGGGGAGGGGGCTTTAGGAGGAGATCGGAGTTGAGGGGAAGAGGTGGGGAGGGGGCTTTAGGAGGAGATCGGAATTGATGTGGAGAAGAGGTGGGGAGGGGGCTTTAGGAGGAGATTGGAGCTGATGGGGAAGAGGCGAGGAAGGGGCTTCAGGAGGAGATTGGAGCTGATGGGGGGAAGAGGCAGGGAGGGGGCTTTAGGAGGAGATTGGAACTGATGGGGGAGGAGGGGGCTTTAGGAGGAGATCGGAGCTGGGGGGGAAGAGGCGGGTAGGGGGCTTCTGGAGATTGGAGCTGGTGATGCACACTCACACATTCTTTCCCACATGTACAGACATACGACTCTAGAACACACACACTCCCCCTGCTTTCTCATCTGCAGCAGGACTGAGACCCACCAGTCCATCCATCCCCTGCTCGCCCCTGTGTTGGTGGAGCTGGGTGAGCGCCCTGCTTTGCAGGAGCAGAGGGATGAGGATTAAATTGAGAGAAACAGCTCAGGACAAAAGACAGCGAGAGGGAAGGGGATCAATAGGATCCAGCTGTTGAATCAAAAAATCAACTGGTCTGGCTAATTGTTGTGGGGCTGGGAGTGACAGAGGTGGTCTCTGCCAAAGTGTAGGCCCTGCCGAGTCATCATGGCCCCCTCGAGGGAAGAGAGAATGAGCCCTGAGGCTTGTGGAGCCAGCAAGCAGCACCCGCTCTCCTCCTCGGCCTTCCTGGCAGTTGTCACAACGTCCAGCTGGGGGGAAAGCATCAGAAGATGCCCGTCCCTCCCCCTTCTGTAAGCTGGGGGTCCCATCCCCCCTTTCCCTAGCATCCTTGCCATTCCTTAGTGGGGCTTGCAAGACCTCTTGGCTAAGCAAGGGAAACTCCTTCCAAGCTCCCAGCCCTCCCCTCGGACTGTTCTTTCGCTCCGTCTGCTCCCGCCTTGCCTTTCTGGGCAAGAGTCCCTTATTGTTGCCAAAACCCAGCTTCTTCACACCGTGCCCCCCCACCCACGGCACTTTCCCCTGGCTTTTGCCTAATTATATTGTATTGATTGGGAGGGAGCGGTGGGGCGGCGTTGCCCAGTGGAAACAGGCTTTGGCATTGCTCAGTTGTATTTTACTAATTACTGAGAGTCCGTTTTGCAAAGTACCAATGAGGGAGGTTTCCCAGCCCCCGCAGAAACTCCATAGCTAGCGGCTTTACAGCCCCACAGAGTTGTAAGGGGGGGGGCGGGTATGTAGGGGCATATGCCCTTCCCCAGAATTTTAGAAGCCCTAAAAGCCCCACGCCAAGCTCTCTGACCAGCCCGTGCCACTATCAGCATTACCGGTCACCTATGGTTCTTGAAAGGAGATCTGGTGTGTGTGTGTATGCATCCCACTATACAGTCTGCCCGTGCCCGTGCCCCATGGGGCGAGAGGCTGCCATCGTGCAGCTCACAGGCCAGCCACAGAGACAGTGGCTCTTGAGGGCCTTTGTGCCTATTTATCCAGGCAGGTCCAGATTCCAGTCCTTACAACTCACAGTAAATAGCTCCCTCCAAGAAGTGCTCGCATATTTTAGTTAAAAGCATTAATCCATGTGAGCAAGAGGATCAGAATCCAGACCCACAGCACAAAAAGTACTTTTGTGGTGGTGGTTGTTGTTGAATTGCCTTGGGGAAGTAAAACCACTCGGGAGAAGCAATGGGGAAAGTAAGGAGAGGCTTAGTACACTGGATACATGAGTACATTTTTGGAGTGATCCTAGCTCCACTCGACTCTCATTTTATTTTGAGGGGCAAGAAATGGATCCCTTTATGATGCGTAGGGATGGGTGAATGCGGTTTGGAAGTTCGGAGTTTGGCTCAAACTCGGCCTGTTCAGACGACCGAACCGAACTTCTGAACCGAACACTTGAACTTCCGAACAGTTTGGAAGAGTTCGGATGAGTTCAGGGGTGGGAAAAATGTGACTTTGGGTGGGAAAAACATGACTGGAAGGGGGAGGCTGCTGAGGAGCAGACTTCCTGGCACCAGGGGTGGTTTCAGGGCTAAAAATACTGATACCGAAAAATATTCGGTTTTGGTACCGATAGCACTTTTTTGAATGTTTGGCCGAGTTCGGACAAACCGAACTCCGCCGAACCGAACAGCCAAACCCGAACTCGGGTTTCGAACCGAACGTCCAAACATCCAAACGGCGTTCTGTTCGCCGATCCCGAGTGATGAGTAGGGTTTCACCTACTGCTCAGTCCTGCAAAGTGCTAAGCACCTTAGTCCTGATCTTGCCAGGTGATAAAACCCAACTTCATTTTCCATCACAGTTCCTTCAGTGGGACGATTTTCAAGGCTGAAAATCAAACATGTTTTAAACAGCTTTGCTGAATTAAGCCTAGATTACCGAGCACCTTGCAGGATTGAGCCCTCAGCTGTGTAATCCCATGGTTCTGAGAGGAACCATTCAGTGGAAGAGCAGAAGCCAGCCCTCTGACTTTAGCATCTCAAGGTTGAACAGAAAGGACCCCTGTTACGATAGACACTGTAGGAAAGAGCAGTCCTGTGCCAAAGAGCTTGCAGTCTCAAACAGCAGCTCCGAGTTTTTAATGCACAGTTCTGCTCAATGTCCCAACACAATCCAGGCGTTTCCGTTTCCAGGCAACTATACCAGAAACACACCACATTCCTCAAGCTTTCGGTCTGCATTTTGTGCCTGTCATTGGATTGGGGGCTCACTACCCCACTCTAGGCTGTCATGACTCAGTTTCCCTGGCATGCAGCTCCCACTGGACCAGCTCTCTCTCTAGAGCTGATTCAGCCTGCAACAGTGAACCTTCTTGTCACCTTTTCAGCCTCAGAGTTTCCCAGCACAGACTCTCTCTAGGTTCGCCCATGTTTGTAAACACAGAATTAACCCAAACTGTAAATAACTCAGGAATAATAACTATGCTCTAATGAATAATAACTGCTCTAATGAATAATAACTATGCTCTAGAGTGCAGAAATCAAAATAACAGAATCTAGAATGCGTTTCTATCTGTACTTGAATTCTCCTCATTTAGGCTTACCGTAATCAAAGTCCAAGGCTATTTCAGTGCATGTCTCGGCCAGCGGTGGAAAGCTGTACCAGTCTTAGGGTTTCCAATCGATCCGTCCTTACTTCATATCTTGTTTGGTGCAGCCCTTCTCTGACTGGTCAGATGTGATGTCTCTCTCGATGGCTCTGGAATGGCCCTTAAGTACCTTGTCAGAGTTCTTTGTCTCCTTTTCCTGCCTAGGTGAGTTGTGGCTTTCTGCACGCAGGCTAGGATCAAGCCCATTAGCAAGTCAATGGCTGTTTGCTAGAAGGTGCCAGGTAGTTTCCCATCGTGCAATTTCATTCCTGTCATAACTGAGCAGTTCTCAGTTTATACTGGTTACATGAAGCGAGTTTTCAGTTCTCAGCTTAGATCATATACACATGTTGTCTTAACATTTCCCTTTACATGTTTGTTATACACGTGGTCTACATGTATCCTAGTGTCTCTTCATCACTGTACCCCTCACCAAAATTCCCTTTACCTCAGAGCTTTATCATTTACCATCTCAGTCAAGGAGGACGTTTTGGTCAGCCCAGCCCACAAGCCGTCATTGTAACAATGACAGAGAGGTCACTTATGTTTACTCCAGTTTCTTGTCAGGCTTTGTTGTAGACAGAATTCCTCTGCAAATTCTTGTTATGCACAGGCAGGACCGGCCTTAGAATTGCAGGGCCCAGGGCAAAGATAAAATGTGGAGACACCTTTCAGAGGGCCCTAAAAGAGGTCGTGGTGCCCCACTGGAAGGGAGTGGGAATTGTCAGGGGCGTAGCGAGGGTGGAATTGGCCCCTGGCCAAGAAGTCAAGATGGGCCCCCCTCTTTGTGTCCCAGCGGCAGGTCTAGGGGCGCTGTTATCAAACACACACGACACCTCAAATGCAGCCAGCCTATTAAGGGCATTATGCCATGAAAAGAGACACACACATATATATATATATATATATATATAACCAGTTCAGTCGTGCTCCCATAATCAATTCACGCTGACCCCACCCCATAACCAGTTCATATGCACTCCCGCCCCCCATATAATCAAGTTACACTGCCCCCCACCCATAGCCATTTCATTTTTGCCCCTGGGGCAGCGTGACTCGATTACATGGGGGTGCAAATGACCTGGTTATGGGGTGGGGATTTAAAGACAGTATTCCTGTTAGCAATAACTTTATTAAGAAGAGTTAGTGAAATAGCAGCCACAATAATCTCAGAACCGGGTTTCCCGGGTGTTGACCGTGAGGAGGGCATTTTCTATGGCTGCACCGTGGCTGTGGAACTCGCTCCCGTTGGAGCTCCGCCTGGCCGCTTTCCGTAGACAATGTAAAACCTGGCTGTTCTGCCGGGCCTTTACCGAGGGAGATGGGATGGGTGGGTTGGGTATGGGAGGGTTTTTTGATATTGGGTTATTTTAACTTTGGGATTTTTGGTTGTTTAGTGTATTTTTATCTTGTATTTTAAAATGTTGTTAGCCACCCCAAAATGCTTGTAGCAGGATGGGGCGGCATATACATTTTAATAATAAATACATTTAAAAATAATATATCTGCAGATTTTCCAAGAGAGAATAGATATTGCTTTACATCCTAAATTCCTACCTAAGATAGTATAAGTAAGACAGTTGTGAGAATGTGCCCTTTTTACCGGGCCTCTCCTCCCAGCCATGAACACGCAGATTTCGGTGTGTTCATGGGTGGGGGAGCACTGTGTGAACGATGCGGCGCGCGCACCCATGGTGAGTGGAGGTGCGTGCGCCTGCCTAACGTGCATCCCCAATTGTCCCCATGTACGGAGCAACCGGGGGAAACGGCGGTTGCTCTGTGGGTGCGGGTGAGTGGGGATGTGTGTACGGCCATGTGCATGCCCCGCCCATGCACTGGCATGCCCACGGACCCCCCACCTGGCGGAGCCATTCGAAGAAGAACAGACGGTTGCTGCCTTGTAATCAAGTTTCTTCAAGATGGCTCCAAACATTCTCATAACACCCACCCTTCCAGCCCTGTATGGAATTTTCTTACATTCCTAGAAAGGGTTGGAAGGAACTGTCATTCTGAGGGGGGAGGGAGGAGAGTGCTTTTTAGACTAGACGAGCTCGAGACCATCACGTGGTCTATTATTTAACTAGGGTGAGTATGCAGAGCCCATTATGAGAATGTTGGGTGCTATCTCGAAGAACTTTCTTTACAAAGCAACAACCTTCTGATCACTCACATGGGGAGAAGTTGTTTCTTTACGAACAGCTTTATCTTCCAGTCCCATCGGTGCAGCACTACTAGCAGGCAAGGCAGAGCCAGGTGAGGGGTGGGGAACCCCCCCCCCCCATGATGTGAGGGTTCCTGCACCTAGGCCTCCTTCAGCCCAGTCCAGGCACGGGACTGCCCCCATGGGGCCAGAGGGTGGGTTAGGGTTATGGTGGTTTTCGCCCCTATCCTGTTTTATTGTTTTTACCTCCGGGGCCCTGTTTTAAATATCTTTATTGTTGATTGTTTTTTAAAAAATTATTTTATACTGTTTTTATGTATTTATATTGCTGGAAGCCGCCCTGAGCTGTTTACAGGAGGGGGCGGGGTATAAATTATAGAAATAAATAAAATAAAAAATAAAATAAAGAGAGCGGCCCCCTGGTGCCTTGAGGCCCCCGGCTTTATGCCGGGTTCGCTCAATGGACGCTATGCCCCTGGGACCTGCCATAAACTCTGCCCCAGCAACCGGGAGATGGTGATCATTTTTAAATTTTTCCAGGGCTTACATCAACTTTTACAGTCAATTATCCGATCTCTCTCCCTCTTAAGTGCATTTTCTATAACCTGTATTTGCTAATTATGTCCTATATTGACACAGTATTTCAATGTCTGTGTAATACAGTGTATCGTTATATGACACAATGTATTGATTACAGGCTGAGAATGTATTATACAGTAGTTGTCCGATTCGGACCACTGTCACGTTGCCACCCATTGCTAGATATGAAATTGATACTGGTATGCATACACCGGGGATGGTTGGATTTATGGCATATATTGACGGTGCTGAATACAGTGACCATCTGTGGTAAACTGATGGCTACTGTATTTACTTGTTCCCATTCAGAGATCACTCATTAGGCAGCATTACCATTCTTCCACTCCCAGATCTATTTATTTATTTATTAAATAAATTTAATACCCCTCCCACCCCGCACAGTGGCTCGGGGCGGCTTACAAACAGAATTTAAAAACATAAAAACATCAACATATGGAGGATTAAAACAAACTTCATATCCCTAAAACCATCCCTTCCCATCCCATCCCACCAAAGGCCAGGTGGAACAGGCAAGTCTTGCCACACGTCAAAAAGAGGGGAGATCCGGGGCCGATCGGGCCTCTATCGACAGGGAGTTCCACAGCCACAGCAGCCACCGAGAATGCCCTTCCCATTGTGGCCCCCCGGAAGACTCGGGGCACCTCGAGGAGGGCACCTCCCGATGACCGCAGGGGCTGATCTAGGACCTGGGGGGTGAGGCGGTCCCGCAGATAGGTCGGGCCCTGACCGTTTCGGGCTTAATAGACAAGCACCAACCCCTTGAATCAGGCCCAGAAGACTACAGGCAGCCAGTGTAGCGAACCGAACCGAACTGGTGTAATATGTTCCCGGCGGCCCAGTCCCACCAAGAGGCGGGCCGTCACGTTCTGCCCCAGCTGCGGTCTCCAAGCCGTCACCATGGGTAGCCCCATGTAGAGCACGTTACAGTCGTCTAACCTAGAGGTGATGAAAGCATGGATGACAGTGGCCAGGTCAGAGTCCGAGACATACGGCCGAAGCCGACACACCAGATGTAACTGGCGAAAGGCGCTCCTTGCCACGGCCGCCACCTGGACACCCAAGCGGAGCTGCGAATCAAGGAGCCCCCCCCAGACTCAGAACCTGGAGAACCAATAATGGGGGCCGTCACCCCTGCCGCCTTACACACCAGCATCACCTCTGTCTTGTCAGGATTCAGCCTCAGTGGATTTGCCCTCATCCAGTCCCCCACCGCTGCCAAACCCTCGGCAAGCACCGAGACTGCTGGGCCTGGGTCTGATGAAAAAGAGAGGTAAAGCTGGGTGTCATCCGCATCTTGATGCCATCGCACCCCAAACCTCCTGACCACCTTGCCCAGCGGCTCCCCTAGAGCCAGAGAATTACGAAGTGTGGGGGTGGAGAAATACAGGGGCTGTTTTTATTCAAGCCGCGGGAGCGTGGGGGGAGGGTGTGCGCGCCGCAGCATGGGCATCACGCGGGTGCTAGTGCACATGGGCGCACACCCGCCTTGCACGCATCCCCCCTCACGGAGCAACCTGTGTTTCGCCAGTTGCTGCACGAGTGGGGATGCGTGGGGGGTGAGTGGGGATGTGTGTGTTGTGGGAGTGCGTACGCACCCCCACTCACTGGCCACAGCATGGATTGTCTGCTTTGCTTTCTAATGTTAAGGGGGTGGGGAGAGGGGTGGATTGGTGGAAGGGTTTCTCTTTTTTTATTTACAGCGATTAACAACTCTGGACTAGTTCCGGAAGCCTGGGCCCAGGCAATTATTGTTCCTAGTCACAAAAAAAGGTTCTTTCACCGACCCTGCCAACTTCAGGCCTATCAGCCTGCTCTCAGTAGGAGCCAAAGTATATGCAAAGTATCTGCTGGGGAAGTTGGTTGAGTGGATGGAACAAACATGGGTCCTGGCCCCAGAACAAGCGGGGTTCCAACGGGGCCGCTCAGAGCAATGTCACATCTTGGGCCATCTGGCCCATAAGTATATGCATCGCGATGGGGCTTTTTTAGACCGTAGGGCAGCGTTTGACTCTGCCCTTTGGAGGAAGCTGCAAGCCTCCACCATAGACAAACGTCTTTTGGCGTTGCTGTATGCCTTGCATCGGCATTCCTCCCTGGTGGTTAAAATAGACCAACTGGGGCATATTACCACCCCACCCCACCCCAGTTAACACCACAGTAGGGGTTAGGCAGGGCTGTGTTCTTGCTCCGGCCCTCTTTAATTACTATATTAACGGGGTAATACCCCTCATGGCAGATCCGTCCTTCTTTCCACCAAAGTTAGCAGCGCGACCGATTGGATGTCTCTGCTATGCAGATGACATCGCGCTGCTTTCACAGACACGCCTGGGATTACAGAGACAACTTCAGGCTTTCCTTACCTTTTGTAACGATAACCATCTGACTGTCAATTGTGACAAGTCTACAGTCCTGGTTTTCTCCCAAAGGAGAAAAGTCTATCAATGGGCAATGGGGGGCAACCCATTACAGCAAGTCCCAGTGTTTCGGTACCTGGGCTTGCTATTCCACAAGCATGGAGGATGGCGGGAACATGTCTTGAGGGCTTTGAGGGCAGCCCATGGTCCAGCACAGTCACTTCAGAGGCGAGGTAGATCTGCTGTGCTTCTGGCTCTGCAGGTCCTCACAAGTAAGGTTAGGGCCTAACTGCTCTGTGGAGCGGAACTCTGGGCGCCCTTCCTTGCGGACACGGTGGATAAACTCCAGTCTAAGTTTTTGCGGCAGTTGGTGGGTGCCCCATGTGGTACCCCCCTGTCTGCAATTCGGCTGGAGTTGGGCCAGAGGCCATGATCGCAGGTGGCTGCTGAAACTTCACTGGCCTTCTGGATCAAAATCAGATCTGGGCTGCAGGTAGGGTTATTGAAGGATCTGCTAGAGGATGGCTTTAGCAGTCAATGGACATCCAAAACTGAGGCCCACCTTCGGAAGATGGGACTCTCCCTTGAATATCTTGCCCATAAGCTGCCAGATACTCGGGAAAAGGAGGTCCTTAATCGATCAGCTGATATTGGGAGACAGGTGGAGGTTGGAAACCTAGCTGAGTCTCCCCATATGAGAGATTACCTTGCATGGATCCCCGAGGTGGGGCAGATTGCAGACTATCTGGGGGCCCCCATCTCGGGTAGGGCAAAGCAGCTGTACGGTTGGGTGCGTCTCAGTGCCTTGCCATCTTGTGTGTTTGAGGGCCGAAAGCAGGGTATACCTTACCTGGAGCGCCTCTGCCCGTTTGATAACAACTCAGTTGAATCCGTCAGCCACATGATGCTTGATTGTCATTTATATGACAAACCCCGACAGGAATTGGTGGCTCCAATTCTCGAGAAATATCCTGGTAGGGATAGCTATTTCTGGCTAAGGTTAAATTCAGATGCTAATGTTATTTAAAGTGTCGCTGCCTATTTGCTCCAGATTACTCATATTAGGAGGTCCTTTTTGGAGTTTGCCCTTATTGTTTGCCCATAATGGGGCAGGTACCGGGCTTGGAAGTTCAAACTTAAATCTTAGCTGGCCTACTGTAGGTGATTTGATTCACCTTTGGTTTTCCCCCTATGCAGCGGGAATTTGCTGAAACCAGGTGTTGGCCTGGCTGGGGAGGGATCTCTGGGTAGCCCTCTGACCTTAGACTAAATGCTATTGACTCCTAGTTTACATTGTGTTTTTCTTCTCTGATTTTTTAAAATTATTTTCCTATACTGTGTATGTATGTTTTGTTTGTATTCATGTGAGCTATGGCCATTGGCCACGCAATAATTTTTTTTTTAATCTATCTTTTTTCCCCCTCAAATTTTATTGCAGTGCATTTTGAAACGGTTCCTTGCAGTTGGGTGTAGGTGGGATGTGACTGGGTTTTTTCTGCAAGAAGGCCACACGTTGGCTAATGGCTTCTTGGCTATTCCGCCTTGCCTGTCTGGCTGCAGAAGCTAGCTTTTACCCAGAGAACTGTGCAGCATGGTTGGGGACGCAGCCTGTACGGTGTGCATTTTAGAACTTGTCGGGTTTTTCTGCACTTTGCATGTGTTTTGGTTGTGGCTTTCTTCGTTGAACGAACTCAATCAAGATGGTTTGCTTTCACTTGCTGTGTGGTGTGCATGCTGCACTGCTTGTCAGCCCAACAGCTGGAGCTGAGCACGGCTGGGCTGCCTCTGGCTCTTCTTTAAATGGCCATGGGGACCTGCTCAGTCCCCTTCTCCCATAATATTGTCCGTATTTATATAGCGCCATCAGTGTAGCTGGCTGGGGCTTTACAGCTGTTGTTGTTGCTGGAGACGGGACCCTGGCCCAGTGGGCTAACAATCGAAGGACAAGGATGAGGGGACACAGGGAGACACACACACCCATTCCCATTTTTAGAGACTTTTTTTAGGAGATGGGGAACAGAGGCTGTAAATTTCCATATTAATTTCAAAATTGGGCTAGGCTCCGCCTACCTCTGGCCCCGCTCTGCGCCCCACCAGTCTTGGAACCCACCAGCTGCCACTGATAGTGCTATGATAAGTAGTAGTAGCGGTCCCCATTATTCTAGCCCTGGATTCTTCCTAATAGGGCAAGGGCTCATCTGCTCTTTCCCATTCTATTAAAGTCACACCCCACAACTCTAACTATCCTCAATACCAACCCCCAGTCTCCTGGGATTCCAGCTTTGTGCTGCCCCTCTCAGCTGTGCTGTGATCTGCTCCTCAGTCCTAACCTGCAGTCCCCCACCATTTCACTCCCGATTCCACCCCCCATTAATGCCTCCTTTCCAACCCCCAATTTGCAACCTCCAGCTGTGCTGCTGCCCCTTACTCCTGCCTCAGAGCAGGGGGTTGGACTCAATGACCTTTGAGGTCCCTTCCAACTCTCTGTTTCTAGGACTCCTAACCTGCAGCTGTTCCAGTCCTGGTTCCCCTCCACCCAACTCTGCTAATGCCCTTCAGGTGTCCTCTGTGCCCCGCAGTTCCCCTCTGTCTCTGTGACTGCCCCACCAGCTGGGAGAGAGTGCATTTTCTGCTGAATGATGAGCTGCCACGCCGGGACCCAGGGGATCTGGGCAGAAGCTATTCATGTCTCTACGTACCCTTTCAGCCTCTCTCTCGAGGACAATCGATGCGCTAACCAGACATTTGTTTCTGCCTTTTAGCCTCTCGTTTAAGGCTTAAATTCCTCAGCATGCTCCTAAAGAAGCTCTCTCTTCCGTCAGGTTTTCCCCTAGCTCCTCATCCCCACAGACTACTCACGGACGCTCCTTCTACTGAAGGAGGCTTTCATTCAGGGCTCCTTACTCCCCTGTAACTAAGCTAAGCACCAGTGTGGCATAGCTAGCTTTAACAGGGCTCGGGGGCAAGTCAAATGACTGGGTCCCATGTTAACGAGGCATGGAAGGCTGGGGCTTGGGGCCTCACTTACCTCCTTGCAACTTCCTGAATGTCTCCTCTCTGTTGTCCATCCTAGATTGTAAACCCCTTGCAGAAGGGGTCTGTTTCTAATTGATTTATTTCTATTTGTATCCCACTGTTCCCCCTAAATTAGGCTCAGGGCAGCTCACATTTCAACTTTTAACAATTAACATTAAACTAATTCACGCAACTAATAATCCTCACAACACCCTGATGAGGTAGGTTATGATGAGAGACTGTCCCAAAGTCACCCAGCGAGTTCATAACTAAGGCAAGTCTTAAACCAGGGGCCACCCCCTCTTTCCTGGTCCCAGTACTGAGCACTTAACCACTACACCACACTGCCTTTCCTTACTCATGACTGCTCTACACCAGGTGCATTGCTAATGCTATTGAAATAATGACTACTATTAATTCTAGATGGGAGAATACATTCCTCCTAATTAATCCAGTGAGAGTGGGGACCAGTTAAAGCAGTTCAGTTTAGTTTATTAAGAATGCATGCAGGTATTATGCAATACATTAAGGGGAAAATCAAAATGCACACAAATCTCAATGTAAGGAAATAACGATGATGACATAAAGGATGCAAATCTACATAAGGACCAAAGACATCGATTAACTGATAACAAACAGCAGACAATCAGAATAAGAAACTTGGCTCTAATCTATTCAATTTTGTAAGCAGATAAGCAAATAAAGGTAGTAGCCTTAAAGTATTTGCTTTATAGCAGCCAAGCTGATTCCTCCCTGTTATTATAAAATAAGTACAAATCTGAATACAATAAAAGAACAAATTTAAGAGCAAGTTTAAGAACAAATCTGCATAAAATCTAAAAATAGCAGGTTAACCAATATCAAACAACAGACTAAAGAAATTTAGCTCTAATCTGTTCAATCTTGTAAGCAAATAGGGCAAGGGATGTAATAGCCTTAAAGTCTTTACTTTGGAATGGCCATTGGAGATCCACCTGACCAATGACCTCCCCTCTTTCCGTAGAGCGTGTAAGACCTGCCGGGCTTTTGCCAAGGGAGATGGGATGGGTGGCTTGGGCTAGGGTAGGGTTTTATTGTTTTGGTGGGTTTTTTAAATTCTGGGAATGTTGATTTTAATGAATTTTATTATGTTTTAAAATGCTGTTAGCTGCCCTGAGATGCTTATGGCAGGAGGGGGCGGCATACAAATGCTATTATAGATAAATGAATTCATTAATTTCTCCCTGTTATAAAAGGGGACTTTCTTCAGCAATGGATACACTAGAATTTCCCGTCTCTCTTTGAATAACTGGCATTCCATACACTAATGCAGTCAGTTAAAGCAGAAAGTGGATGCTCAGGAGGCCTGGGTTGGCCTGCTGGATAGAAGGGCTTCCTGGACGTGGGTGTAAGAGGGATGAGGGAAGGAGACCAATTAGACTTCATTAGGAGTAAGGGTCTACAGCGGTGAATTGGAAATTAATCAGTCATGTCATGGATTATAAATTTTAGAACTAATGGGTTGGAAGGAACATCAGGGGCCATCTAGTCTAACCCTCTGCCCTGGGGCAGGATACCCACTACACACCTCCCAGGGCACAGAGAGGGACAGACGCTCTCCTGCTTCTCATTCCATTTAGGCCACTTTTACACAATGACAAGATGGGTTCTTATAAGTGCTCGAGATAATATCAGGTGTTATAAATGCTGGAGTTTTGTAATCTGTGCTAGACCCACCAGATGCGACTCTTACAAGGCTGCGAGATCTTGCTGCATAAAAAAGGGGAAGAGCGCGTTCACACATTACAAAACTCCAGCATTTATAACACCTGGTATTATCTCGAGCACTTATAAGAACCCGCTCTGTCATGTGTAAAAGTGGCCTTGTTGGTTTCTTGTCAGTCCATCCTCTCCCCTTCAGTCTCTCAAGGGTTTTTCCTAGGAGGCCATCAGGAAAGAGGGGCCTGAGGCTTGAGTACTGGCCTTTTTGTCTCTCTCCTGAAAGAGGGATTTTTTTGTGCTCTGAAAGAGGGAACACGGTCTGTCTACGTGTTCTTGCCATATGAACTTAGAGCAGGGATGGAACTGGCCAGAGGGAGCCCCTGCCTGACCTTAAGGATCGTGATGGAACTTTACGGGGGGGAGGAGGAGGCGGTCTTTTACTTTTCAACAGATAAAGTGCTGGGAAAATTCCACATGAGTGATTTTTCTTTCCAAATAAGCACACAGGAGATAAAACAGGTAGGGGTGGGTGAACGCGGTTCGTAAGTTCGGACCGAACTTGAATAGTTTGTTCAACCGAACCGAATGTGCGAACCGAACTCGAATTCGAACGTTCGGTTCGGATGTATTCGGTGAGTTCGGAATTGAATTTCCATTGGTTTCAATGAAAACCACATTATTGGCTGTAACATTTTTGTTTTCCATGATATGTGGCTGAACTTTGGCATGCCTATACCTCCAATAGAAAGCATTATGTGTACCAAATTCCAAAATGATTGGATACAGGAATCCGATTTTAGAAGCAGTTGAATTATTGTATTTTGCAATATTCTACATATACATTCTTAGCTGTAACTTCTTTGCCTCGCATCTAATGTAGGTGAAATTTGTCCAGTTTATACCCCTTCCCATATTTAGTATTTTTGCCAAATTTCAGAAGTATTGGAAAAAAGGTCTTGGTGATATAAGCAATTAACATATAAATGTATGTCAGACTATAACATCTTTGTAGTCCAACCAGTGTACATGAAATTTGGCAGGGCTATATATTACACTTTCATGATCATCTCTCCCAAATATCAGAAAGATTTTATAAAGGGTCCCAATTTTATATGCCTGTACAACATATGTAGAGAAGGGGCCTATGCCTGGGATTCTCTTATGTCACTGTGGTATAAGATCGGTTTGTGATGCGAATTGGCCAACAGAAATGTCAACCAAATATCCTCATTCTGTGCTGGGACCATCCCAACATATCTCCCCCACTTGTTTCTGGGAAGTCAGAAGCATCTGTTTAGGAAAGAGTCAATAGAAATTCTCTTATGTCCTCTGTCTCAGTGCTGCAGGATGTGATTGATAGTTGGCCAGCCTGGATGTGTTTAAACTATGTCTCCTGACTGCTGGGATGCTATCTCAGAAGTCCCAGTTATGTTGCTTATGCCCGCCACAGGGCCGCCCCCTATGCCCACCTCGAAACCACTACCAATTGGTCCTGTAAAGCTAGAAGCTTGCAGTAATGTGTTTGGCCATTGAATGTGTCTGTCAGTCTTTGGGGTTGCTCCACATCCTTCCTCCTACAGTCTCTCTCCCCCTGCCATGCAGGGTGCCTGCCTCTGACTGGCACTGAATATGCTGATATTCATCTGAATAATGATCTTCACAGGGACAACATCAATTGCTTATATAATTGGGTCCCTTTATCAAAATCTCCTGTACATTTGCTGAAATGGCAGGAAAGGTATTTGATACATTCTTGTCAAATATCCTGTAAACAGAATGGAATATCAAAATGTAACAGCTGGAAATGTATTTTCAGGTTAATGTCTTATACCCTTGGGACCCTTTATCCACTCTTTCCTAAAATTGGCAGAAATATTAAGCATATGGAGGGATGTAATATGCACAAGTTTCATGAACATTGGATGCAAGATAAAGAAGTTGTAGTCATGAATGTGTATGGAGCTTTTCTTAAAATCACAACATTCAATTGCTTCTGAAATCGGTTTCCTTTATCTAATCATTCCGAATTTTGCTACACATAGTGCTCTCCATCTGGGGTGCAATCTCACCAAAATTAATAAAATATGAATAAGAAACAAAAACGTTATAGCTGGAAATAAGTTTTTCAGTTTTCCCCCTTTATTTCAAAAACCAAATGTCATTTTCAGTTCCCAATTGCACCGAACTAAAGACTGAACCGAATCCAAACGCATTCTTTGACCTGAACCACCGAATGGCCGAACATCCGAACCTGGTTCTGTTCGCACATCCCTAAAAACAGGCTTCTCCATGTGATCCTCCTGACTTGGGGGCTCGCTGTAGCCCTTTGTTAAATTTTGGCTTGTTCCTTTCTTTTCCCAGCACAATCCTGGAACAAGTAGATCTGTGCTAGAAAGGGTTTTGAAGAAGAAAATACTTGATAATTAATGAGAGCCATTGTATGCAGAGCCAGCTTAGACTGCGCCAATGCAGGGCCTGCAACATGTCTTTTTCGTAAGTGTTCCTTAAAAACGTGTCTCAGTGGCCACCCTACACCAAACTCGCATTTTGTTCTCAGTCTGAGCCTTGCAGTTTCTAAGGACAGCGCTGGCTCACTGGCCTCCTAGGCTGGCTTACGCCACTTGGGAATCTATTCTTTTCCCTTGGGCTGGAAACGGCATTTACAGTCTCACAGCTTCACAACCGGGCCCCCCTCCCAGCCCTGGGTTGATGACCCCCACCCCCCACCGGCAGGGCTTTTGTTGTTTTCTGATCTGACAAGGCCTAGGAATCCTGCTGATTAATTATCGGCTGCTTGGATGACGCACCCTGCCGTGCCCTGAGCCACGTCATTGTCTGCTGACCATTTCCCTTACGAATGACCGTGAACCTATTTATTGACACAGCGCCCTAGCACTGCACAGACGTGGCTTGCTGCCCTCCTCTTTATACCGCATGTCCTTCCGTGCCCCCCTGTGGGGACCATCGGTTAGTCTTGTTCGTACGATGAAGGCTCGCGGGGGGGCGTTCTTGGTCGCTGCCCCGATGCTATGGAACTCCCTTCCCCCGGAGGCTCATTTGAGCCCAAGCATCTTCCAGAGGCGCCCGTGTAAGACTTTTCTGTTTGTAAAGGCATTTGGCAGGCAGGGGTAGGGGTAGGGGATCTGGTGGGTTGTTTGGGGTAGAGTTGTGGGGGGGGGGCTTGGATATGGGAAATGGAGAGGTATTACTGAGTGGGTTTTATTATTAATTATTATTTTTATTATTTATATAGCACAAGCAATGTACCTGGCACTGTACAATCTACAGTCAGAGACAGGTCCCTACCCCTAAGGGGTTCACAATCTGAGAGACAAGGGAGGGGGATATGAGGGAGAGGTGAGCATCAGGAAAGACAAGAGTACATTCATGAGGTTGAGAAGTTGCAGGCTCATGTGCTTAGCTTAGTTACAGGGAATTAGGTTCTGAGTGAGGGGGAAAGGATGCAGTATCACTCATGACAAGCTAGGGAAGGCCTGATGGAAGAGGTGGGTTTTCAGGAGGGATTTGAAAGTTGGGAGGGAGGGAGTGGAGCGGAGCGAATGGGTCCGGGGAGGGAGTTCCAGGCACGAGGGGCAGCAAGGGATGAAGACGTTTAGAGGAGCAAGGGGTTTGTGAGCAGGCAAGAGTGGGGACAGAGGAGGAGCAAAGCTCAAAGGGAGGAGTGTGGCAGGATACAAGAGCGGAGGAGAGATACGGGGGAGCAAGGCCATGAAGAGCCTTGAAGGTGAAGCCCAGGAGCTTGTGTTGAATGTGTTCCCGTCGAGGGAGCCAGTGCAGGGCGGAGAGGAGGGGCTGGACGGAGTCAAAGTGACGGTGGATGATTTTGGCTGCGGAGTGCTGAATGGAGATGAGGGGGCCAGGTCAGCGCAAGGGAGGCCAGTAAGGAGGAAGATGTAGTAGTCAAGGCGCGAAATGACTAGAACATGGACTAGGGTTTTTGCAGTGGCAGCAGTAAAGGCAAGGCTGGATTTTAGCCATATTTTACATAGCAAAGTGACAGGATTTAGCAACAGTCTGGATCTGAGGCTTAAAGGGGAGGGAGGAGTCGAAGATGAATCCCAGGCTACGGGCCTGAGGGACCAGCTGGATGGTGACTCCCTCAATGGAAATTGAGAGGGAAGTAGGAGGGGAGAGGGTTTCGGAGGAAAGATGAGTAATTCAGTCTTGGCCATATTAAGCTTGAGTTGGCAACAAGACACCCAGGCAGAGATGCCAGCAAGACAGTCAGCAATACAAGTCTGGATGGAGGGGGAGAGCGTGGGAGTGGAGAGCTAGAGTTGTGTGTCATCAGCATACAGGTGATACTGGAAGTTGTGGGTTTCAATGAGTTTACCCAGAGAAAGTGTGTAAAGAGAGAAGAGAAGGGGGCCCAAGACACAGCCTTGGGGAACTTCCACAGAGAGGGAAAGCGACGTAGAGGAGGTACCAGCAAGAGAAACATTGAAGGAGCGGTTCGAGAGATACGAAGAGAACCAGTCGAAAACAGTGTCCTGGAAACCAAGGGAGCGTAGTGAATCCAGGAGGAGGCCATGATCAACAGTGTCAAAGGTGGCAGAGAGATCGAGGAGAACAAGAACAGAGTAGAGGCTCTTAGACTTAGCTAAGAGAGGTCATTGGTTGTTTTGGCAAGGGCAGTCTCAGTTGAGTGGAGAGGGTGGAAGCCCGATTGAAGGGGGTGAAGGGAGGAATTTGAAGAGAGGAAATCCAGACAGGCAGCACATGCAGACAGCTCCCTCCAGGAGCTTGGAAGCGAAGGGTAGGAGCAAAATGGGGCGACAGCTGGAAGGGTCAGAGGGGTCAAGAGGAGCCTTCTTAAGGATAGGGGAGATGGTAGCGTATTAGAAGGTCAATGGAAATGACGCAGTAGAGAGGGAGAGATTGATGATGTGCAGCAGACAAGGCGCAACGGTGGGGGCAATCAACATTAGGAGGCGAGAGGGGATTGGGGCAAGGGGGCAAGTGGAGGGGTTGGATGAAGAGAGGTGACCTCATCAAGAGATGCTGGGGAGGAGAGGAGAGGCAGGAAGGGGAACATCAGGGAATGAGGTGGAGGAGCGATTGCAAATTGGAGTTTATCAATCTTGTTGTTGAAGAAGTGGAGAAGATCCTGTGTGGGGAGTGAGGAAGCAGTGGCGGGAGGACAGGGAGGCTTCAGGAGGGAAGCAAATGTGGAGAAGAGACGGCGTGGGTTGCAGGAGTGGGATTCAATGAACATGGCATAATAGCGGTCTTTGGCAAGGGAAAGGGCATCGCTAAACGCAGAGAGCGCAAACCTGAAGTGGAGAAAGTCAGCGAATTCACAAGACTTCTGCCAGAGGCGCTCAGCGGCTCAAGAGCAGGATCTGAGGTAACGAATGGTAGAGGTCAACCAAGGACATGGGTTTATGCGACTGATAGGACGGCAGGAGAGGGAGCATGGGAGTCAAGGGTGGAAGAAAAGAATGAGTTGAAGATGGAGACAGCAGTGTCTAGGCAGGTGGTAAATGCGACAGATGAGAGATGGGGGAAAGGGAGGAAGCAAAGTCAAGAGGGTCAATGGATTGAAGGTCATGGAAAAAGCGAGTGGTTAAGGAGGCAGGTGGGGGTGAGTGGGAAAGATGGAACGAAGCAAGGTGATGGTCAGAGACAGGAAGGACATCAAAGGAGAGATCCAAGAGAGAGAAGTTTTTAGACAGGATTAGGTCAAGGGAGTGGCTGTCACGGTGCGTTGGGGCATCAGTCCAGAGGCAAAGGTCAAACATAGAGGTCAGAGAGAGGAAGCAGCACTGTCAGAGGGTGTGTCCACATCGATATTGATGTCTCCAAGAATGAGGGTGGGAATATTATAATTGGAAAGAAAGTAGGGAAGCCATGCATCAAAGTCGGAGCGAAAAGAGGAGGGAGAGCCTGGGGGTGGGGGTGGTGGGGTAGAAGACAGCCACACAGAGCTGGAGGGGTGAGTAGAGCCAAACACAGTGGGCCTCAAAGGAAGAGAAGGAGTGAGAGGGAGGGGGCAGCAAGGGGTTGGAACTGGCAAGATTTGGTGAGGAGCAGGCCGACACCACCACCACAACCTTCAGAGTGTTTTGTGGAAAGGTTGGTTTCCCCCCCGTATTTTACTGTTTTAATGGATTTTTAAATATGTTTTTATATATGTTGTAAGCCACCCTGAGCTATTTTTAGGGAAGGACAGAATAAAAATATAAATAAAATAAATAAATAAAATGGCCTTTACGGCAGAAAATGGCCTTCCCCATTTAAAGTCCTGCTCCTGCAGCAGGAGCCACCTGCCCAGAGTTCTTTGCAAGAGTCCTAGGTATAGCTTTGGGCTCAATGTTACCGGGGGGGCGGCATGCATGGAAGTTGGAGGCAGGGGTGCTTTACTGCTTAAAGGATGCACTCAAGAAAAGGAGGGTCCAGATCATGGATCTGTGCCACAGATCTGTCCCCTGTCCTTGGGTACGTGCTCTCATCTCTGCTCGCTTACCTTGAGCTCTGGTTTTCAGCGCTTGGGGGGAGGAACTGGATCTAGGGACCAGATCCAGGAACTGGAAAGGGGCCACATAAAAACTAGCCATGGGCCCCACCCTGTTCTAGTTTGCATGTTCCCTGTCTATTCCATTCACAATCTCTTCACTAGATAGACAGAGACATTTCTCCTCCATTGCAGCTGAGGACAGGACAAGCAATGGTTTTAAATTGCAGGAAGACAAATTTAAGTTCAATATTTGGGGAAAAACTTCCTGTCAGAACATTTCAGCAGCGAACAAGCTGCCTAGAATGGTTTTTATTTATTTCATTAATTAAATAACTAATTAAATGTTTATCTTGTCCTTCCCCCCAAAAGGCTCAGGGTAGTTTATAAATAAACATTATAAAACATATATAAAAGCATATTAAAAAGTCCATAAAAACAATAGACCACAAAAAAACCCAACCTCCCCCAATACCACCCCCTCATTTCCCACATCCAACCCCCTCTCACAACCGTACCCCAACAC
>QEPC01008495.1:1713182-1746713 GCA_003113815.1 Sphenodon punctatus
GGCGGCACATGGTCGAAGCGGCGGGCGAGGGAAAGGACCCTGGTTGCAGAATTTTGGGGAGGGGGGGGGGGGATGACACCCTTTTTTCTTCAGGCGCCATCTTGTGTTCTTCTCTGGCTGCCATCTTGTGGCTAGACTCTGCCACACACAAATACAGGCACAAGTACAAATACTTGACCCCGCGCACCGTTCTAATAACTGCTCTGTCTCCACCCCCGACTTGGCCACTAGGTGGCAGGTGTCGGCAATTATTAGGGTTGCCAGATAGGCACATTTCCCCATGACACTTATAAAAAATACATGTTGGAGGGCCTGCCTTGGTGCCTAAGGCAGTGGCCCTCCAACATGTATTTTTCATAAGTGTCCTGGGAAAAATTGCATAGTAGCAACCCTAGAAGTTATTGCAAGGACAGGGCTGACTCGGCTGACTGAGTCCATGCCATGGGAGCAGGAAATGGTTACTGCTGAATACAGAAGTCTCAGACCCCAGCCAGCGCCAACTGTGCGAAGGGGAAACAAATGCAGAATGAGAGGCCCTAGCCTGTGTGTGGCTAGGGCCTGTGCGTGCACCAAGGAGTGTAGAGGCCTCCTCCTGACAGCTGTGTAGCACAGGGCTGCCGCGTCCCTGCTTGTCATGGCGTGTAGGCCCCAATCCGTCCCAGCACAGAGTGCGTCATTACCTAGTAACACGACACAAATCACGGCCTGAGATTACCCTATCATAGGGGTGAGTCAAGTTCTAAACTCCAAGAGCTGCACAAGAAGATTCTTCATATGGCCAAGAGCCATGCTTTATAGGTCTACTGAGTGTCTAGCCCTCATGTTGTGCACACACGCACATGGGCTCCTCCCACACAGTCGCACGGAATTACAGACAGAATCAGTCACACATTCATACACTCACAGAGAATCACACACACACGGAATATCTCTCTCTCTCACCCACACAAACACGCCCCCACAGAATCTCTCTCTCTCTCTCTCTCTCACACACACACACACACACGCAGTCAAAAAATATGTCTTTCTATCTCAGTCACACACAATCACAATCTCTCTCTCTCACCCACACAAGCACACACACACACCCCCACACAGAATCTCTCTCTCTTACACACACACACACACACACACACACACATACACACACAATTAGGGCTGCACCCAGGGTCAAGTATTTGTATTGGTGTCTGTACTTGTACGTGTGGGTTTAGTATTTGTGTTCAGTCTGTATTTGTGTCTTTGCCCGTATTGACTGCATTTCCCCCATCGCCGACAATGTGCAAAACCCAGTGAGCATGGATTCCTGCCGATTGGTTATTTTGGTGCAGAAGAGGCAAGACCCTACCAGTCTGACAGGCCTATAAACAGGCGGTGAAGCTGAGAGTCAGAGAGCAGTCAAGCTTGGGACTTGAATACACAGCCCTAGTATTTGTGTTTCGAATATGGAAGCCAAAAAGGCTGTGTTTATTTGTGTTTTATTGAACTCCAAGTGCACAGCCCTACAGAGAATCTCTCTCTTGTGCGCGTGCACATATGCGCACACAGAGAATCTCTCTGTCCGCAGTGCTTTCACACGAGATGGTGAATTTTCTTTTCCCCACAATCTTAAAATCGTGCAATTTATTTTCTGGGCACCCTTCTCCCGAGACGTGCCCCGCACAATTTGTTTCTTTGCGTGTTTTACATTTGTATCATTCATTGAGGGATCTGCCATTCTCACGAGCGTAAATTTTGCACAATTTTTGTCCTCCCCCATCTGCCCTACACCTGCCGCCTGACTGACCTCAGAGCGGGGTTGAAATCGACAACCTGGCAGCAAACGGCGTCAGAACTGAGTGAAATTAACAAACTGGCTAAAATTAACTGGGAATGAACCACAGCTTCGTCCTGCTGGTTTCCAAGCCTGCTATCCTGCAATTGTAATACCAACATTCCCAATTTTGCGCCACCATAATACCTGTCACTGTAAGAGTAAGATTTTGGCGCCCGGTAATACGCAAGCACTCAAGGCGTAACTCACAACGTTGAACATGGAATCGTGTACTGCACTCGCATGTGCACTTAATTTGTGGGAGCAAATTATAATTCTACAAGTAGTGTCTCATCTGAAAGCAGCCGCTCTCTCACATGCACACATACAGCATTTCTCTCTCTCTCTCTGTGTCACACAAACACACAGTCACTCTCACACACTCCCTGGCTCCCACCTGGGCCACGTTGGGCTGCAGAACCACTGAGTCAGGCGGAGCCACAGCAGACGTGTTTGCAAGCCACATGCATCTCACAAGCCATCGTTTGCCCACCTCTGCCCTATAGGGACTCCTGTGCCCCAGACCCTACTTCCTTTGCCCTTAAAAGCTCTTCCCACTTCCTTTCTTTACCCAGAATGAAGCTAAGAGCCTAGCCCAGTCACACAGGGCTCCTACCCCCTGCTAAAGCCCAGTCACTCCATGATCCATGGTGTCTGAAGAATGAAAGTCTCCTCTCAGTGGAGCCTCTGCTCTCAGGGGGAAGTTGCTAGCTTGGGTTGAGCCCTGGGGGAACTGGAAGAAGGAAGAGAGAATTTTAATATCGGTTCTTTATCTGAAAAAAAACAGGAAACCACCTGAGCAGCGGAGACAGGGAAACTGTATGTGAAACCCAGCTGGGGGATTTGCCTCTCACCACAGAGAACTTGTGTTTGGCTTTGAGGAGTGTCTGGGATGGAGGAGAGACTAGAGTGGAGCAGGCCCTGGGAGAGAAAATTTGGCCCCACGGGAGGACAAGAACCTCTAATCCTTAACCCAGCTCTAGTTTTCAGGAGTAAGATGCAGTCCTCCCAACAGTCCCTACTTAGGAAGGACAGGCCTTCTTTGGGTGCTGAATCCCACTGTTCTTCCTTCAGGAGAGAGACACAAAAAGGCCGGTATTCAAGCTTCAGGCCCCTCTTTCCTGGTGGCCTCTCAGGAAATGCCCTTGAGAGGCCAACGGGGAGAGGATGGAATGACAACAAACTACCTGGAACGAAAAGCAGGAGAGCGTCTCTCCCTCTTTGTACACTGGGAATGTTGTGTGCTGGCAAGTGTAAAAATGCCTCAGGGGGCAGACTTTATTCATGAGGGGGCGGAGCTTATTTGAGGAGGGGCGGGCCTTGTTGCTCTGTTTGAAATGTTGCGGGGTATGGAGACAGATAATGGGTGAAAGCAAACATGACGCTAACTCCACTTTAACATTTCTTATACATGTTGCAGGGCTGTATTGGTGCCCTATGCAGCCCTGCAACATGCATAAGAAATGTTCAAGTCCTGTTAAAGTGGAGTTAACATCATGTCTGTTTTCACCCAATGATCAGCTCTGGCTTCTTCTGTGCTTACCATGGGCCAAGCCCTGCTTCCCTAGGCAGGGAGGTCAGCCTCTTAGCCGTAGCCCAGGGCCAGGGTATGGAGATGGGACTGGTCCATGCCATGGCACAGGCCTGGAGTCTGACAGCTTGGGCTCTTTGTTCCATACTCATGGGGTTCCATACTCATACCATAGGGGTTTGTTCCTCCCACACTGTCATGGGGCTGGGCCAGGAGACCCAGGATCGGAGAAGGGATGAAGCCAGAGGAATGGAGTAGTGAGAACAGGATCTGGGGTTGGGCTGGAGGGTTAGAGGTGGCAAGGGAACCTCAGCTGGATGAGGGATCTGGGGGCTGTCCAGAGGCATAGCTCGGTTGAAATGGGCCCTGATACAGGAGATGGAGTGGGCCTAGCAAGTCTTCAGTGGGTGCTAATCACCCTTTGGCACACAACATTCCACATTGGTGTGGGACCCCCAGGCTCTTGGGTCCTGGTGTCATTGCTCCACTTGAATCTCTTGAGGTGCTCCGTTTATCTGAACGCTTTGGGAGTAAACCAGAAAGGCCCAACTACATCAAATGAATTGTCAGACCATGGCCTTTTTGATCTAGTAGGAGAGGTCTAGCAGCGGCAGCAAAGCATGTCCAGGAGCAGGGTAAGGATTTTTTGCCATCCTAGATGGTTGCCGGCGCTGCCTTTATCTTAGCACCAGCTAGGGTCTATCTTTATTTAATCAAACTTATATCCCACCCCTCCTGCCCAAAGGCAGCTCGGGGCGGTGACCAACATGCACAAAAAATATATATTCAATAATAAAACATTTAAAAATAAATCTACACATTTTAAAACAAGTAATAAAAACACACCCTCCCTCCCAAACCCTCCCCCGCCCCCTCGCCGAAAGCCTGACGGAACAGCCAGGTCTTACACAAACGTCGAAACAGCAGGAGGGTGGGAACCAACCGAGCCTCCTCCAGGAGCGAATTCCACAGCACGGGGGCAGCCACAGAAAAAGATCTAACATCGGCGGCCACCCGCCTCACCCAGGGAACCTCCAAAAAGGCCCCCATGGACGATCTCAAGGGTCGCACGGGCACATGGGGAGTGAGGCGATCTCGCAGATAGGCAGGGCCCAGGCTTTAAAGGTCAAAACCAGCACCTTGAACCTAGCCCGGTGCTTTATAGGCAGCCAGTGCAGAGCCCGGAGCACCGGTGTCATGTGCTCCCTACGACCCGACCCCGTAAGGAGACGTGTCTGCGGCATTCTGCACCAGCTGCAGCCTCCGGACCAGCTTCTCGGGCAGCCCCACGTAGAGCACGTTGCAATAATCAAGCCTTGAGGTGATGAAGGCATGGATGACAGTGGCAAGGTGGCGAGCCCAGGCCTGGACTTAGAGGCAGGCCCCCTAGGCCCAGGTCTTGGGTGGTGGTTTTGGGGGGGCAGCCCACTCCGTTGCCCCCCTCCCTTTCCCCCCTGCACTGCAACACTGGGAGGCCCCCAGGGGGCTGCTTCCTGGTCCCGCAGGGGCAGCCCCGCGCCTGGGCTGGGCTGGGCTGGGCTGGAGGAGGCCCAGATGCAGGGAACCCCCACAGCATGGGGTGTGTGCGTGTCCCCATCCCTCACCTGCATCTGCCGGCTGTCTGTCAGTAGTGCAGCAGCAGCAGCCCGTCGGACTGGGAGCAGTGGGAGAAAAAGCTTTTTGTAAACAAACAGCTCCTCCCCATGTGAGTGATCAGAAGGCTGTTGTCTTGTAAAGAAGGTTCTTCGAGATGGCTTCCAACATTGTCACAACTGGGTTGTGCATGCTCAGCTCACCCTATTCAAACTATAGACCACGTGATGGTCTCGAGCGCCTTTAGTATAAAAATAGCTCTCCCCCCTCAGAATGACAGTTCCTTCCAACCCTTTCTAGGAATAGAAGAAAAAAAATCCATGCGGGGCTAGAAGAGTGGGTGTTGTGAGAATGTTGGGAGCCATCTCGAAGAACCTTGTTTACAAGGCAGCAACCTTCTGTTCTTCTGCCAGTGGCTCCTCACAGGCCATTTTTACATGGTTCCGCCGAATTGAAGTCTGTGGGTGCGCTGGTGTGTGGGCGGGGCATGCACACAGCCGCACATGCATCTCCACTCAACCCCCACTCATCTGCATCCATGGAACAACCACCGTTTCCCCCAGTTGCTCTGTGTATGGGGACGAGTGGGGTGAGTGGGGATGTATGTTAGGCAGGTATGTATATGCACCCCCACTCACCACGGGCGCCGCGTTGTTCACACAGGGCTCCCCCACCCATGAACATGCAGTGTGGGGGTGGGGCTTGGCTTGGGGGCAGAGCTTGGCTTGGGGGCAGCAGCCTAGGGGCGCAAAATTCCTAAGTCCAGCCCTGCCAATTTTTAAGAAACGCTTATGAAAAATACATGTTGCAGGGCCTGCATAGGTGCCTTGCCAACCCTAGCACCGGTCCTGAGTTTATCTAACAGATACCAAGGCAGGGGGTGCATCTGGGGGGGAGGGTCACTCTGCCCACTAGATGCAGCTGGGATATTGCTGCTGTCTAGAAGAGCCTTATCCTAGTGACTCCCAAGCCCCTGACACCACCAAATGGGGCCCTGAGAATCTTTGTACCCTGCCCCACTGTTCCCCCTTTCCCAGCTGGGCACAATGTGCCCAGCTGGGAAAGGGGGAACAGTGGGGGGCACATCCCCCCAATACCGGGGGTACCTTCCCCTCTGTAATGTCAGACCCTTAATTCCAGCACAGTCACCCCCACAGTGGTCAGTCACCCCCAAAATGAACACCCATACCATTCTGCGTCCTCTCCCACATTTAAGATGATCTTTTGTGAGGTGGTCACAGGGAGTGGGATTGACAAGGTATACTGTTGGCAATATTGATTAATTGCAATTTGTGAGTGGGTGTGCCATATCATCTAATCTAATTAATCTAGCCTATGCCACCCTGAGCCTTTGAGTATAGTAATAGTAATCAATCATAGAATAATAGTAATCCTATGCCACCCTGAGTCTTTAGGAGGGATAGAGAGGGGTGTGTGTGGAAATTTAAAAAGCGATGCCATGCGATTTGAGTTTCTCAGCAGCTGGGTGTGGGGGGCAGGGATGGTGGCTGGGGGGCAATATTGCATTTTGGGTTGGGGTGGGCTGGGAAGGGAGAGATCTCCCCCCGCCCCTTCCCGCTGCTAAAGAGTTGTTGCCAAGCCCTAGAGGAGTTCGCTTTGCAGACGGTCCCTTGGTGAGCGGGGATCCCACCGACGCCTGTCTGGGCGGGAGGTACTTTACGCAGGTTCCCTGGCTGGGGTGTCCCCGGCCCCGGGAAATAATAGGATAATTCCTCCTCTTAAGATGGCGATCGGCTCCTCCGCGCTTGCGGGCAGCGCTCCCTGGCAGGAGGGGACGCCTCGGCTGGGATGGGGGCTCCGATCCGGGGAAAGTCCCGCTGCTGTAAGAGGCTCCTGAGCCGGCCGGGGTCTGGGCAGCCCGGCCCGCTAGCGCCGCTGCTACCTGTTGCTGCTAGCGCCGCCCATTGAACGCGATCGCAGGGGCAGCCGGAGCCGTGAGTCTGTGTGTCCGGACACAGGGAGGGATGCTTGAGTGGGTGTAAAATTTAAACATTCAGGGGAAGGATCTTGGGGAGCTTGTGGCTGTTCCCTTCAGCCCCCAGTCAGACAGGCGAGCCGAGCGCTGGGCGTTATGGGGAAAGAACATAAAAGGGAGTGAAAGCTGCTTCAGGAGGGGCGGGGTATAAATGTAATAAATAAATAAATAAATAAATGATGCCGCTGTATAAATCCTGGGTAGACCCCCCCCTTGAGTATTGTGTGCGGTTATGCGCGTCCCACTCTCCAGACAGCCCTGGTAGAAGTGGGAAAGGTTCCGCGACGTGCGAGCAGGGTGATGAGAAGGGATGGCTCGACTTCCATATCAGGAGAGGCTGAACCGGTCAGGGCTGTTTAGCCTGGAGAAGAGGCGATTAAGGGGGGCTACGATAGACGCTTATAAAAAGTAGCCCAGAGAAAGTAACTAGGGAACTGTTGTTTGCCCTTTCCCACAATAAGAGAACAAGGGGACGGCCTCCCATGTTAAATGGCAGCAGATTTAAAACCAAATAAAGGAAGTACTTTTCCACGCAGCGGACAAGACGGTTGTGGAATTTATTGTCCGAGGAGGCCGTGAGAGCCAGCTGCATAACCAGCTTCAAACAGAAATTGGATCCCTTCTTAGAGCAGGGGTGGGGAACCTCAGACCCCGGGGGCCAAACCAAATGCGGCCCAGGGCAAGTTTTTATATGGCTCCTTTCTACTTCCTGGATCTGGCCCTTGGATCCAGTTCTTATCTCCAGTCACTGAAAAAATGAGCTCCAGGGAAGGGAGCAGAGATGAAGGCATGCAAACAAGGCGAGGGGACAGTTCCATGGCAGAGATCCATGATTTGGGCCCTCCTTCCCTGGAGTGCATCCCTTAAGCACCCCCGCCCCAACTTCTGCGCGGCCCTTGGAGCTTGTGCAAGCTTTCAAAGTGGCCCCTGGGAGGGAAAAGGTTCCGCACCCCTGTCTTAGAGGATAGAGCCATACATGCCTACTAGCTGGGGCTACTGGTAGTTGAGAGCGGTCAGTAGGAGATGGATCATACCTCCATGACCTGTACGCATACTTCTTGAGCTCCTGGGGCTGGCCGCTGTCAGAGACAGGATGCTGGGCTAGATGGACCGCTGGTCTGACCTGGTATGGCACGTCTTAGCTTCTTCTGAGAAGTGAGCGTTGCACGTGTGTGTGAGTGTGAGAGTAGGGTTGCCGCCTATCCCAAATTTTAAGGAACACTTATGAAAAATGCATGTTGCTGGACCCTGCACTGGTGCCTTAGGCCCCACAACATATATTTTTTTCATATACACTTATATACGCTTTTTCAATACACTTCTTGTAGTGCTGTGTGTTTGTGTTGAAGGTAAGAGTGCACACGTGTAGACAGCTCTGCAGCGTAGTGCTGTGTGTGTGTGTGTGTGTGTGTGTGTGTGTGTGTGTGTGTGTGTGTCTGTCTGTCTGTCTGGAAGGTAGAGGGGTGTGCGTGTACAGTTCTGCAGTGTAGTGCTGTGCGTGTGTCTGTCTGGAAGGTAGAGGGGTGTGCGTGTACAGTTCTGCAGTGTAGTGCTGTGTGTGTGTCTGGAAGGTAGAGGGGTGTGCGTGTACAGTTCTGCAGTGTAGTGCTGTGTGTGTGTCTGTCTGGAAGGTAGAGGGGTGTGTGCGTGTACAGTTCTGCAGTGTAGTGCTGTGTGTGTGTCTGTCTGGAAGGTAGAGGGGTGTGTGCGTGTACAGTTCTGCAGTGTAGTGCTGTGTGTGTGTCTGTCTGGAAGGTAGAGGGGTGTGTGCGTGTACAGTTCTGCAGTGTAGTGCTGTGTGTGTGTCTGTCTGGAAGGTAGAGGGGTGTGTGCGTGTACAGTTCTGCAGTGTAGTGCTGTGTGTGTGTCTGTCTGGAAGGTAGAGGGGTGTGTGCGTGTACAGTTCTGCAGCGTAGTGCTGTGTGTGTGTCTGTCTGGAAGGTAGAGGGGTGTGTGTGTACAGTTCTGCAGTGTAGTGCTGTGTGTGTGTCTGTCTGGAAGCTAGAGGGGTGTGTGTGTGTGTGTACAGTTCTGCAGCGTAGTGCTGTGTGTTTGGCAGGCAGGACTGGACATGTATGTGCAGCTCTGCAGTGTAGTGCTGTGTGTGTGCATGGGTACAGCTATACAGTGTAATTCTGTGTTTGTCTGGAAGGTTGTGTGTGTGTGTGCGTACAGCTCTGTTGTGCGGTGGTGTGTGTGTCTGTTCCAGAAAGGTGTGTGTGTGTTGTACACGTGGCTTTGCAGTTGTTGCATACGTGTCGTTTCACAATTTCATGCATACGCTGAAGGTGGGTGTGTTGCGTTTTGGAGGCTTAGTGTGTATGGAATGGGGAAGGCTGGGTATTGTGTAAGGAGGCTGTGCACTTTGCCTGTGGCTCTGGGCTGGGTGTTGGAGGGGGTGATTTGTGTCTATTGGTGTTTGTAGGGGGGTGTATCCAGACAGGCATCTGCAGTGCTTTGCATATGCGCACACACCTTGCAGGGATGCATGTGTTCAGGGCTACATAGAAACAGCAGGTGAGTTGGGTAAGGTATTAAGCATTCAGTGGGTTTAGCTGGCATAAAATACCTTGCAGTGGGCTGTGCTGCCCTGCAGGGGGGTGTGTGTGTGTGTGTGTGAGAGAGATTTTTGGAGGAGAAGAGGGGCTTGGGGACTCTCCTAATAAGTGGGGTTCATCTGCTGAGTCAATCTCTTCTTGCATCCCCTGTCCACACACCCCAACAGCTTCTGATGTCCATTCATGCAAGATTGCTTTCCGGACAGCTGCGCCTTGAAGCAGGGCCGGATCCAGGCAACTGTCAGTAGCGTCTATCCAGTCGGCGAGCAGCCACCCTTTCTGGGGATGATGCGTCAGTCAGACTAGAACAAACTCCTGCACAACTCCGAACGGAGCAGCAGCACCAGAGGTCTGGGAGATATGGGGGGCAGGGAGCAAGGAGGGGGAGATGGGGCAAGGAATATGTAGGGGCATGTGGCAGCAGCAGGACAGTCAGTCATCCAGTGCCACAGAGGAGAGGAGAGGGATGTGACTTTGAAAAATTTGGGAGCCACTAGGCTAGGAGCATTCTTGATTTTGATCAGCATAGACCACAGAATTCATCCGGTCAGTTTAACTTCTGGTTCTCTCTGAATTTCACTTTCATATTTGCAAGCACCGGCTGGGGGGTTTAGACTCCTGACCCTGGCATGCTCACGTGCAGAGATCAGTTGGGCGATTCCACGCCGCAAGATTTGCCGGGCCAGGTAACGGTGGGCAAGCAACAGTTAAACAGGCCGCTTGAGTTTAGAGCTGCTATTGCACGGACAGCATTCTGGAAACACACAGTTTCTTTAGAAAATATAGATATTTAATACAATCCGATTTTAAGGCTGCGGGCTGGCTGGAACACTACCGAGGGCTGGATTCAGCCCATGGGCTGCTAGTTAAATAGCCCTGCGTGTGTTCGACCCTACTGCCTAGTTAAACATGGGCCTTCCTTTTGAGCAACACAGAGGATGACTGAAGGAGTTAGAGCCGGGAGCCAGGATTCCTGGATTCGTTCTTTCTCCATGAGAGAGGCGACCATAGAGGCATTCACAACTGTTGGCTAACTTCTTTGTCTGCTGGCGTGCGACCAGGGCCTGGGAAACATAAACCCAGACAAGCTGTTTTAAGCCTCCAGAGTAGATGGTGCATTAGGGCTTGTTTAATGACATGTGCCTCAGCGTGTGGTACTTTGTGTTGATGTGAAATAAGTGGTGCTGGGATGAGGGGTCTGTCTGCTAAGCCTTGCTGCTAGAATCCATTGCGCAGTGTCTGCAGCAGAACTAAGAATAAAACCCAGGAGTCCTTGCTGCAACCCTGCTCGCCTCTAACCCCTAGGGCACAGCATCTTCCCAGAGCTGGGAAGAGAACCCAGGCGTCCTGGCTCATTGATCCCTTGATCTCTCCCCCTCCCCCATTGATCCCTTGTTGTAGCACAACATCCTTCCATAGTTGGGGATGGAAACCTGGCCCCCTGAAGCCCTGCTCGAACCTCAAGGCAACAGCCTTCTTTCAGAGCTGGGAATGAACCCGGGAATCCTTTGCTCCCCTGTAATGTCAAGGCAATGAGCTTAGGACTCCTGGGTCCTCTTCCCAACTCTGGGTTGAGCAGGAGAGCAACAGCATTTCCCAGAGCTAGGAATGGAACGCCGGAGTCCTGACTCCTAGACATACCTCTCCTCCAACAACTACTAGACCCCATTCACTTCCAGATCTGGGTTTGTAACTCAGAAGTCCCCCCAAACCACCCTTGGAGTGCACTCTTGGAGATAGTGCATTGAATCTATCTGGACCCTTAGCCACTCTGGCTTCCCCTGGCATCTCTTCAGTTCTGCTGAGCCGGATGCTCCTCAATCCAACCAGCAGTCACCTCTCTTGTTCCAGTTTTGTCTTCGTCCCCTCCCCTGCCTGCAGACTTCTCAGCTGCTTTTCTGACCGTCGGCTTTGCTGAATGCAGGAAATGGTGCCAGTTTAGATTCCTAGTGGGTTAGAGCAGGATTGGGGAGGGGCTGGAAGCCAAGACCCCCTGGATTCTATTCCCAGCTACAGGAGGGCAGTGGAGTCTAGTGAGCAGAGCTGTGGATTCTGGGAGTTGGGTCTCCTGCGTTCTCTTCCCACTTTTAGAAAGGGAGTGGAAGCCAGGGCTCCTGAGGTATCACCCCATCTCCTAGAGGGCAGTGGGTTCTTGTGGTTGCAGCAGAAGGATCTGGTAGCCAGGACTCCTGGGTCCCGTCCCCAGCTCTAGGAAGGCAGTGGGGTCTCCTGTGAGGGTTTTGGGAGGCAGGACCTCTTAAGTTCTGTCCCCAGCTGTAGAAAAGGAATGGGGTTTTGTGTTAAGGACGGGGGGGGGGGGCTGGGAGCCAAGACTCCTGGGTTCTCTGGGAGGCGAGTGGGGGCTAGTGGGTTAGAGCTGGTTAGAGCCGGAAGTCAGGAGGGGGCTGCCCCCTCTGCACCTCAGTTTTCCCACTCTGCCAAAAGGTCCAGTGCTATTTTGCAGGGCAGCTTGCTTGCAAGGCACTTGGGCATCCTGTGCTGTTAACGTAGGAGGCTGCGTTGCACTGTAACCCCCTGCCCTTGCTGCTTAGGATGCCTGCAGCCTGCCTGTTTTATCAAAAAGGAAACAGCCTTTAAAAATCATCCACAAGTCACTCCCTCGTCCCCCTGTGCAAACTCCTAGGCCTCTTCCTGGCAGCTGGGGGAGTGGCTCATACATGTTGTTGGAGTCTTCGGGGCTTTACAGCAAGGGGGGGGGGGTGTAAAAACAAACAAAAAACCTAGGTAACTGCTGGAGCCAGAGCAAGGCAAGTGATCAAGACCCCATAATCTACAGGGGCCTGCAGTAATGGAACCGCAACGGTCAAAGCAAAGGAGGCAGAGAGCCCCAGTCATGTAAAATCAAAAGGGAGGGGAGGCAGACAGCGGCGACATGCTCTCCACTAAGTTTAGGATGCAGAGGAACAAGGCATGAAATTTCAGTTCGAACTCCGGTAGCCAAAAAAAGATTTCAGTTGCCAGACTTCATCCTGATATGAAACCGTTCTGTTTCCCCGCTACACCCCTGAACCCGTTGTCAGCTTCAGTTCTCTGGGCGCCAATGGTTCCCAGATGCCTGCAAATTTCGTGCCCTGCCCTTGTGCTCCAGGTCCTGCTGCCAAAATGAACCTCTGTCTCCTAGGGTGCTGGGGGGAGAGTCCAGCACCTTGTGGTCACGAAGGTCCAAGTTGCTTCCCTTGAGCTTGAGAGTGAATTCCCCTTTTTCTAGCAGGGGTAGTACAGCTTTTACCCTCGGTGGGCGCAGTCATCCAAAGGCCTCAGGCTACCCCGTCCAGCCGCGCAACGTTAGAGCTAACTTGTTACCCTTCTTTTGCAGCCAATGGCCGAGAATGGGGGGGCCGGGGGCCTTGCCAATGGTGGGGTGGGGAGCCCCACTGAAGACACGGAGGTGAGAGGTGGCTTTGGGACACGGTGCTACCACCTTGGTGATGGGCTCTGCTTCTACTCTGGCTCGGATGGTGCTGGGGACCTCGCCTCCACACTCTCCTTCCTCATCCGCTTGGATCAGTCCCATAATGCTTAGCAGCTTCCATGACTATATATGTGCGGGGGCAGCCCATGCTGTTCAGATACCTACTAACTAACACTGGGGAAGGCAGTGATTTTACCGTCATGGGCCAGGTGTAGGGAACCTGCAGCCTAAGGGCGGGTGGGGGGTGAGACTACCAGGGCGGGTAGGCTGGGGGCACCAGGGGAATGGTGGTAGGGTGCTCTGGGAGGCAAGAGGACAAGCCCTGCTTCTCTATCTGAACAGAGCAGCAGGGGGCGTGGGGGCATAAGATGGTAGACTAGCAGGATCCTCCCACTGTTAGAGCACTCGCGTGGGCCAGCTAGATGCTGTCTCCCCTGTCCTGACGCACCTCACTGCCCTGTTCAGATAGGCCCCGCCTCTTAGCATGACCCACTAACCAACACAGCCTACCTGCCCAGGTTGTCCCCATACCTCATCCCATCCTTGTGGCCTCCGAGTGCCCTGCGCCTCATCCCAGTGACCACCCCCTGCCCCACCACTAGGAGGAGCTGTTGTCCCACAGCGAGGTGTGTGGTGAATGACCCCAGCTTGTGTTCCTTATCGCCCTTTGCAGGAGACCGGCCGCCTGGAGGATGAGGTTTTCCTGACGGACGAAGGTGAGGAGCTGAGCCCTGCCACCATGGCCGCATTCAGACACGAGAACGTGGAGGAGCTGTACGAACTTCTGGAGAAACTGGGCAGGTGAGGGGGCCACGCTAGCCTCTTGGGCCAAGTGGGGTGGGGAGGGGGGAAAAGGCTGAATTAACATAATTTCTGGTGTCCTTTGGCCCCTTGCTCTCTGCCCCCCTGATGCAAGATGTGAGCCGTTGAAAGGCTGGGCAGTCAGCAGTTGTGTGAATGCTTAGCTACAGGGCAGGGCAAACGCAGATTGATGAACGAGTGAGTTTGCAAGGAAGACAACAAGTGATGCGTGAACGGTCACTTAATCTCTGCTCCTTAGTGATGGAAAAGGGGATGGGCAGGTGGCCTGGCTAGTTATCTGGGCTTAATTTGCACCAGGTTTTGGCCCTGGCACCTCGTCTGGGCCCTGTCACGGCTGCTACTCTGCGACACTTCACCCACAGCCAGATGTAGAAGCACTAACCTCAGTCCCTCCTTTGACAGGGTTGGGGCTGATTGGGGGTTTCAGTCCGCTGATTAACTGCAGCAGCCCCAGCCTCCTTCAAACTTTAACCCGGCCCTCAGCAAGGACTGGCAGGAAGAGGGCCTGGTGGAATCCTAGGCACCTAGCAGGGCAGTGCCAACAGCCCCTCTGAGTCCTGTCTGGCATCCTCTCTGTAGTGCATCTGTCCCTGGAGAATAAACACCCACCCCAGCTCTCCTGGATCCTCGCCCCCGTGCTGAGCCAGCTCTATAAACACAGCTGATTGCCACATATCTTTGTTTTTGGAAAACTCTGCCGACTCCTAGTAAAACTTGGCTCGGGTGGAGAAGACTCTCCACCCCCACTAATTAATGGAATCCAGATGGCTCGACCAGTTACTAGCTGGGAAGGGAATGGGAATTGCAGAATCTTAGAGTTGGAAGGGACCTCATGGGTCAGTGTAGTAGGTCAGGCTAAAAAAGAAGCCTGGCCCTTTAAAGAATGTTAGCGCTGGCCTGAGTTAGCACTAGCTCAGCAGGTACAGGCACTGTGGTAGTGCAGGACAGCATTGAAGGTTTCCCAGCTGTATTAGCCATGGGCCAGGCTAGCTGAGGAGCAGGTGGGTCTCTGGGTGTGGTGAAGTCAGCTCAGAGCTCAAAGATTGAGTTTGGAACTCAGTGGGGTGTTAGGAGAGGCAGGAGCCAGGGGGGCTCAGGCGCTGATGGAGCGATTGTTCCTGACCAATGGAGTCTGAGGAAAATGCTGTACCTGAGGGCTACAGGGGGGCGATGGAGCCACTAGCCTGAGCCTGCTGAGCAGAGAGATGCATTCTGGTTGCAGAAGGGATTGTGCCTGACCAGGAGAGGTGTAACCTGCAGAGTACTCCAAGACTCTGGGGGTTAGGGTGGGTTGACACCTGGCCAGGCCTAGCCAAAGGAGGAGGCACCCCTGAATCCTGTGTGAGGACTGAATAATAAAGGACACGTTGATAAGATCCTGTGTGGGCTGACCTGAGTGGGGTGTGGATCCTGAAAAAAACTTACCCCAGGGCCACACGTCGTGATACAATATGGTGGAGAATGCGGGCACACCCCAGCGGAACTGCCATCAAACACTCAGGAAGAGGGTGTGTGGCCCCTGACAGAGTACGTGAGCTGGCCTCTGTGGGGTGCGGATCCTGAAAACCTACCTCAGCATCACACGCCCTGTTACAGTGCAATCCCCTGCTCGGATGCAGGATGACTACAGCTACAACATCCCCAACAGTTGACCGTCCAGCCTCTTGGAAATCTCCAGCACTCAAACGGTGTTTTTACAGCACTGCCACCTGTTCTGGGCAGGATTTGGTCTGGCTGCTGAGCAAATGTGACGGCAGCTGGGCCAGGGAGTAGGGGTGGAGAGGGCAGGGTATGTCTGCACAGCCTTGCCCTCCTCCCTGATGGGCAGCCATAGCGGCTTATGAGGCCACCATGACTGCCCAGAAGCACCGCATACCCAGACCAGAGTAAGTGAGAGTAGGCTGTCAGATGTGACAGCCTGCTTTACCCCAGTCCAGCGTCTGTTGTCCAGGCCATGGCGATGCTTAGCCCAGGCTGTTTCTTGCGGATGGTCCCAACGAACAGCCCGGGTTAATCGCCGCCATGGCCCATGCTACAGCCTGGGACATCATCTGGCGGCCCCTTTTATACATGATATTGGGCACAGATTAATCTGTGCTACAGTGGATTAATCCGTGCCCAACATCACATCTGAAAGAACCCAAAAATTCCGTGAAGGAAGTGGCATGGAGAAAGTAAATAGGGAACTGTTGTTTGCCCTCTCACAATAGGAGAACAACGGGACACTCTGAAGTGAAATGGCAGCAGATCTAAAACAAACAAAAGGAAGTACTACTTCATGCAGCGGACAAGACAGTTATGGAACTCATTGCCAGAGGAGGCAGTGAAAGCCAGCAGCATAACTAGCTTCCGATGGAAGCTGGATAAATTCTTAGAGACTAGAGCCATAAAAGTCTCTGAGTTGTGACTTAAACCCCTGGTTTGGTAGCTGAGAGTGGTTAGCAGGAGACAGGTCACACCTGGAGGTGCCATGACCTATTTCTCTTGAGCTACTGGAACTGGCCACTAGCAGAGACAGGATGCTGGGCTAGATGGACCACTGGTCTAACCCGCTATGACGCTGCTTATGTCTAGTGCAGAGGTGCTCAACCTTTTTCCAGTCATGAGCACTGGAGTGATGTGAGTGACTACTTGGGAGCATGGCATAATTTGAATGAATGGTTTGCATAAATATGCATAGATTAAGTCTCCCCTCTACAATTCAAGTGAATTCAGTTCAGTGGAAATTGAGATAATTTAATTCATTAATCCCAGCTCACATTGGCTTTAATAGACGAAGGACTTTCAAAGTGCTCTGGAGCAGCACTGACAGCTGGCATGGGGAGCACTCTGGCATGGGAAACACATTGCCTGAGTGCTCCCGAGCCCCAGATTGAGAATCCCTGGTGTCGTATGCTGGGGTGGGGAACCTCAGGCCCGAGGGTCAAACGCAGCCTGCAGCTCCCTTATATGTTGCCCCTTTCTGGTCCCTGGATCAGGGAGTCGAGATGAGGGCACGCACACAAGGTTAGCGGATAAATCCGTGACACAGATCCATGCTCTGGACCCTCCTCTTCCGGAGTGTGCTCCTTAAGCACCCCCTCCCCAACTTCTATGCAGTTCTTGCAGCGTGTCCTCATTTTCAAACTGGTCTCTGGGAGGGAAAAGGTTCCCCACCCCTGGTCTTGGCCCTGGGAGACCAGAGTTCAAATCTTGTCTTAGCCACGAACTCACTGGGTGGCCTTGGGCAAATCCCTCTCTCTCCGCCTCCGTTCCCCCATCTGTAAAATGGGAATAATGCCCTACTTCACAGGACTGTTGTGAGGGGGAACTAGGTAACGATGGTGAAGCACTTTGAACACGGAAAGCGATTTGAATTTGAAACAAAGTGCTATAGAAATGATCAATAATAAAATGATAACTCTCACAACATCCTTCCTCCTTGCAAACTCGCCACTTGTTCCTCAGTCTCTGTTTGCCTTGTCCCCGTAGCGATACATTGACACAGCTGCTGATTATCCTGCATTTCAGTGGCCCCTTGCATCAGGGGGCAGAGAACAAGGGATCATGGAGGAGCACAGGGAGTGGCAAGGATTTCACACAACAGTGAATGTGGGGTTGTGCTGCTCCCCATTCTAAACGGGTATTGTGTGAATGAGCCCATTAGAGTTTCTCTAGTTTGCCAGAATTTGGGGATCAGGGGTCTAAGGTCAGTGGGGGACACCTTGGACCCCATGCAGGGACCCCCTTCACCCCTCTGGGACTGTACCCCCTGACATGAATGAGACAAGACAGCTGAATTGAGAACATTTTGAGACTTGGAAGCAGGTTTAGTCTAGGTGTGGATGAAGCTGGGGTCCCTAAAATCTGAAGTGCAGAAACCTCCCCTTCTCCGATTCTCTGGGCTCGTTCCCCAACCCTCTCCCTGGGTGGTCCCAGCTCTGCCTTATGCATGCCCCACCCCCATGCACCCCCAACTTGTGTTGCTGGTAAGCTGCTCCTACTGCCTGCTGAACATCTCCTTGGAGGTGGGCCCAGTGTTGTGGGTGGACTCCAGGGTGTAGTTACTGGGATGGGCTACTATGAAAAACTTAGTATAAACTCTCTGGGCCAGATAGGAGTTGGGGACAGAGATGCTTTTTAAGAGTGTAATGAAGTGGGGTAAAGATCCATCCCCCTGTTCCTGAGTTGCAGGCCCTCCTCTCTGCTCCCTTCCCCTGAGCTCAGTCTTTCATTGCTTGAGGGCCAGGTCCCTGAACTGGAAAGGGGCCAAATAAAAAACAACCATTGGCCAGTTTTGGCTCCTGGGGGGGGGGAAGTATCCCATATGTCCCCTATACTGAAGTCAGTGACTGACTCCTCTTGTGCCAGGCCTGGCCTGGCCTCTAACCTTGCCCTGCCTGCCTGAAGCAGGAGGGACTAAAGGGGCTTGGAATAGGTACCGACATGAGCTACAGAGAAAGGGACTAGGTGGGCAGTCGGTGCGTGTCAGCCCAAGCTATGGAAGGGGCAGGAGCTGAAGTTTCCCCCCCCCCCCAATGCCATGTGGAAGGGCAGAAGCCAAGGGGAGAGGGGTGTGTGTGTCCCAAGCCATGGGGAGGGAGAGGCGCTGATAGAATAGGGGCAAGAGCTGAGGGGAGAGGCCTTTTTGTCTCAAGACACGGGGTGGGATGGGAACTGAGGGAAGTGGGGACTATTCCTATGAGAATCTCAGGGCAACCCTGTTTGTGCCATGGAGAGGGCTGAGAGTGGGAGCTGAGAGGAGAGGGTTTCTTCCACTTGGGAACTGAGGGGAGAGGGGTGGGAGAGGGGACGTTTCACCCCAAGCTCGGAGAAGAGGCCTGAGGGGAATAAAGACTTCTTCCTCCAAGTTTGGGGACAGGGACCTGAGAGGGAGTGGTGGCTTCTTCTCTCAATTCAGGTGTGAGGGAAATATTTCACCCCAGTGGAGGGGAGGGGAGGGGAGGCTGGAGGTGGGCAATGGGGACGGCTCTCTGTGCCATCCTTTACTGCCCACCCCCCCGCTGTTACTCATTCCCAAACCCCAAGGGCCGTTCCCACCCCACCTGCTAGTCTCTGGCATTGTGTCTCATCGCCTCCCTCCCCCTCCCCAGTGGACATTTTGGGGTGGTGAAGCGCTGCCGCGAGAAGACCACAAACACTTTCTATGCTGCCAAGTTTGTGAAGATGCGCAAGTGCAAGGGGAGCCGTCTGGGGCTGGACCGCGAGCAGGTGGAGCGGGAGGTTGGCATCCTGAAGCAGCTGGAGCATCCCAACATCATGAACCTGCACGATGTCTTCACCAGCAGGGCCGAGATGGTGCTGGTTCTGGAACTGTGAGTGCTTGGGGGGGTGGGGGGGTCCTGCCTGCTTGGAACCATCCTGCTGCATTGACGTAGTGCCCTCCCTTCCCCTGATGTTTTCCTGTGGTAGGAAGGTCAAACCTCGTTGGGGAAACTGAGGCAGGGAAGGGGGCCTAGATTCACACCAAACCCGGTTGGAATGAGCCCCCTCCCTGACCATCCTCCTAGCTGGAAGGGGTGTAGTTGCACCAGGGTGTAGCTTCACTGCCTAATTCCTGTTCTATGTCCTGTAGCAAGCTGACATTGGCATTGGGAGTCCTGGCTCTCTGTCAGCGTGTGCAGGGGTCCCCTACAACTTGCTCCTACATCTACCGAGGGGTTTGTAAAATGGCGTTTCCATCTGTGAGGAGATTCGGAGGTTTCCGAATCCATTTCCAGGGTGAATTGGCGGATGGAACAAGAGAGGTCACAGAATGAAATTTCTGGACTTGTTTGGAATTAAAAGCAGATTATCAGGGGCTTTGTGTGGGAGAGGGGGGTTTTCTTTTCATAGAAAACAGTTTGATAGGTTGGAATGACTGCATGGCATGAGTAAGTGTGTGTTCAGGCATTTGCAGACGTGTGTGTGTGTGTGTGTGTGTGTGTGTGTGTGCACGGACGCGTGTGAGTGCGCCTGCAAGAGTGTAGCTATAGTAGGGACAGGTGCTGCAGCTGCACTTGGGCCCATGAGCCTGGGGGGTGGGGGTCCATGGTCCCTGGTGCTGAGAGAGAAGGAGGGGTGAGGGGTCCCTCTTCTGCACCAGGATCTATTCGAACCTAGCAATTCCTCTGTGCGGGCCTGAATGGATGTGCGTGAGTGCTTGTGAGAGCATACAGGCCTGTGCTTGTGAGAGCATACAGGCCTGTGCTTGTGAGGATGCCCCCATGCATATATATGTATGCATGTGTAAAGGAGTAGCTTTTGTTTCTCTTTTCCCCCATTGGATGATTCCAGTCATTTGCCTCAACTTCCCCTGTGCCAAGCTCTAACCAGTTTGTGCTCCTTGGCCGCAGTGTAATTCAGGAGACCTACATAAGGTTGCTGTGGATTTCCTCCTGATGTAAGTGGGAGAGGAATTAGTCCCCGAAGAGTCTTTTGTGTTACCTTGGTGGCCTTGTCTGCGAGACTGAGATCAGGATGTGGAGGAGGCTCTGGGTCTGTGGTTGTGGGATGGGGCTGACGCTCACTCATCCAAGTAAGGGTGGGGGTGCAATACAGACCATTTTCTCTCTCTCTGATTTCTCCCTGTACACTCTCTCTCTCTTGCACCTAGGATCCGGGGCGGGGAGCTGTTTGACTTCATCGCAGAGAAGGAGTTGCTGACGGAGGCTGAGGCCATTGAGTTCCTGCAGCAGATCCTGCAGGGCGTCGCCTACATGCACTCCTGCCACATCGCCCACTTAGACCTCAAGGTACTGACCAGGCACTGTCTGTGCTCTCTTCACCGCAAGGCTGGCACCTGCTCTGGGGGGAAATCCCGAATCTGTGTACATTTGAATGTGGTTATGTAAATTGATGCCTCTGCAAGTGACCTGAACACTACTAGGGAATTCTCAGAGTGGGCAGGGGAAAGAGTGGGGTCAGCACACTGCCTCCACCTACTCTGAAAATTTCCTAGCGTCCCTCAGGCCGCTTGTAGAGGACCCTGGCAAAAAGGAAGTTTTCAGAGTAGGTGTGGGCTCACTCTTAAAACTTTTTGGCAGGGTGGGTCACATTGGGAGCTGGGGTGGCACCTTCATGGGTTCACTCCTCTCCCCACCCTGGAGACTCCGCCCTCTTGCTGTTGTGGGGTGGGAATAATTGGGACCTGAGTTCGGGCCCACCTTACGCCACTGAGTCAGGCATCTACTTGGCAAAAGACACCCCCACAGGTTCGTAAAACCGCTCCACAGCCCCACAGAACAAACAACCCACTCCCCTCCCCCGGCGGGAGAGACCAGCTCAAACAGCGGTGACGGCTGCGTGAGAGGGACCTGATGCTCTGGCGGCAGCGACACGTGGGGGCTAGGGGAGGGCAGGGAAGCAGCCACCGCCCCTCAAAGCAGGGCATTGCCCTCCCAAGGCGGGTAGGGGCGCCACTTCTCGCAGTTCGACCCCGAGACTTTCATTTTGGACCTGTGGGGAGTCTGGGGGTCAAATCGTGAGAGGTGGCAACACTAAGGTGGGAGGGACGGCAGCATTTCCCCGCCAAAACGGTCCTGCCTATGGCAGGTGTAACCGGAAAGGGGTGGTTGATAGCCTCGCGCATCAGCCTTCGCTCCTCTGAGAGGCCCGCTCCTCACAGCTGTCACCCCCTCAACCGCCGCCCCAGTCCTGATTTTTATCCCCTCTTTGGTATGGGTGGGACTCCAGGGGTTTTTGGATTTGGATTTTTCGGTTCTTCAGTAATTTCGGATTCAGATTTTTTTCATGCATTTTTCCCCATTGAAGTTAATGGGAACAAACCGCCATGTTAAAAAATCCGAATTTGGGGACACAACCGAATCAGCCATTTCCGGGTTGATTGGTTCTATCCGAATCCGAAATTCCCATCCCTACTCTTTGGGCTGCTGGTTATGAAGTTGGAGTCTTCCTGACAGGGCCTCCCTACCATTGGGCATTTTTACACACACGTTACAGTTCCGGATTTTTCAGGCTTCTGGGTTTACAAGTCCACAAGTAAGTTCCGGATTCATTTTTCTCACACACACACACTGCCCTGAGGCAGTTCCTGGATGCATTCTTCACACACACACTGCCCTGAGGCAGCCTAAAGTAGCCGCAGCTGTAGATGTGAGGGGCTGCCATGGAAACCAAGTGACCCTGCTGCCTGGAGCAAAGCAGTTTACCAGGAGAACATTTTACACACAAAGGTTCTGGGAGATGTTCTACGTGGAAGTTTAAAGATTCGGATGTTTAAGATTTGGGTGAGTGATTTAGACACACAGACAGTTCAGGATGTAACAGCAAACATGCAGGAGAAATGTGTGTGTAAAAACACCCATTGTCTGCCTGAGCGTCTACTGGCACCTAGTGGCCATTGGTCACTCTGCAGGTATCCTCCAGATGCAGCTCTGTTATGCAGCAAAAAGGCCCCGTGAAAGGTGTTATTGCCCCCCCTCCCCAGCTCTGTTGTTGTTGTTAGGGGCCAATGCAGCAGGGTATCCTCTATCCCATGTGGATCTTTGACTCCCACATTCCTCTGAGACGGGGAAGAGGGAATACAGAGGGAGATCTTGGCTATGGAGTGGGAATGGGGGGATTTGTTGTTGAGGTAACGTCAACTCTCTGGGCTGTATGCAAGCTCCTTCTCCTCTCTGGCATTCCTGGCCCACCCCTCTGCTCTGATCTTCTCAGTGCTCTGCTATCGCTGCGTGCCTGAGATGGTGGGGGCAGACGGAAGCAGGTGTGTGAGTGAGAGAGAGAGCATAATCCTCCGAATTACACACAATCTAAAGCAGGGGTGGAGAATCTTAGGCCTGGGGGTCAAATCCAGACTGCGACATGTCTTTCTGTGAGGCCCCTTTCCAGTTCCTGAATATGGCTGCTGGATCCAATTCCTGTTCCCAAGCGCTGAAAAACTGAGTTCAGGGTAAAGGGAGCAGAGCTCAGAGCATGAACACAAGGATAGGGGACAAATCCATCCTCTTCAGGACCGCCTCTTATGGGGCCCCGCCCCAACTTCTGTGTGGCCCTTGGAGTGTGCACTAACTTTCAAAATGGCTCCCTGGAGGGAAAAGGTTCCCCACCCCCTGACCTAGCAGGGAGTGTATGGGGGAAAAATAACTTGGGAGGGGGCTGTAATGGAAAAAATAAATGTCCGAACATCTAGAAACCCTTGCACCAGGAACTGGGAATGCAGAATCCTTCCTTCTGGCCCAAGGCATCTTAAGAACCTAGCCGTTGCCATACTGGGTGCATCGAGCCCAGCATTCTGTCTCCGACACTGGCCGTTCTTGGCCGCTTCAGAGAAGTACCCAACGATCCGTTCCCTCCCACCTGCCGAGTGTCGGAGGTTACAGCCCTCGGCCTACTTGGTGAATAGCCATGAATGGGCCTATCCTACAAGAACGTAACCAATCCTTGTTTAAACCCAGCCGTGTTACTAGCCTCTGGCAACAAGTCCCACAAGTTAATTGTGCGCTGAGTGGAAAAACCACTTTCTTTTAAATCTGCTGCCAGTTTGTTTCATGGAGTGTCCTCTAGTTCTAGTACTGTTCTGAGAGTGTAAATTACAACTCCTTACAGGCTTCCTCGATCTTTGCTTCAGTGCGGCCTGCGTGTGGGTACACACACATTTAAACAGACTGCTGGGAAGGTGAAAAACTGGAAGCTATTGTGAGCTAGCCCCCCACCCCCGATCACTCTCATTGTAGCCACACCCTCTCCCATGTGCGTGTGTGTGTGAGAAAGAGAGATCCCCCGAATTTTCCGTGTGCGTACAGAGCCCTAGGAGGCCTTAGTCTGGAGGTGAGTGAGAATGCTTGTTCAGGATTCAGCCCTAGAGACTCGGAGGTGTTCACAGGGTGTGGAAAACACACACTGGCAGAGACAGGGGGTGTTTTAAAACCAGCCTCCTATGCAGCCCTGCAACCAGCATGATGGGCAGGGAGGCACTTGTCTACAATCCCCCAGGGTGCTGGGAAGGTTGGGGAGCTACCCCAGGACCAAAGGGCAGGTGATTCTTTGTGTTTTTTCCCCCCCCCCCCCCCGCTCCCTGGGGTGATGGTGTTGTGATATAATTTATAACAATGGCACCTCATGGTATCTCTTGGGTACCAGTCACAGCTGTCCAAGGGGACCCCATTGGGTCTGACTGCTCTGCCCCCTTTAGCACAAGGATAATCCAGTGCATTGTGTGGCCTTTTACGCTCTCGCTTTTCAGAGGTGGATTAAGAATTCCTGGGACCCATAGAGCCTAGGGCTGTTGCTGTGAGTGCCCCCTGTAGGATGGACTGGTACTGCACCCCCTCTCCTCTTTCCCTGCGGCAATCCCAGCACAGATCATCCCACAGCGCCTGGAGGACTGCAGTAGCAGTGGTAGCTTCCAAATGGGCAGGGCCCTCTGTTTCAGCCCCCTCGGGGCCTATTTATTAACCCACCACTGCCACTTTATGCCAATGTATGGTGCCTTTCAATAGGGGAATTGAGTCTGTTGTACCTACTCTTCTAACACCTTGCAGCCGGAGAACATCATGCTGCTGGAGAATGATGTCCCCAACCCCAGAATTAAGATCATTGACTTTGGCCTGGCTCAGAAGCTAGAGGACGGAGTGACCTTCAAGAGCCTCTGTGGCACGCCACAGTATATAGGTGAGCAACAGCCAAAGGAGACGTCCCTTAGCATTGCTTATCCCCTACTGAAAAGGTTACCTAAAGCCCTGTGGGTTTTACGGCTATCGAAGAGCATTGGGGTTAACCAGTGGAACTTGCCACCACAGGATATTGTTGAGGAAAGTCTCTATCCTGGATTCTGGAAAGCAGACTCCAGTAGCAACATTTCTGCAGTGCCTCGCTGGCCACTCCAGGGGAGGGGTTTGTTCAGCGGGCAGTTAAGATGCTGCTACCTCTAGAGTGGAAACCAATGGGCTTGGTAGGGACAGGGCTGGGGCAGTATGGGGATAGGAGGATGGGCTGGTACATGGGAGGGGTTGGAAGTTTTCAAAACTTGACTGGATAAGCACCGGTCTGTAATGCTGGAGGGCAGAGGTGGGGAACCTTTTTCCTCGCAGGGGCCACTTTAAAAATTAGTACAAGCTCCGAGGGCTGCAGAGAAGTTGGGGAGGTGATGGTTAATGGGTGCACTCAAGAAAAGGAGGGTCCAGATCATGGATCTGTCCCCTCTCCTTGTGTACGTGCTCTCATCTCTGCTCCCTTACCCCAAGCTCAGTTTTCAGTACTTGGGGGTAGGAACTAGATCCAGGGGGTAAATCCAGGAACTGGAAAGAGCCTACATCAAAACGATTAATGGGCTGCATTTGGCCCCTGGGCCTGAGGTTCTCCACCCCTGCTGCAGGCAGAGGATATCCTGCCGTGGAGCAGGAGGCTGGACTAGATGAACCTGAAGAAAATTCTACGATTCTAAGAAGCAAAGTCTTTTGCTAGATTTGGGTTTGGGGAAAACTTTTATTTCTTTGACTTCAGCCGAATTTCCAGCTCTGCAAGTGGATCTCACTGTACTTAGCAATGGAGTAAGGAGAGACTCCAGGATTATCGCTCAGAGAGGTGACTAGGGTGACCTCTTCAAAGTCCCTCTCTTGCTCCATATGGGAAATGAGGCAGCGCTTTGTTTCTGACTGCATGTGCAGTGGCAGCATCAATCTGTCTCTTTCTTTTTCTTCCTAAGCGCCTGAAGTGATCAACTACGAACCTCTCAGCTCAGCAACTGATATGTGGTAAGGAGCAGGGTCTGTGGGCCTTTCAGTGCTCCGATCCTATCGCGTGGGGAGGCAACCCAAGCTAATCAGGCACGGAGAGGCTCTCTCAAACCCCAATCCGAGCGGGTCCCTTGTGGCACGAGGGGCAGCAGGAATACTCCTGGTCAGGCTGTAGTGGGTAGGGCTGGCTGTAGGCATGGCCGATGGCCCTGGACGGACTCCATGGATTGGCCTCCAATTAAGGGCTCCCCCTGACTCTCCATAGTCACAGTGGCAAGGCTCCTTCCCAGCGGGGTCCCAAACGCAAGGACCTTTAGGTCCCCATGGAAGCTGCAGCCACTTCCTTAGTTCATAAAAATCTTGCTGACAAGTGTTAAACTTTGTCTCTCACTACATCGATTCTCAACTCCGTGGTTTCACTTCCACGTGGCATTGACGCCTTTTAAAAGGACGTCTCTGGCACTTTGCGTTCGTCAGCAAGAAGGGGGCGGAACCCGACCATGGAAAGTGGGTGGGGCATGAGGAGGCCAGCTTTTTGGTTTTGCAAGGTTGGCCCTGGTAGCCAGATTCTCCAAGAGCCTGAATGGGTTGGGTTAAAGTTATATACAGAGAAAACATTTGCAGTAGGGTGCTGCACCGTTTGGGTCTGTCTCAGACCTCTGGGATGGGATGGGATGGGGCTGTGGGTTGTCCCCTGGGGCGCCACACCTGGTAGAGTGGCAAAAGACACTATTGCAATAGGGGCTTAATATTTCAGCATGTGGGAGCATGAGATCATACATTAAAATCTGCTTGTCTGTGTCCCTGCATTCAGGGGTAGAATAGATCCTTGTGGTATATTAGGATGTGGTCCGGCTGTAGTTATGTCAAGGAATGAGGATCCCAGGTCTCCCCATGGGAGCATTGACTGCGGCGTTGGGAAGGTTTACTCTCGGCGGGCTTGTTCTTGCAAGCAAATGGAGTTACTCTGGACTAACTAGTTCCCTCTGCTTCTGTTCCTACAACCAGGGGGAAACGGCAGCTAAATAGTCCTTCCCTTCCACCCCTCCCAATATTTCTGCTTGAGAACTGTCAGGGAGTTGCCAGCAGGGGAGCTGAAATGTTGAGCAGTCAGTGAGGCAGAGACACTGCAAATGAAACACAAAAGCAGGGAGAACTGCTGGCTTCTGGGAAAGGGGTGGGGTAGAAGGAGGAAATTACCACCTTCCCATAAGATCAGCCTCTCTGGAGCAAGTACTTCCCTTTCTTCTATAAACCAGATTTTTTTGCAGACCTGCTTGAAGGAACTTTTCCTTCACCTCCTCGTGGGAACACAGGGGAGGCTAACAGGAGGAAGGAGAGGCTTGCCTCCAACAAAAGCACTTGTGTGAACTAGCCCCTAATTACATCCCATCCCATCCCGTACTACCCTCTTGTTTACCTGGAGCTTTGTCTGCACAAACAACTGGGATCTGGGTCTTTTTGTTGTTGTTGTTTTGAGGGAGCCAGTATGGTGTAATGGCTAAGTGCGCAGTATGTGGTCAGTGAGGTACGGTGGGGACCCTGGTTCAAGCCTAGCCTTAGCCTGAAACTCACTGGGTGACCTTGGGCTAGTCACAATATTATCTCAGCCTAACCTACCTTACAGGGTTGTTGTGAGGATTAAAAGTTGTGTTCTATGTAAAGTGCTCTGAGTGTCATGGCAGGGGGCTGCTATATGAAAATAAAGCTGATGATGATGATCTGAGGGCCAGGGAGTTGCAGAGAAATGTCTCCAAGCATTGGGAGGCAGAAGACAGGCTAAATTCCATGTGAACGATTTAGCCGGTTCTGGTATTTATTAAGCAGGATCATTGGGTTAGGGAAGCAGGTTGATTTCCAGTAAGGCCGATCGTTTGTGTATCCCTGTCTCTCGGCCGCAGAAACCAGCTAACCCAGTACATGTCTTTGTCTGTTCCAGGAGTGTTGGAGTCATAACCTACATCTTGTAAGTAGCTAGAGTTTTCTATTTCTCTTCAGTTCTCTCTTCCCTCTCGAGAGAGGATAATCTTTGGCCCAGGGGCCAAATGTGGCCCATTTCTCGTTTTATTTGGCCCCTTTCCAGTGCCTGACTTTGGCCTCTGGATCCAGTTCCTTCCCCCGAGCAGTGAAAGCTTGGGGCCCCCTGCAGCAAACCCCAGCTTCCCCCTGAGATCACATGCTACAGGGGGCATAGCTGCCCTGCCTAAGCTGCCCCTGGAGCCTCCCAGTACTGGGATGGCTTTGTCGTCTTTCTGCTTTGGCTTCTTTTGGATGGATCTTACCTTGTGCTTGCCCTGTCCCCCCTCCAGGCTGAGCGGCATGTCCCCGTTCCAGGGGGAGACGGACGCCGAGACCCTCTCCAACATTATCGCCGGTACCTACGAGTTTGAGGAGAAATATTTCAGCCAGACCACTGAGATGGCCAAGGACTTCATCCGGCAGCTGTTGTCGAAGGAGCCTGGGTAATAACCCCGAGTGCCTCCTGCTGGGGGATCTGTGTATCTGCAGCAGAGGAGAGTGGGTGGGTGGGTGTTTACGATTTAGCCTCCATGGCATTCCCTTCCACAGGCCTGGGGTGACATGGGCACGGGGCTGCCCCCACTATCGCAGCAGCATCTTCATCCCTTGCTTGGGCAGAGACCATCTATTTCATCCCCTGGTGCTCTATCCTAGTTGATATGGCTTATTTCCCCCAGCTAGCCTCCGCTTCCCTCCTGCCTCATGTGGGGCCAGCTAGCAGAGTTAATAAGCCGCCTTAAAGGGGATACGTCTTCTCCGCAGGGGAACTCCACAGCAAGACCCATCTGAGAACACATCACGGAATCAACGTCGGCTCCTCAGCTAGGCTTTGTGCTGGTCGGTTTCACCAGCAGAAAGCTTTGCTGTGTCAATTTCACCACAGGGGAGCTTGGTCTTGTAGTGGGGAGCTCTGCCTTGCAACCAGAAGTGTTGCTTTATCTATTTCACCAGTGAGGAGCTTTACTTGCAGTTGTGGAGCTTTGCTTTGTCAACTTCACCAGTTGGGAACTTTTGCCTTGCAGCCAGAAGCTGTACTTTGTCAATTTCACCGGGGGAAGGGGGAAGCTTTGCCTTGTCAGTTAGTGCAGCTTTCCACTTCACCTGCTTTTGCTCCCCTGTTGGTCAGAGTCTGTAGAGCAGCAGCAAAAACACAGAACAGCATGAAGGTGCTGCTCTATCATGCAACAAAGTTGCAGCAAGGACCACAGGGTCAATTTCCCCCACTGTTAACAATTGGCTCTGCCCCTCTGCTCTCTAGCATAGCACCCTCTAGCACTGGCGTGTGCAGTGGCTCTGACAGGAGAGCGTCCCTGCCAAGTCACACCCAGCTCTCTGTAGCACAGCACCCCCTAGCAGTAAACTGGATTTGGCAATGGGGAAACTCCACAAGCACTTATCCCCAGCCGATATTGTGGGTCTAATCCTGCAAGGACTTAGGGCCAGTTTGTAAGAGAACTTAAATAGTGCCCCGACATGGGCTTGAAGTGGTGGTTGTGGTATCTCCTCCTCCCAAGGGGTATGTGTAGGGGGTGCTGGAAGAGGAGGTGGTTCTTCGAGGATCTCCATGATTCTCACTAATGGGATCCACTTCCTGCTTTGCAGGCACCGGAGACCTAGTTGTCAGCAGTTTCCAGGCAGATTATCGCCACCAGCTGTGAAAAATGCGGGCTTCCAGTCTCGCAATAACGGAGGGAGGAGCCCTCGCTGCCTCAGTTCCTTCCAACCACATTGTGCTTGGAAGACCTATCAGTACTTTTCAGTGCTGGTCAGCGTTACTCTAGAATGAAAGAAGAACTCGGAGTGCAGTGCCTGTCTGCGGGGCTTTTCCTGGACCTCCCTCCCCCCCCCCCCGCGGGAAAAGGCTCTGGGGTTTGCCCAAGTTACCCAGCTTCAAGCGCTGTCGTTCCTGCCCAGCCACGCTCTCTGCAAGCGATCAGCACGACCTGTACTTGGGCTGTCTGGGCAAAGCGCACAATGCCGGCTCCTGACGTCCTTTCATCCCGGGCACGACGAGCGAGAGCTCTCCGCCTCAGGGACATACTAAGGCACTGATAGGTGAAGAAGAGGCTCCCCACCGCGCACTCCGTAATGATGGAACCGAACCAGCCAGTGCCGACGGCTCCGCAGGCCACACCCGGTACCGCAGCCGGGCCCTCCCTCCGTTCCGGCCGGAACCAGGGACGCTTCCCACTCCCATACGTCCTCCAAGAAGGACGGGCACCAGAAGGGTGATGAGCGGAAGAAAAGACATAAGAAAAAAACTACCACTACTGCACGCTCTCCATGCACGTTGGTCCTAGAGACGGTACCGCCAGGCACCGAGGAACCACCTCAAAATCCAGCGGTGCCGATACCCGCAGAGACGGAACAGACATCCTCGATTCTGCTCCCCACAGACGGAGTACAGTCTCCTCAGCAGCGACCTGAGCCCAGACGCCTATCTCACTCACCCAGGCTCACTCCAGCCCAGAGACAGCGCCACTCACGCTCCAGATCCAGGTTGCGCCATGCTTCTATGCGATCCCCTCGACAGAACAGGTCATGTAGATCCCCCATACGCACGGCATCTGTCCAGGGCTCCCCGGCACAGTTGAGGCACGGCGGGGGCAGAAGAGACTCACCAAGACATGAATGGCGGTACCATGGACGGCACCGAGATCTATCACCCTGCTCATGCTGCTCTCCACACTACACCTCTCGGTACCGCCACTACGAAGGGTACCGCCTGTACCGATTGCCATCTCGCAGCCGCTCCCCCTATTCTCTGCACAGAGGGTTGCACGCACGTGACCGCGCTGCTCTTCCAGTTCCGAGAACGTCGCACTATCAGCCCCCGCTGCCCCCTGCAGCTCCGCCTACGGCGACAGTCTCTAGACCACCTCCAGACAGAGCAACGAGGGGTACAACCCTTCCCACGCAGGACTTGCAGATGGGAAGTATTTCCACGGTACCACCGGCACCGATAGCGGCGCGCTCACTTCAGGACGACAGGTCAGTCCATCCTCCAGGGGCTACTCTCCTTACTTCAATGCTGGGGCACCCCCTCCAACACCTTCCCGAGGCCAACCCCTCCAACACCTTCCCGAGGCCAACCTTCACCTCTCGCAGAATTCTTCTTCTGGAGCTTCTGTGTCCTCATCGTCCGCGTCTCTGGTCCATGTGGAGGAGGAAGGGACCATTTCCCCACCTCTAGCGAATTCGGTCTCCGCTCCAAACCACTGAGGACACCAAGGCCTTCCAGGCTATGATTAAAAGGTTGACATCAGCCCTCCCCAACCTCCCCACCAAGGTCCTAAAAAAGACCTCCGTCTGGACCAGTATTAGGCGCCCTAGCCTCTGGGGAGCTGGGGCATGTCATGCTGCCCATGTTGGAGCAGCTCATGGAGCCATCCCTAGCAGTATGGGCCAAACCTTCCTCGGCCCTCCCTACCAGCAAATTAGCAGACTCCCTTTATGCTATCCCTAAGGAAGGTGCTCACATATTCTATAAGCATCCTGCCCCATACTCCCTAGTCATAGCAGCTGCCTCCACCAAATCCTGAGCGGGAGGTGTCCACTTGTCTCCAGCTGACAGGGAAGGGAGGCACCTGGACGTATTGGGCAGAAAGATCTTTTCTGAGGCTCTCTCCCTCCGGGCCACCAACTATGCCTCAGCCGTGTGTGGCTACCAACTCTGGTTGTGGGCTCAGCTCTCCAAGGCTACTGACCCCACCCAGATTGCAGCCCTTCAGAGAGAGGGCATGCTCCTTGCCCAATTCCAGTTGTCTGCTAACATGCATATAGCGGACTGTAACATTAGAGGCATCGCCTCCTCCATCTGTCTCAGACGGCATGCATGGCTACGCTCCATGGCCCTGACACTGTCTCTTATACACATCTGGCCGGAACCAGGGACGCTTCCCACTCCCATACGTCCTCCAAGAAGGACGGGCACCAGAAGGGTGATGAGCGGAAGAAAAGACATAAGAAAAAAACTACCACTACTGCACGCTCTCCATGCACGTTGGTCCTAGAGACGGTACCGCCAGGCACCGAGGAACCACCTCAAAATCCAGCGGTGCCGATACCCGCAGAGACGGAACAGACATCCTCGATTCTGCTCCCCACAGACGGAGTACAGTCTCCTCAGCAGCGACCTGAGCCCAGACGCCTATCTCACTCACCCAGGCTCACTCCAGCCCAGAGACAGCGCCACTCACGCTCCAGATCCAGGTTGCGCCATGCTTCTATGCGATCCCCTCGACAGAACAGGTCATGTAGATCCCCCATACGCACGGCATCTGTCCAGGGCTCCCCGGCACAGTTGAGGCACGGCGGGGGCAGAAGAGACTCACCAAGACATGAATGGCGGTACCATGGACGGCACCGAGATCTATCACCCTGCTCATGCTGCTCTCCACACTACACCTCTCGGTACCGCCACTACGAAGGGTACCGCCTGTACCGATTGCCATCTCGCAGCCGCTCCCCCTATTCTCTGCACAGAGGGTTGCACGCACGTGACCGCGCTGCTCTTCCAGTTCCGAGAACGTCGCACTATCAGCCCCCGCTGCCCCCTGCAGCTCCGCCTACGGCGACAGTCTCTAGACCACCTCCAGACAGAGCAACGAGGGGTACAACCCTTCCCACGCAGGACTTGCAGATGGGAAGTATTTCCACGGTACCACCGGCACCGATAGCGGCGCGCTCACTTCAGGACGACAGGTCAGTCCATCCTCCAGGGGCTACTCTCCTTACTTCAATGCTGGGGCACCCCCTCCAACACCTTCCCGAGGCCAACCCCTCCAACACCTTCCCGAGGCCAACCTTCACCTCTCGCAGAATTCTTCTTCTGGAGCTTCTGTGTCCTCATCGTCCGCGTCTCTGGTCCATGTGGAGGAGGAAGGGACCATTTCCCCACCTCTAGCGAATTCGGTCTCCGCTCCAAACCACTGAGGACACCAAGGCCTTCCAGGCTATGATTAAAAGGTTGACATCAGCCCTCCCCAACCTCCCCACCAAGGTCCTAAAAAAGACCTCCGTCTGGACCAGTATTAGGCGCCCTAGCCTCTGGGGAGCTGGGGCATGTCATGCTGCCCATGTTGGAGCAGCTCATGGAGCCATCCCTAGCAGTATGGGCCAAACCTTCCTCGGCCCTCCCTACCAGCAAATTAGCAGACTCCCTTTATGCTATCCCTAAGGAAGGTGCTCACATATTCTATAAGCATCCTGCCCCATACTCCCTAGTCATAGCAGCTGCCTCCACCAAATCCTGAGCGGGAGGTGTCCACTTGTCTCCAGCTGACAGGGAAGGGAGGCACCTGGACGTATTGGGCAGAAAGATCTTTTCTGAGGCTCTCTCCCTCCGGGCCACCAACTATGCCTCAGCCGTGTGTGGCTACCAACTCTGGTTGTGGGCTCAGCTCTCCAAGGCTACTGACCCCACCCATATTGCAGCCCTTCAGAGAGAGGGCATGCTCCTTGCCCAATTCCAGTTGTCTGCTAACATGCATATAGCGGATTGTAACGTTAGAGGCATCGCCTCCTCCATCCGTCTCCGACGGCATGCATGACTACGCTCCACGGCCCTGACACCGGACAATAAAACCCGGATAAAGGACCTCCCCTTTGACTTGGAAGGCCTTTTTGCTTCCTCCACGGATGACACCCTTAAGTGTATAAAGCGTATAAAGGAAACCTGCCAGACAGCAAGATCCATGGGGCTCATCCGCCCGGTCAAGAGGAAATACTGTCCTTCCGCTGCCCCTTATGTTTACCAGCCCTCTTACCAAGCCTCTTACCAATTCTATCAGGGCAAGCGCTCCCAGCACTTTCCGCCTCAACAGTCCTCTGCCAACCAGTCCCACAGACGGTTCCTTAAGCAAGGGGGGTGGGCCAGACCATCATCCAATTCCTCTTTGGGACAGCCTCCCAAACAGCGCTTTTAACCTACCCGAGGTCAAAAGAGGAGAAGGCCTCGCCCTCCTCACTTTTCACCATAGATTAAGGCCCTTTTTTGATCTCTGGGCTTCAATTACCCCGGATCGCTGGGTCAGGGAGATCATCCTGCACGGATATTCCATCCAATTCTCTGATACCCCCTTTGCCC
>QEPC01008495.1:1751133-1781228 GCA_003113815.1 Sphenodon punctatus
GGGGGGGGGGGGGGGGCCTGACCCGCGCCGGGGATGTTACAATTAACTATAACAGAATGAATGATGGTCAAACATTCCTAATGCCTGAGTCTGTCTGTCTGTCTGGGCGTCCTGTGGGCCCGGAAGGAGGGGGAGAAAGGGGGCACCCCATTTCCTGTGGTGCAGCCGCTAGCTGATCTGGATCGGACACTGAGGGGGCCCCATAGCACCCGTCTGCGATCCAGCACTGGGTGTGGAGCCGCTCCAAGGGGGTCCTGTTCCTCCAGGGCAAGGCTTGGCCTTGGTGGCCCTGACTGACTTTTTAAAGAACCCCTGTGAAAAATTGCTCCCCCTTGTGCCGTGTTTTGTTATTGCAGCTGGATTTCTAGCAGGGGCTTTAGCAGTGCCAGTAAGAGCTATGGGCCAGGCCCCGCTGTCAAAGGCGGCTCTGCAGGGAGGCTAGTTTGAGTAGCCTCAAGACAAGTGCTCCTAAGGCCCTGGGGTGGACTATTTCTGCAGGACCTTCTCCCTGCCAGCGACTCTCAGCCCCTGGGGGAGGGGGGATGCTTCCTGTGCCCCCTCTCTCCTCACCTACTAGGGTGGGGGCGCAGGCCCCCGCCAGCAATGGCTACAGGGGTGGAGCTGTGGTGGGCGGGGCTGTAGGGGCCCTGCATTGTAGTTTTGCCCTGTGCCCCACCCGTTCCAAGGCCGGCCTTGCGTTTTGTCCCTCACAAGCTCCAAAGCGATCTCAATCCAACCCCACAGAATAGACATGGGGCTGGGGTGCTGTGCTAACTGGTGTGACTCCTCTGGCCACTGGGTGGCACCAGCATCCAGCTCATGGCACCTTCCGGATCATTAGCTGTGGCTTTGGGACGGTTGCCATCTCTCTGGGCTTTGAACTCCCATGTAACTCTGCTAAATCCGCCCCCGATGCTGTTGGGTGCGAGTGAGACACTCTGAATTCCAGCCCCGGGTTGAACTTGGATCTGATGTTTAGATCTGATCTATTAATCAGGTCCGAGTTGAACGTGGGGCTGCGGAGTGCCTCGCTCACATGCAACAGCAATCCAGGGATCATCCGGGGCTGATTCTGCAGCTTCCGGGGCCCCACAGACATCAACTTTTTTTCCATGCGAGTTCACCCCCAGTCTTATCCACGAAGATACAGTCGTTCTGGGATGGTTTAGGCCAGGCAGATCTTGTACCATGTAGGGGGCTAAACTCGAGGTCCCTTTCCCAGTTCTAGGACCCTGTGACTTTAACCGAGCAGGGGGAAGGCAGGGGTTTGCATTGGGGGCTAAGCTCCACAGCCCCCATATAGTAGGCACCTCTAAGACAAATTGAGGGAGACACAGGCTTGCTTCTTGAAGGAGCTACCCCTTTTCCTTCGACCTAGAAAGCCCTTAAACCGCTTGGGCCCGACCTATCTAAAAGGTCGCCTGCCTCCTCCCTACGTTCCAGTGCAATCCCAAAGGTCAGCTGGGGCTGCCCTCTTGCAAGTCCCATCACTGCACCAAATCTGTATGGCAAGGGAGCGTGGAGAGGCGGACTTAGTGCCTGCTCTTCAGCTTTGGAACTCCAGCCCCTGGAGGCTCACCAGACCGCGAGTCCGTTAACGGCCATTAGCCAGATAGGTTGCGGGACATTGCCTTGGAGTATTGGCAGCTGGGGGTGAACGAATCGTTCCCTTATGACGTGTTGGGTGCTACTTTGAAGGGATTAAGAGTGTCCACTGCCGGAGACTGGATGCTGGGCCTGATGGGCCATTGGTCTGACCCAGGATGGCACTTGCGTTTTCTTTAGAGGCAACATAAGACCGATTGATTTGGCCAAGTGTTTGGAATGTTGGGATAGGGTCTGGGGAGTGGGTTTAAAGGAATTTATATCTTTTTTTTACAATATATATTTATTTAAAAAATTTTTGTACCCTGCCTTTCTCACAAAGGCTCAGGGTGGCTTACAGAGATACAAAAGATTATATAGACACAAAAACATAGAAACATGTATAAACGTATATAAATAAACATATTAAAAACCGTTATAAACCCCATACCCTCTCCCTGACCATATTTTAAGAGATTTGTTTTATGTTTTATATACTAACCTAAGGAAGTATTTTTTTCACTCGTCCAGTGAACTTGATGTTATGATGGACTAGGGTGGCAAGATACGCACATTTTAGAGGACACTTATGAGAAACACAGGTTGCAGGGTTGCATTGGAGCCAGTGCACCCTGCAACCTGTACTTCTCATAAGTGTCCTAGAATTTGCATCTCTGGCCCCTCTATGACGGACAGTATCCTAGCTGGGTTTAAACAAGGATTGGATCCACCAAGGACTATTCGTCAAGTAGGTTAGGAGATGCAACCTCCGACGGTCAGGAGCGGCGGGTGAATGGCAGGGACCTGCTAGGAGGGACCGGTCAAGAGTGGCCACTGTCAGAGACAGGATTCTGGGCTCGATGGACCATTGGCCTAATCCAACCAGGCAGTTTTTATGTCCTTACCTACTCTGAGGCTCCAGGAAAAAGCAGGTTAGAAATCTAAGCACAGATGTGCGCTCTCTCGCTCTGTTTTTAGACAGATGCCTCCCCACCAGTCACCCCACCCAGCATGCATGTTGCAGGGCCCCAGTGGTGCCCTATGCAGTCCTGCATCATGTGTGGTGGGTGAGGGGTGGGTAGGAAGGCGCTGGTCTAAAACCACTCAAAACAATGCCCCCCCGTTCAGCTCCTTGATGCGACACAACCCTGCCTTTGGGCCCCACTTTCTGGAGGCCCTGTAGTGGCTCCTGTTTTCATCAGGGCAGAGTATAGGACCCCACACATGACCCCCTTTAGTGCCCCGTGGAGAGTGACCCCAACTGGCTGGGGAGTCACCAGCATTTTATCTTCATCCTGGACCCTGGAAATAATAAGGCTGGCCATTACAGGACAGGGACAATCTTTCTCCTGCCTTTTACAGTACAGGGAGCACCCCCCCCCTCTGCCTTTCACAGTACAGGGACACAAACACACACCCCTGCCTTTTACAGTACAGGTGTGCGCACGCACACACACACCCTCTGCCTTTCACACAGTACAGGGACACAAACACACACACACACCCTGCCTTTTACAGTACAGGTGTGTGCACACACCTCCCCCCCGTCCCTCTGCCTTTCACAGTACAGAGACACAAACACACACCCCTGCCTTTTACAGTACAGGTGTGCACGCACACACACACACCCTCTGCCTTTCACACAGTACAGGGACACAAACACACACCCCTGCCTTTTACAGTACAGGGAGCCCCCCCCCTGCCTTTCACAGTACAGGGACACACACCCATTACCGGCATTCCTTTCTTGTTGAAAATATTAACCTGCTGTTTATGGCAAAATGTTCTCCTTTTCTATCTCAATGCCTCTTCGGAATGGCCTTTAAACTCATGACCTTACTCCAAATGAGAATTTTAAGGGTAGTAAAAAACCCTGCCCCGGCGCCTTGCGGAAGGGACGCTTGGGTTCTTTTGCCGCGAGTTATAAATAGAGCAGGAATCAATCAATCAGTCAAACTGCCCTAGCACACCAGCGTTTCCCCTTGGGTAGATAGTTTTGCCAACAGGGACTCACGCTCCCAGTCTTGGTGCAGGATGTCTCTGAATAGCATTCCTTGTAGAACTGCAATGCTGGGGCAGGGAACTGCTGGCTTGTGAGCTAAATCCATCCCACGGCTGTTTATTTGGCCCTTTCCTGATTTTAAGTCTGGCATTTACTCCCTCAGCGCACACATACTCTTTCCTCCTCCCTCCAAACCTTCAAATCCTTCCTGAAAACAGACTGCTTCCATCAGGCTTTTCCCTCCTTGAACTCACACGTAACACTGCTAAACTCTGATGTCTACGGAGTCCCAGAAGCTGTATCAGCCCCGGATTATCCCCGGATTGCTGTTGCATGTGAGTAAGATGCTCTCGGCTTCCAGCCCCGCTTTAAACTAGATCAGATCTAAATATCAGCATGCAACAGCGATCCGGGGATCATCCGGGGGCTGATTATACAGCTTCCAGGGCCCCGCGGACATCGGAGTTTAGCAGAGTTACATGTGAGTTCATCCCCTAGCTCCTCATCCCCTTAGTCTCTCCCCCAATTGTCTTAGGGTCCCCTCCTCTACTGTAACTAAGCTAAGCATATGCACCTGCAACTTCATGAATGTATCCCTGTTTCTTCCTCTGTTCTCATCCCCTTTGTCTCTTAGATTGTAAGCTCACTGGGGCAGGGACCTGTCTATAATTGTTGATTCTAAAGCCCCAGGTACATTGCTGGTGATGTAAAAATAATAATAATTTCTGGATCTCGCCCATGCAGTTGACCCCTATCCTCAGACACTGAAAGAGTGAGCTCAGGGGAAGGGGGAAGAGACAAGGGACCTGCTCACAAAGATGGGATCTGGACCCTACCCTCTCCTCCCCCATTTAAAGTTTAATGCTGTATATATCCAATCAGGATTATGTCGTTCCTTTGTACCCATCAGGGACCAGTCTGTGGGGATGAGGAGCTAGGGAAAGCCTGACAGAAGAGAGAGGATTTCTGGAGGGATTTGAAGGCTGAGAGGGAGCAGAATTATGTGTTGAATTTCTCATGCCTTTTTCCTTGCCATACAATTGCCAGGGAAAAACTGTCCTTATGAGAAGGTGATAGGTTTCGGAGACTAATGTCAACATGCTGACTTTGCAACAATTGGCCAACTTCTGCAGTGTAAATTACTCCTGCATATTGGGGAAATTGGTCCAGAGGAGCTAGCTGCTAGGGGGCTGCGCAAGGTGTCAGGACGTGTAGGTGCTGATAGCATTTCTGACTAGTGGTTTTGCTTCCACAGTTCTTGTGCTTTGTGTTTATTATTCTGGTTTATCATTTCTAGAGTGTTCAAAGTGCTGTACAATATTTACCAAGGTCCTGTACAGAAGATCAGCCTTCCCAGGGTAGCAGCCTCTCTCTCTCCACTTCATTATAGAGGTGCTTCCCCTTTAACGCCCCTGTGTGGGAACAAAGGGGAGGCTAAAGCGAGGTAGGAGGTACTTATTACCTCCAAGCAAAGAACTTGTGTCAACAGGCCCTTGAGGAACAAGGTGGTTATTTTCCTCGCCGGTTGGTGTAAATCAGCACTCCCTGGTTGAAGTTGATGGTGCAAAACAGGCACTGGGGAAAGAAATCCAGACCTAGGTCCTCTTGCGTTTTGATGTAGACATGTTATGCACAAATCCTTGGGGCTTTTGGTGAAATTTGAAATGGCAGCAGAAGAACCAGTAGCATGGGCAGAGAGAGGGCTGCAGGGAGCTCATGTGGTGGAGCAGGAGAGGAGAGCTGAGGGGGCAGCAAGGAAGGTTGGCTGGGACAAGGGGGGTGGGGCAGAGAGTGCAGAACAGGGTAGCCAGCTTAGCGGAGAGTAGGGTGGGGGCCAGGGTGAAGCCTTAAGGATTGGAGCAAGGGTCACAGCTTCCCTGGGAGCCCTTGATCCTTGGTGTCTTTCCATTGCCTGGATTTGGGCCCTGGATTCGATTCCTGCCCTTACCCTCAAGCACTGAAAGAGCGAGCTCCGGGGAAGGGAGCAGAGATGAGGGTCTGCCCCCAAGGAGAAGGGACTGATCATCTAGGGCACCAGTGCTTAATTTGTAAAAAAAATAATAATAATGAACTGCTGCTGGGGCCCATGGCTTCCCCAGCAGCCACGCCCCCTGACCCAGAGTCTGTCCGAGCAGGCAAATGAACTCTAGTCTCCAGCTCCGCTGGACTCCCCTGCCTTGCTACAGCGGACTAGAAAGCCGATGTAGGAGAACCAGCACAGGTGGGGCAGGAAAGTCATTCGTGAAAGCCAAATAACCCATCCAGCCTCTGCAGCATTCTCCTCCCTCCCTCCTTGTTGGGGAGTGTGGCACAAAGGCAGAATGGGCAGCTCAGCCTCCCAGGGGGAGGGGGAGGGGGAGGGAGGTGGCAGGAGAGGTAATGCGGACTAAGAGGAGCTGCCCGTGTTGCCAGGAGTAGGGTACTCGGGGTGCCACCTGGGGTGGCTTTTTACCTGACACTCCCATAGACCAGAATGGAAGAGTCCGGTAAAAAAGGAGCGAAGGTGGCCGCTGTACAGGAGTTATTCCCTAGAGCACGAGTGGGGGGAATCTCGAGCCTAGGGGCCAAATGCGGCCCCCAGCAAGGGTTTATTTAGCCCCCCTTGCAGTTCCTGGATCCAGGTCCTACCCTCAAGCGTTGAAAGAGCAAGCTGCGGGGAAGGGAACTGAGCTAAGGGCGTGTACACAGAGAGGTCACCGAGCCAGGATTTGGACCTTCCTCTTCGTGTGCCCTTGAGCACCCCCGTCCCCTACCTCTGTGCAGCCCTCAGAACTTGTACTCATTTTAAAGTGGCCCCTGGAAGGGAAAAGGTTCCCCACGCCTGCCCCTGAGTAATCCTCAGAAGCAAATTTGGTTACAGTCCAGAGCTTTGGGACCAGCCAGGCAGGGGCCAGGCCTGGCTAGGAAGGAGCATTTGGGATCCTCTTAAATTTGCCTCTGTGTGAGTAGCACACAATCTCCGCCACGTCCAGGAGGAGAGGGATTGGGGGTTCCCTGCTCTGCACCGATCAGCCTTCCTTATTTCCTAAACAAGCCAACCATCCAGTCTCTCCACCTACTCCTATCTCGGCTCAGTTGTCAGGCTAAATATTTTGAATGTAACAATCGAAAACAAAAGTTTAATACAACTCCAGTCCTGGCCATGCACCACTGCCAGCTACACCAACTCCTCCCTGCCTCTCCTCCTTGGGGAGAGCAGCATGTAAAAAGATTGACCCAAGAAGCAAGGGGGTGGGGCTTGTGAAGGTGCTCTGGCTCCACCCCCTGGGTTTGTGCTCCAGAGGCCTAACCAGACTTGCACAGGTGCCTGCTCCCCTCACTGAACAGGTGCTCATTGTGTGTGTGTGTGTGTGAGAGAGAGAGAGAGAGGTGTCGGAGAGAGTCAGCTCAGCCTTGCTGCAGAGAGGATGGGAATTCAAGCCAGGATCTAAGACAGCTTCTGGGGGGCCCTGTATTTTTTTTTTAGGGACCCCTTTTCTCTCTTGGGGGAATGAAGGAAATGCCACAGGATGCCTCTGCTTCTGAGTCATCAATGTAGGACCTGGTTCCTCATCATCTTCTGAGATTTGGTCTCCTCCGTGGCTGGGAAGGAACCCAAGCCCTTTGGAGAAGGTTGGGGCAGCTCTCTGCATGGACCATGGCCAGAAAGGAGAACGTGACGGCTTCGCGGCCCTGCTCCTTGCAGCTCAGGAGAGCTTTGCTGATCCTCGGTGTCTTCTCGCTTGGCCACGCCCGGGACTCGGACAGTAAGTTCCTCACCCTGGTTTGCAGACGGCAAGGTGTCTTAGACTGGGGAGGGGATGGATGGAACTCTTGTCCTTGGCAGGATTTCTGAGCTGCCAAGCTTGGGACGAAGGAACAGCTAGAAAACACTAAGAGAAATGAGAGAGAAGCTGTAGATGCTTCCATAATTAACATTAGTCCCTTGGATGGGTACGCAAGAGCTACTTTCTGGTAGACTGTGAAGACTTGTCCCTCCGGAGAGGAGAGCAGGATCAGGGGTGGGCTGGAGTGTGTCTGGTGGGGAGAGGACTAGGAGTACGGTTGCCACCGATGCAAATGTTTAAGGAACACTTATGAAAAATACATGTTGCAGGGCCTGCATTGGTGCCAGTTTAGACCCTGCAACATGCATTTTTCATACGTGTTCCTTAAACATTTGCGTAGGTGGTAACCCTAGCGAGGAGATCACCTCCAACATGGCAAGGAAAGCTCTCTCCCAGGGCAGCATCTTTGGGTGTAGGAACTGGGAATGGCTAGGAGGGGTCCAGGCTTGGAGCAGGGAGTCATCAGCAGGGGGCCTGGCCAGGGGCCTGGTAGAGTGCCTTATTCGGGCACCTGGAAAAGGCAGGCCGAATGCACCGTCTGTCTGGCCACCCCTGGGCTACTGGATAAGTCTGGATTTGTGGCTCTGGAAAAACATGCATCAAGGTTGGGTAAACACCTAGGGTGTCTTTAGACAAAGATCAGGTGTCGAAAGCTCTAAGCACGCGTTTGGCCGTTGTGTGTAAGCACCATAACAATCCCAACACCCATCTGGCTCCCGGTTGAACGCACAATGTGAACACAATTGCATCAGAAGGACAATTTGCGTGTTCCAGCCGAACAGGTGGCCAACGTTGTGTCTCATGATGTTGCGTGGTGTGTTAGCAGGTACAACATGGGGAATGAGGCGGCAGTGCTTGTGTGTCGAGATCGGGGGGTGATCAAAACACCGATTTGCCCCAAGCTGGGCTGTGTCTAAGCAGCGCCACATGGTGAACACAGGGCCAAAGAGGGGTTCGGATCAAGGTCAAAACACATATTCAGAAAGACACCCCTAGTTAATTGTACATGTGGAACTGCTGATCCCTCTGTGTGTGGGAGGCGAGAGGGGACTGGTCTGCTCCATGTTAGAAACAGGCCAGTATTCCCTCACCTGCCAGCAACATGGGTGGGGAAGAGGTTTCCCTGTTCCCTGCTAATAAGCTGGTGGGGGGGGCGGGGCAGCACTGTCAGTATGTCTGGCCCTGCATCCCGGCTGCAGGGGGTTAATCTGGTTTGCCAGCAGCGTCTCCAGCCAGCAGGCTGCAAGGCAGCCGGACCCCCAGCTCCAGGACCCCACACTTTAGCATCCAACCCCTTGCTATGGGGGTAGTAGGTAACACATGTAAACTGTCTGTGGGAGAGATGAGAATGACGAGAGAACCAGTGTGATCTGAGGAACAGCAGGCTGCTGGCATGGAAGTTGGACGATAGTGGTGCTGATTCCAGATCGGCCCCCTGTGCTGCTGAGGAGGGTGGCCACCTATACAAACTTTTAAGGAACATTTGTGAAAAATACATGTTTACAGCCAATGCAGGCCCTGCAACATGTAGTGTGTGTGTACATGTACACTCAGGGAACGGGGCTTAATTTATGCCAGGACTTGCCATTGACCCTCTCTGGCCAGGGAGAACGACAGGGTGATTCATGGGTTTGGAATCTAGAAGAGCTGGTTGCAAGACCTTTCTGAGGGTTAAATTGTGGAGCAAATGTTTCCCCAAGAGCTGGCGTAGCCTAAAATGTTGGATTTGGACCTAGGAGACCAAAGTTCAACTCCTGGTTTAGGCAGGAACCCAGCGCGTGGACTTGGGCAAGTTGTGCTATCTCTTAGTCTGTTTCCCATCTGTAAAATGGGAATCATAGTGACCTACCTCCCCAGGGTGGCTGTGAATTAGATAAGGATTGTAAAGCACTTTGAACATTGAAAGTGCTAGATAAATAATAAATAATCCTGGTGGATGCTATGTAATGGTCTTGTCCGCACTGCTGCCAGGCCCATTTGCACACTAGTCTTCTCAAGTGGGTAGTGACCCAAGCACACATTCTGGGTGTTGTGTGAAAGTCTTACAGCTTCCTGCACTGTAATGATCCCTTGGGCTGTATTCTCACCTGCGATGGCGGCAGTGGGAGGGGTGAGGGAAGCCGCGGCAGCCCGGAGGAGCCGGCTGATGGGAAAAGAGCTGGTGCGAATGGGGATCTGCCGCCTCGTGTGTGTCAGGGCACAAAATCCTGCCTTGACATGCGCGCGAGAAGCCGCGGCAGATCCCCGTTCGCACCGGCTCTTTTCCTGTTGGCCCGGCTCCTCCGGGCTGCCGCGGCTTCCTTCCTGCTGCTGCCGCCGCAGGTGGGAATACGGCCTTGCTCGCGGAAGCGAAGGGGGTAAGGCCATTGAAATGCAAGGGAGCTGGCAGCTGTGTTGCTCTAGGGCAAAGCAAATGCAGATTTAGAACAGGCAGGGGGAGGGGCAGATGAGTTTTCCAGTGTGAAGGATGGTGGGAAACCTTCCCTCTCCCGGAGGCGACTGGAACTCCGCACAAGCTTCATGGGTCGCATAGAAGTTGGGGCAGGGGGTGCTTAAGGGTTACACTCGGGAAGAAGAGACTCCAGATCATGGATCTGTGCTAGGGGTGGGCGTCCGGAGGGAATTACGGATCTGGATCTTTCATTCCAAATTTTATAACAGATCTGTATTACAGAACTGTATTTAGATCAATTAAAAATAAAAAAAAATTACAACCCCCCCCCCCCCCCNGCCCATCCTGTGAATGCGCAGCTGCTTCCAAAATGGCGTCAGCAGCAATCGCCACCATTTTGGAAAAGGGCAGCCAGTCTGTCAATGTGCAAAATGGTCACAGCACCGATGCAGACTGGCTGCCCTTTTCCAAAATGGCATCCACAGCAATCGCCACCATTTTGGAAAAGGGCAGCCAGTCTGTGAATGTGGAAAATGGCCCCCGGGCCCATCCTGTGAATGCGCAGCTGCTTCCAAAATGGCGTCAGCAGCAATCGCCACCATTTTGGAAAAGGGCAGCCAGTCTGTCAATGTGCAAAATGGTCACAGCACCGATGCAGACTGGCTGCCCTTTTCCAAAATGGCATCAGCAGCAATCGCCACCATTTTGGAAAAGGGCAGCCAGTCTGTGAATGTGCAAAACGGTCACGGCACCGATGCAGACTGGCTGCCCTTTTCCAAAATGGCAACGATGCGGCTTCTGCCGCCATTTTGAAAAAGGTTGCACACGTGCACAAGGGTCCAGCAGCCATTTTGTGCATGCACAGTTATCTTTTTTTAAAATTATGTATAGATTTTAAACGGAACCACCACAGGCGCGTAGCCGTTTGGTACAGATTAATCCGCAGCTGCCCGTTAACGAGCAGTTACGGATGAATCTGAATTTGTGACGCCCATCCCTAAGCTATGCCGTGGATCTGTTCCCTAGCCTTGCGTGCCTGCCCTCATCTTTGCTCAGCCTTTCAGCACTTGAGGGTAGGAACTGGATGGAACCAGAAAGGGGCCAAATAATAACTAGCCACAGGATGGATTTGTCCCCAGGCCTGACGCCTGAGGTTCCCCATCCCTGAGTCAAACCCACTTTGTCACCATGGAAAGAGCAGGCACTTTAGCCTTGGGCGGCAGGGAAGGCAAGATGGAACTGGGAGTTGAGGAGAGTTACCCTCATGCTCCAGGTGTGGCTTCTAATCCAGCTGTAAAATGATTAATAGTTGCTGGAGGAGTTGCCTGGTTTATAAAGACTTGGATCTGGGATTCCAGGGTTCAAATCCTGTCTCAGCGGTGAATGCAATAAGTGGCCTTGGACCACTTGGCCCAATACACTCGGAGATTCAGTTGCCCATCTGTAAAATGGGAATAATAATGACCTACACAGAGACGTTGGGAGGGTGACCTAGAGGGTTATAAAGCACGTTGAACACTGGAGGTGTTCTAGCATTCCCTCCCAACGGCCCCTATTTAGGAGGGACAGTCCCTCTTTGGGTGCTGAGTCCCTCTTTCAAGAGAGAGACAAAAAGGCTGGGATTCAGGTCTTGGGCACCTGTTTCCTGGTTGCCTCCTCCCAGGGAAAAAAACTTGAGAGGACGATAGAGAGAGGATGGAATGACGAGAAACTAAATGGGATGAGAAGCAGGAGAGCGTCTGTGCGCGCATGGAGTGTTGGGAGTGGTGTGTGCGTACAAGGGTGTGAAGGGGAGGAGCTTATTTGTGGAGGGACGGAGCCTGTTGCTCTTTGGCTGCTTGAAATTTTGGGAAGTGTGTTTAGGGCCTCATTCCCACCTAGGGACTTTACTCCTCCTCTGCCACGGCCCTCACCTGCCCCAGAATGATCTTTTGCTCCTTAAACCATCTTCAACTCTCTCCCTGAATGCTCTGCTCCCTCTCAACTTTCAAATCCTACCTAAAAATCCACCTCTTCCATCAGGCTTTCCTTAGCTCCTCACTCTCCTGAACTGATCACTGATGCTTCTTGTTAGACTCAGCCTTCAGGATTCCCCCCTTGTAACTCAGCTAAGCACCTGCACATGCAACTTCCTGAATCGCTCTGTCTCTCCCTATGTTCCCCTCACCCTTGTCACTCCACCCTGGTCCATCTGTGGATTGTAAACCCTTAGGGGCAGGGACCTGTCTCTAATTGACTGTGAAGTACCAGGTGCTCCTGAACTTTCTAGAACTGAGCCCATGCTGAAATGATCATCCACACACTCTTTAATCATGGAACAAAGGCTTCTGGGAAATCTGCTTTTTCGCGTCTCCGAAGTGCAGACCACCCCGTTCCACTGTCTCATCTCTGCACCAAAGAGAAGCTTTCTGGGGAGGGCTGGGAGTGGAGTGGAGTCTTTGGCTTCTTAACAGACCTTTGCCTGGGAATGGGAAGGATTTGGTCATGGAAAAAGGCACAGTGAGTCAGGCTGATAAATAATTCAGGTTTGCAGGGAGCATTGTTGTGAAAATGAAAAAAAATTATCACTAAGGAGGGAGGAAGAAAATAATGAATGGTTGAGGTGATTTTTAGGACAGCATTTCAACTTTGGGCACAGCACTTTGAACCTGTTAAATCTGGGCTGGATGAACCTTCTCCCTCCTAGGAGCCACCGCTACCCTGACCATTAGTACAAGGTCTGAGGGCTGCATAGACATTGGGGGTGCTCAGGAAGAGGCGGGTCCAGATTATGGACCTGCCCCTTAGTCTTGGCTGCAGGCCCTCCTCTCTGCTCCCTTCCCCTGAGCTCAGTTGCTCAGTGCTTGGGGGTAGGAACTGGATCCCAGGGCCAGATCCAGGAACTAGAAAGGGGCCACATTTTGCCCCTGGGCTAGAGGCTCCCCACCCCTGTGCTAAAGCAATGATTCTGGAACCAACCAAGAGAAAAGGAAACCCAAAAGGGGGGGGGAGGGTTGCCATGTATGCAGATTTTTAAGGCACACTTATGAAAAATACATGTTGCAGGGCCTGCACTGGCGCCCGCTGTTTTCCAGCAGTCTTGGCATGCCATATTTAAAATCCACTGCACCAAGGCGAAGACCCCTCTGTTTTGCACGGTGACGGTTGTATCTGTTGCTGTCACTGTGCTCCCAGCAATCAGAGCGGAAGAGAACACTGAAATCTGGTTGCCCTGCACCATGGGATTTTTCAGTCTTCCTTGTGACTCCTAATCCGAATTAACCTGTTCACACTGCAAATCAGGATTAATTCTTATTCCTGATTAAAATGATTATGTAAACAATAACTCCTGAATAATAACCTCGAACGACTGGAAGTGGATTAAAAGCTAATTTGGCTTAACTGGGCTCTTGTAAAAATAGCCTATGTTCTATTCCCATCTGCCTCCTGAGCAACTTTCTGCTGTTCCCGTTGCGTCTGAGTGTTTCCCCTCCCTATAAATGGGGATGATACCAGCCTGACCCACGCCATGGGGCTGAGCACAGCATGTTGCCTTGCCGGCCAGGGAATATTGGTTTCTAACAATTTCTTTGGCAGAGACTTGCCTTTGAATTCGAGGAAAAAAGGTGGCGGCTGCCCCTTGCTGTGTCCTATTGCAAGAAAGAATGAAATCGAGTAGGGTATTATTTCCACACTAAACTGGGGCAGGAAGGTGCTGCCAAGTGTCTTAAATGACCTACACGCTGAGATGTCTCTGAATGGCTGGCCAGCGTGCGCCGGCACAAACCCGCCAATCTTAGTGGCCGGGAAAGAGTGAGGGATTCTGGGACAGCGGGTGGTGTTGCTCATTGAAATTCTTCCAATCCCGCCTGGCTCATTGCCAGCTAACCGCATCCTGCCCTCTCGGATGCTGACAGTGTAGGGAAAGGGGGGGCGGGCACAACCAGCCGGTTCCAAGAAGGCCAGTACCTCGTTGGGTGCTGAATCTCACAGTCCCTCTTTCAGGTGAGGGAGACAAAAAGGCCTGGAGTCAAGGCCTCGCCCTCAGGCACTTTTATCCTAGTTGCCGAGTCCCAGGAAAAGCCCTTGAGAGGCCAATGGGGAGATAGTGGCAAGACAAGAAACTAGGTGAAATAAGAAGCAGGCGAGCGTCTCCCTCTCTTTGGGAAGTGGCGTTGCTGGGAGGGGTGACAGCGTGGGGAGGGGTGGCGCTGATTGGCTGGGAGGGTTAGGAGAGGGGCACGAAGCCCTGGTCAAGCAAGGGGATTGCTTGTGATAGAAGAGCTCCCAGATTGTCAACCTAGCCAGGCAGAGAATCTAGGACGCCTACAGCCCCCACCACGGGAACCCCCCTGGGTGGGAGATTTTCCTGGCTCCTCCCTAGTAGCAGGGGGATTGTCTCCCCGCACCCCCAGCAGAAGGGAGGGATTTCCCCTGCCCCCAGCAGCAGGAGATCCCACCCTCAATGACAGAGGATTGCCCTGCCTGTTTCCACCGCCCCCAAGCAGAAATGGGGGATTCCCCCTGCCCTCCCCCCAAGCAGTGAGGGGCAGGGGAGCTGTGGGACGACAGCATACGGCTATGAGGGAAACGCTAGGGTTTGTGGACAGGGCTTCTTCCCCTGACCTCCAAGCTAGGGCCCTAGAGGTGCCCCCTGCTAGGGCAGGGGAGGCTAAAATTTGGCCAAGGGTAGGGAATCTCAGCCCTGAGGGCCAAATGTGGCCCCACGCCTAATTTCTGTGTGTGCTCCCTTTCCAGTTCATCAGTCCGGCCCCTAGATCCAGTTCCTAAAGACAGAGCTCAGGGGAAGGAGGCAGAGATGAGGGCCTGCACAGGGGACAGATCCATAATCCGGACCCTCCTCTTGTTGATCACATCTCCCTATCACTCCCGACTGCCAATGTCTATGTGGCCCATAGAACACTTATGAAAAATACATGTTGCAGGGCCTGCATTGGTGCCGGGGAGGGTTGCCACCTATTTTAAAGGAACTCTTATGAAAAATACATGTTGCAGGGCCTGCATTGGTGCCTAAGGTGCCAATGCAGACCCTGCAATGTGTATTTTTCATGTGTTCCTTAAAAATGTGAAAATCAGTTCCAGCTTGGGTTGCCACCTATGCAAAGTGCCCCCCCTGGGAGCCTGCTGTAGATGCCTTGCATCCAAGCAGGGGGTTGAACTAGATGACCTCTGAGGTCCCCTCTAACGGTATGATTCTAAGCTCCCGGAACACAAAAGTGGTTTGTACCTGCATTCCTGCTGTCTTGCTCTGATTGGCAGCAGAGCCCAAATACCTGTTACCTGCGTTCGCTGGGAAGAAAAACCCCTCGCTTTCCCGGACACGTCAGGTGGATTTACAGGCAAGGAACAAAGAGCTATTAAAACCCGCTGCTTGTGTTTACAAATGGGAGCTGAGATGCGGTGGGACCCGGCGTCTCGCTCCCAAAAGCGAGCTGCGTCGGCGGGACGAAGGGAAAGTTTCTGGTTTGTTTCGTTTTTTAAAAAAAGAAAAGAAGAGGAAGTTAAATAAATCAAAACCTACGGTTCGACGATGCCGGCAGCAAGGGCGAGGGGTTAATGAATTACTGGGGTAATAATAGAGACCCAATTCAAAAGTGTTGTTTGCTCTAAACACACGCTGTGCTGGGGACACTACGGGCAGGGATGGGTTGCTGTGGACGGCCGCTGGCAGAAATGCCGCAGGGAGGCTGGACCAGCTGCATCGGGGCTCCATGAAGCTTCCCTCCTGATGCCCATAGAATCAAGGCGTTGTCGGACTGAGGGTACCTCAGTGGGTCACCTGGTCCACCCGCTGCAGAGATCTAGGGTGATCCATTGCCCTATGTCCGGGGTAGAAATGTAGGGCTAATTCACACCAGATTCCTATATTATTAGTAGTAGTAGTAGTAATCGTCAAGTTGGAAGGGTCTAGAGGGTGATCTAGTCCAACGCCCTGCTTGGATTCCGGAAGCCCACAGCTACAACATCCCCGAAAGGGGACTCTCCAGTCTCTGAAACCCTCCAGCAATGGAGAGCCCAGCACCTCCCTGGGCAACTTGTTTCTTTGCCGCTCAGCTCTTATTTTTAACATGTTTTTCTTGTGCTGTTTAACTGGGATCTGCCTTCTGGTGTCTTGGGCCTGTTACTTCAAGTCCTGCCCCCTGTACCCAGGAAGAGCTGTCCCTTGCCAAGGCCCAGGGCAAAGATAAAATGCAGGGGCCCTAGTGGCCCCACCCCTGCAGGGACACCCTCACGGGGACCTAGAGGTGGTCATGTTGGAGCCCTGCTGGGAGGGGATGGAGGCCCTGCACCTGCACAGAGAATAACGGGAACTGGGGTGCATGGATCGCCCTGTCAGAAGGCCGGGCCTGCTGACCACCCTTTAGATTATTTGAAAACTGCTCTCATCCAGTCATACATTCTTTACAGTGTCAGGAATGTACCTGGCAGTGAACAGTCATTAATAAAAGACAGGTCCCTGCCTCTAGGTGCTTACAATCTAGGATAGACAAGGCAGAGGGGAACATAGGGAGAGAGAGGGATAGAGCCACAAAGTTGAGAAGTCACAGATGTGTGTACTTAGCTTAGTTACAGATACCCTGAATGAGGGAGCATCAGCAGGGCCGGGCCTTAGAATTTGCAAAGTTGTGTCTGAAGCCCTGCTGGGAGGAAGTGGCTCTGTCCGGAATCTAGGATTTGAACCCGCAGCCCTTGTGTCTGGTCTTGGATTGGCTCTCTCCCTTTTATAAGGCTGCCCAGTTTCCTATGGGAGCTTGGCAGAACAATGGGTCAATTCCTGCTCTGGCTGTTTTTACAGTTATTCTGAAGTAGCTGTAATTCTGGATTTGTCATTCCAGAGTAACTGTTCACGTGATCATTAATACTCCAGAATAAGCACTATTCCGGATTGACAGTGTAAACGCTTATTCCGATATAAGAGTCACAAAGAGGACTGCATCAATCCCATGGTGCAGCTCACTTGAATTCTAGTGCCTTGGGGAACTCCGACCGAGAGGAGAATGCCTCTGCTAGTGCATCGGTCTTGCCATTAATTGACTGGGATGTAAATTTCCAGTATTTGTGTAGAGAACTGAGACAAACTGGGGAGTTCCAAAGGGAACTGGATTCTGCCATATAGACAGTGCAGTTGAATTTCAGGGCCTTTTTCCGCTCTGATTTCTGGGTGCTGCGTGGGCAGCTGTGAGCCCCTCTCCTCCCAATGTCCTTGTTGTGCCTATGACACTTGCTGGCATGGGTCCCTGCAGCAGATGGGTGTGATGGATTCCCTCCGCTGCAGGGTCAGAGTGGATTAGGAGGCAGCATGGGTAGCATTTTATCACAGCCATCTCTGCTGTAAATCCCTACCTATGACCTTTTACCACCCAAGACTGCAGAATACCATAAAGCTGTTGGGGGTAGAGGGGACGCAAAAAACTCTCCCTGCAATTCTCTATGGTGGAGTGGCTTTAATACCAGACTAGTTGTTCAGACGATCACTATTCTGGTATTATTTCATGCCAACACAGGCATAAAACCAGGAAACAGGAGTTAAAAACCAGGAGAAAGTGGAAGTGATTTAAGTCAGCCTGTCAATTCATGCGATCAACTACAATCCAGATAGAGCGGCGTTAGGATCGTGTCAAAACAGCCTCTCTTTGATCCCATCCTGCTTTCTCTCTCTTCCTTTTCCTGTACTTTGTCCTGGGTTCCTTCCCACCGCTGCCTGTCCTAGCCGTGCGTGTGTGTTGCTTGGACTGCCTTCGTGAACTTTGACCGATAACTGGCCTTTGACTCCGAGACTGGATTACCCTCTCGATTCTCGTTGGTGTTCCTCTCTCGCCTCCTGCCTGACTCTGCTGCCAATCCAACTGGGTTTGAGCCTGCGAACACTTGGGAGCACTTGGGCCCTGATACTCCCCCCACCCCAGCGACTTCTTGGCTGCCAGTCCCCGTACACCTGTTCCCCTGTCCAGTCCTACTGTACCTCCCGCGTGTACAGGGAGTGCCCAGAGCTGTCATATGCCGTTTAGGGTTCAGTTCTAGTTCAATGTGTTTATTCTGGGTGTTTACAGTAAATCCCACTTTAGGTAACAGGGTGGCTTAAAAAGTGTCCTCTTGATAGTAACTTGGTGTCGGGTTTCCTTCGTGTGGTGGGAGAGAGGAGCGTGGGGAAGAAGAGATCCTGAGGCAGAGAGAATAACAGCGGAAGAAGGGATCATTCTGATTGGCTTGGCTTGCCTTTTGGATTTTGCCCAGTGGATCCTGCAACGCACCTAGTCGTTTTGGACCAAACCGCAGTGGGTCTTGTAGGATACTTTGGGAAAGCCGCAGAAAGCACCGTGTGGTTATCTCGGGCGGTGAGGAGGTGGGGTGATTTCCACTGGATGCTTCGGCACGTCTGAGCTTTAGGGAAGGATTTTCCAAATGGCAGGGCTGGACTTAGGGGCAGGCAACATAGGGTGGCAGATTTTTTTGGGGGGTGGCAGATTTGGGGAGGTTGGGGGGCTTCTGTTCTCAGTGGCGCCCTCTCCCTCTGCTGCCACAACTGCGCTGCCTCGCCCGTGCTGCCCACAGCCTGGAGGGGGGAGACATCCCCCCCACACATTCATCTCCCCCTGAAGAAGCCCTGTTCTGCCCCAGGTCCCCCCACAAATGTGCTCCGCAGTGGTGCTGAGCATGGAGGAAGAGACTTGGCTTCTCTGCTACGTCCAGTCTCCCTTCATGCTTCAGATGGCAGCTCATGCGTGGGAGGGCGGCAGCCTGTGTTGCCCTGAGGTGCTAAGTCCAGCCCTGTCAAGTGGTTATCATATGTTAAAACAGTTTGGACATCACAGAGCAACCTAGTGGCAATCCTAGATACAGCCTCAGCAATATGCCTTGTGCTGTACGGCAGGGGTGGATAGGATTGCCGTACCTCCCCTTTAATCCAGGACGCTTCTGAAAAGCACATGGTGCAGGGCTGCACCAAATATTTGATTTGGTCCCTTTCCAGTGCTTGAATCTGGCCCCTGGATGCAGTTCATACAGTAGGTCCTGAACGGGTGGGTTGGGGGAAGGAAGCCGAGATGAGGGCATGCACACGAGGAGTTGGGGCAGATCCATTGTACAGATCCCTTTTCTTCCTGAGTGCCTCCCTCAAACACCCCCAGCCCAACTTCTACGTGACATTCAGAGCTTGTACTCACTTGCAAGGTGACCCCTGCGTGGGGAAAGGTTCCCCATTCCCGGAACTAGAATAATGTTTCCGAGTTCTCATCTCGCGCCACAGTAGCTTGGTGGGCCAATGCCATTGACCAGATGTTGATTCTGTAGTATGATTTTGGCTGCTCTGCAAGTCTCCTGAGGAATTCCCTGGATACGTTCTGGGTGGGAAACGCCTGCAAACCTGTGTTTGCTCTGTGGCTTACTCTTGGTTTTGAGCGTACAGATGTAATGCCCGTCCCCTTGTTAGGCTGCTGGAACTAGTGGTGAATCAGAATCAGCCATTCCTTAGAATGGAAATCCCCTCATGTTGGGAACGTTGCTGAACGTTTGGGAGGATTTGTTTGAGTCTGGAATGTATTTTGGGATTCTGTTGCTTTCAGGATGGAAGGTGGTGATTTTTTTGGTAACCTCCATAATATCCCATAATATCTCCATAATATCCCATCACTTTCCATCAATTTCCGTGACTTTTCAGTACTTTCATGTCCTGGTGTCATAATCCTTTTACCTCTTATGTCCTCTTTTCCCGGTCGGGGATGAGGGTTGGGAGGAGAGGGAGGCAATACTGCTCTGCCCACCATGTACCATGCCTACCGCCTAGTCTCACAAACTACTTACCATTTAGAAAGTGCTACTAGTAATTGTATACAGTTCTGTACAAATACCAGCATGCTGAACAGTGGCGGTACATACAGAAAGCACTTACTGAAGAGCATTCCTGAATGGGAGCAGGTTGGCAGCAGATTTAAAACAAATAAAAGGCAGTATTTTTCCACTCAACGCACAATTAACTTCTGGAATTTGTTGCCAGAGGATGTGGTCAAGGCCAGTAGCATCGCTGGGTTTAAACAAGGATTGGATAAGGTCTTGGAAGATAGGTCCGTTAAAGGCTATTAGCAAAGTAGGTTGGGAAGACTATTATGACTGTCGGGAGCTGGGAGTGAACAACAGGGAATGAATTACTTCATTATGACTTGCTGGTTCTTCTCTGAAGCCACTGAGACTGGCCGTTGTCGGAGACAGGATGCTAGGCTCGATGGACCACTGGTCTCACTCAGTGTGGCACTTACTACGTTCTAACAAAGGAATGTGGCAAAAACTAGGTAAGTTTTTGCTCTGCGGGAGGAGGCAGCGAATTTGCTGTTTTGATGAAAACAGCATTCACCCACAAATTGTTTCCGCGCTAGTTGGAAGAGCATCAAGCCTCGTGTATAGAGACACCTATAGTGTTTTCTGTGGCTTTCCCAAGGCGTGTTTTTGTGATCACTGATAGTGCCCTTAGAAAAGTATCCAGTCTCCCCTGAAAATCTTCAAGCAACAGAGATAACACGACCGTAGAGGTTTGCAAGGGTGGGGGGGAGCCACCCCATCTGCAAACGGGATCCTGACTGATGCTTGACAGACCTTGCATATCTTTGTTGCTGTCTGGGGTCATGGAATCACACTGAAATTTCAAAATAAGGCTGCATAGGGAAACGTTTGGGGAGCCCTGCACTCCCCTCTTCAGCAACCTTGTGGCCTTATGGAACAGCTGGTTGGCTGAGGCCATTGATCAGGTGGCTCCCAGGCATCCATTTCCACTGCGTCAGCTCCGCAGGTCCCCGTGGTTCACGGAGGACCTGGAATGTCTGAAGCATGAAAGGAGGCGGTTGGAGCGTCGGTGGTGCCGTACTTGCGCCCAAGTTGATTGATAGTGATATAGAGCATTTTTAAAGACCTATGCCATTGCGGCGAGGGCAGCAAAGAAACAGTTCTTTGCTGCACTCATTGCATTCACTCGTCCTGGTTAGTAAGATCTACCATGGAGACTCTGGGACCGGTGCCTGGGTTCTCCCTTCGGGAGAGAAGGGTGCCGGGTTGCTTTAAGGAGGTTGTGGTCCAGCCACTCCTCAAAAAGCCATTGTTTGACAATGATGCCCCGGCCAGTTACCGACCTGGCTCTAACCTTCCTTTTTAAGGGACGGTTATTGAACGGGTAGTGGCTCGTTAGCTCCAGGTGCATTTGGATGGCATCGGTTTCCTTGATCCCACTCAGTCTGGTTTTTGCCCAGGCTACGGTACGGAGACAGCGCTGGTGGCCTTGGTCGACGATCTTTTTGTAGAACTGGACAAGGGTTGTATGACCCTTTTGGTCCTATTAGATCAATCGGCGGCCTTTGATACTGTTAACCATGAGCTTCTGGTAACACGTCTGCGGGACCTGGCAGAGGTGGCTAGAATTGTTTTACAATGGTTCCATTCCTGCCTCGCAGATGGATCTCAGCGGGTGGTGCTAGGCGACTGTACATTGTCCCCTGATTGCCTCCTGGGTGGGGTCCCGCAGGGTTCTGTTTTGTCCTCTCTCTTGTTTAACGTGTACATGAAGCCACTCAGGGAGATCGTGCACAGCTGGAGGGGGTTCACTGCCATCAATACGCAGATGACACCCAGCTGTATTTATCATTTTCACCTGACCCAGACCCTGCTGTCTCGTTGCTGTCCCGGTGTCTGGCCACCGTGGGGGATTGGATGAGGTTGAGCCGATTGAAGCTTAATTCTGATAAAACAGAGGTGCTGTTAGTGGGTGGGACCGGGGTTCTGGGTGAGGAGGTTTCCCCTGTTATCGGAGGTATTCAACCTCCGTTGGTTCCGTTACGCCACAACTTGCTCCTGGCAGCTTCTGCCACAGGCTCCATCTGTGTGGAACCTGGGGGTGCCCCTGGATCCACAGCTACGCCTGGATTCCCAGGTGTTGGCTGTGGCCAGGGTGCCTTTCGCCAATTACATCTGGTGAAGAGGCTCCGCCCATATGTCTCGGACTCCGATCTTGCCACTATCATCCATGCATTCGTCACCTCGAGGCTAGATTACTGCAATGCGCTCTATGCGAGGCTGCCCTTGGGGATGGTTTGGAAGCTGCAGCAAGTGCAGAATGCGGCAGCCCACCTCCTAACTAGGACGGGCCACAGGGAGCATGTAAAACCTGTGCTCCGAGCACTGCACTGGCTGCCTAGTGTCTTCCGGGCCCAATTCAAGGGGTTGGTTTTGACCTATAAAGCCCATCACGGCCAGAGCCCTGCTTATCTGAGCGATTGCCTCACCCCCTGGGCGGTTCCTGCGGTTGTCTGGGGGTGCCCTCCTGGACATCCCACGTTCCCGGTGGGTTCGGATGGACAGGAGGGCGTTCTTGGTGGCTGCGCCATCGCTTTGGAATTCCCTCCTGGTGGAGATTCCATCCTCCCCCGAACCGTCTGGCCTTCCGGTGGAATTCCGCCAGGCATTTGGCAGGGGAGGGTGGGAGGGGTTAGATGGGTTGTGGGGGGAATCGTTCTTTGTTCTTATGCATTAGTTGGGGTTTTATAATTTTTAAAATAAATTTGTAATGTGTTTTATTTATGTTTATATTGTGATTGTTTTTTTGCTTTTATGAATTTTTGTAAGCCGCTCCGAGTTGCTTAGGCAAGAGGGGTGGGGTAAAAATACAAAAAATGTATAATAAATAAAATATGCTTGTTAGTTCCTCTCATTGTTTGGGAATTAGGTTAGTTTCTTCTTCCAGCCATCAAATCTTCTTCTTCTTCCTTCTCTGCACTGTCAGCGTTCAAAGTGCTTCACAATCCTTCTCTCGTTTCCTGGGAGGTATGGACGTTTTTACGGGCTCCAGCTTCTTCAAAGCCCAGGTTCTGTGAACTCACGAAGGGTGGGAGGGCTGGGGGGGTGGGTTAGATGCCCATCCCTCCCCCCTTTCCTGGAAGTTGCCCGGGGGCCATTGTCAACGGTGATGCTGGGCGACTCCTGCATGGTTTGAGACCCAGACTTGTAAGTCCCTGATATCGGAGGACGTAGGGCGTTTTCGGACAGCAAAACTAGTCCGGACTAGTGTGAATAAACTTTGGTGTTTATTAGTCTGCACTTACCAAGTTGTACCTTTCAGACAGACAATTTATTTATTTATAAAATAATTAATTTAATACCCTGCCCCTCTTGCTCCAAGCAGCCTGGGGCGGCTTACAATATTAAAACACACCTAAAAACAGTAAAATCATAAAGTACAATATAAAGGGAGGCACCAAACCAAACCTCCCCCCTCCGCCTCCCCCCATTCCACCTTATACCCCGTCTCCCTCGCCAAAAGCCAGGCGGAACAGCCAGGTTTTACAGCTACGATGGAAAGAGGGGAGATCCAGAGCCACCCGGGCCTCCACCGGGAGGGAGTTCCATAGCCTAGGTGCGGCCACCAAGAACGCCCTCTCCATAGTGGCCCCACGGGCCACACGGGGGACCTTGAGAAGGGCGCCCCCAGAGGCCACTCCAGAGCGCAGGGAGCAAGGCGGTCCTGCAGGTAAGTTGGGCCATGGTCATGTAGGGTTTTATAGGTAAAAACCAATCCCTGAAGACTGTAGGCAGCCAGTGCAGAGAACGGAGCACTGGTGTAATGTGCTCCCGGCGACCCGTTCCCGAAGGAGACGGGCCGCGGCATTCTGCACTAGCTGCTGCAGCCTCCGAACCGTCACCATAGGGAGCCCCCCGTAGAGCGCGTTGCAATAGTCCAATCTCGAGGTAATGAAAGCATGGATGATGGTGGCCAGGTCACTGTTGCAATAGTCCAATCTCGAGGTAATGAAAGCATGGATGATGGTGGCCAGTCTAGTCCAGGATAATTTTAAGTCCGGGATAGCCATGTGAACAGAACTTTGCTAAGCACGGTGCTTAGAGTCTCTGGCCTGAATTTCAATCTCATGGTGCTTTTCGTCCATGCTCAGCGCCCTGATATCTGGGATTGAAGAAAATCTGATTTTCTTCATTTTTCTGATTTCTGAGTTGAAGAAAATGGAAACTCATCCCTCAGGGTATTTAATATTGGCGCTCCGCAATGCATTGTTGAAGGAGGTAATATGATCGCCCCACAGTCATGTGCCCCTAGATACCATAGAGGCAGAAAATGCCTAGAGCGTCTGTCAGGTCTTGCCGTTGGACTCTGTGGCCCTCAGAACAGAATAGTCAATTACTCTGGGATAGTAATTCAGACAGACATTAGTCTGGACTAGTTTAAGAACGGTTGTTTATAAACCCCAGCGATTGGGGTTTTATAACAACCGGGTTTATTTGTTAGTGCGCGGACTAATAAAAACTGTTGACAGCGTTCAGACAGACATCCTATCCCAGACTTCACGCAATTAGTCTGGACTAAACGTCCGTTTGAAAATGCCCGTACGCGTCCAGGTCTCAAAACGTGCAGGAGTCGCCCGGTGTCGATGTTTACAGTGGCACTCAGGTGACTTCTACGAGGGAGGGGGTGAGTGTCTAAACCCCTCCCCCCAGAGCATGTAAAACGCCCGTAGTGTAACTAACTCAGCGCTTGCAGGACCGAGGCGGCGATGCTGCTCGCCCAGTGTCTTTATTTCACAGTGCAAACGAACAGAAACACTTGCCCAGAGTTCACAGAACTCTCTCTTTGCAGGAAGATCTCCTGTTCAGCTCTGCCCATCGTGCAGCTGCTTTTGGAGGTTGGGATAGAGACGGTCTCCTCTCCCTCAACTCTTACAGCTGCTTATAGATTGGCAAATGGGGTGCACTCAAGGGAAGGAGGACCCAGATCATGGATTTGTGCCATGGATCTGTCCCCGATCCTTGTGTACATGTTCTCATTTATTCATGTATTTAAATTTCAACCCCCCACCTTTCCTCTAAGGCTCAGGGCATCTTACAATATTAACAGTAAATACATGAAAATCCCTTTTAAAAACCCCATCCTCGTCCCTAAACCCACCCTCAGCCCTATCCCCACCTACTAAACGCTTTGCCAAAAAGAAAGGTTTTACACCGCTTCATAAAAAATGTACTCATGCTCCAGCTCTGATGGACCTCTGGGGGGAAGGGAATTTCATAATACTAGGGCAGTAACTGAGAAACCCCTGTCTGCAGGCTCTTGTTGCAAGTGGTACCCGCAGGAGAGTGCTCCCAGCCAACCGCAAGGGTCACACGGTGGGAAAGGCAATCTTTCAGATATGTGGTCTTTCATCTTTGCTCTTGTACCCAAAGCTTGGAGAGGTTGGCTGAGGCTGCATTCCCATCAGTGGCGGCGGCAGAGAGAGCAGCGAGGGAAGACGCAGCAGCGGGGTGGAGCCAGATGACAGGAAAAGAGCCGGGGCGAACGGGGATTTGCCGTGGCTTCTCTCGCGCATCTCAGGGCAGGACTTTTCGCCCTGACGTGTGAGAGAAGCCGCGGCAGATCCCTGATCACACCGGCTCTTTTCCTGTCATCCGGCTCCTCCCCGTTGCCGCGTCTTCCCTCGCTGCTCTCTCCGCTGCCGCCGCAGTTGGGAATGCGACCTGAGAGAGAGTGATTTCCCCAAGGCCGCTCAGCAAGATGGGATTTGAACCCTAGTCTCCCAGCTCCAAGTCCAACACCTAGGCTATACTGGCTTGTTGTGCTACCTTGTCTAGATTTAAGACTTCCCTGGCATCAAGAATTGCCTCCTTGTGTAGGCCACAAGTAGGGCAAACTGTGACCGCTTTTAGACGATCCCGCTGAGAAGCGGGATCGTTCAGAGGCGGGATCGGGCACCCGCCTTTCTCTCTACGCCGGGTCTGATGCTCAGAAGAGCATCAGACCCGGCGTAGAGACTCAGTGCGCATGCGCACCCTTCTGTGCATGCGCGCTCAGCAAAATACCCCATGAAGCCGGCACAGCGGCGATCCGCGTCGGACGGGGCAGGATCGCCTGCCCGGTCTGACGCGGGGAAGAGCCGGCTTAATTGTAAGTTTTTAATTTAAATGAGCACAAAGAAACGCGGCTGATCAAAGGATCAGCCGCGTTTCTTGTCTCGTTTAAAAGCGCCCTGTGACTCTAGAGCCCCATTGTGGCAAATGGATGCGGCTCTTGGGATTAAGAAACGTTGTCCTCCCCTGTTATAGCCTATTAGAGGCAGTATCTTCACTGTTGTTATGCTGACATGTGCACACAGCCTCGAACCTTGAAGAGTCAAAGTGCTGTCTTAGATCTCTGCGGCCTGCAGAAACCCAATGGCCAGCTAGGGCTCATTCGCATTGCATTGCCCAACATTGCCCAAGCCCACATCCTGAAAGTTGTGTGAAATCCTTAACCCTTCCTGTGCTCCTTGATAATCCCTCGTTCTCTGCTGCATGAGGCAAGGGGTGAGATTGCTGAAACAAAGGGCAATCTGCCACTGTGTGAACTCATTGCTGTGGCGGGGCAAACTAAACCCAGATTAAGGAACAAATGGGGTGTTCGCAAGGGGGAAAGGTTTGTGTTAATAAACCCTGCGATCCAGGCATAGGTTCTCAGAAGCTTTCGACCTCTGCAAATCAAAATAATTAATTACCTCTGCTCAAACACAGGACGGGTTTCCTTTTGCTTTTGTTCTTTTGGTCGGAAAAATGCCCCACTCTTTCCTTCCCTGCACACTTTGTTAGCCTAAGCAAGCAGCGAGGCTATTAAGCCTTTATTCCGCAACCGGCAGGAAACATTTTTCGCAACCATTCAGCGCGGCACACGCTCCCTGCAGAAATGTCTGTGTTTAAACAGTTGGTTAAACAGCCTTGCAGAGTCCCTCCCCCCCACCTCCTTCCCCCCAAAGGATCGTTGCTAACTCTCATAGGTCAGTGCTCCACTATTAAGGTCAATAGGAACCTTGCGAATTGACTTTAATGGCAGAGGATTGTGCCCAAAGCTTACATGGGCACTGGGAGGGGAATGGAAGAGGATGCAGCTTCCCCCGCCCCGGCTCCGGCCTGGTCCTGCCCCTTCATAACCATGCCCTCTTTCCCAGCACCATGACATCATGATGCTTGGAAAAGGGGCATGGTCATGTCAAAGGGGAGGGCTCAAGGGGTCCCTTGACCACACCCCTTTTCCAAATGTCCCGCTGTGACACAATGTGCCACTTTCCCAAGGGGCACAATGACATCAGAAAGGAGCTGGGCACGGTATCTCCCCATCCCGGTTGAACTTAATTCTGCGGGCGCCCTAGTGTAGCTAAGTTGGAATGGGCCCAGGTGCCAAAGGTGGAATGGGCCCCACTGAGGTACTTAGCAAGTCCTCAGTGGGTGTTAGTCATCCACTGGCACATTTCCACACATTTTACAAGGGTGTGGGCCCCCAGGCTCTTGGACCCTACTGTCTGCAGCTATCCTAGCTACCCCCTGGATCACACTCTCCGTGGGAGTCAAAGTCAATGTGACCGCTTGACCAGAGCCCAAGGTGGCAGTGGGGAACCTGCAGCTCGTCGGACAAATCTGGCCCGTGGCTATTTCTTATTTGACCTCTTTCTATTTCCTGGATTTGGTCCATGGGTCTAGTCCCCACCCTCAAGCACTGAAAGGGTGTTAACAAGCTAGACAGTAGCCCACACAAGATGGGCCTTCGCCTGCCTCTTTAGTAGGTGTTTGCCCACCCCCGGCCATGCAGCCCCCCCTCAGAACGAAATCCTGGAGGCCGTGGAGCCTGCCGCGCAGGTGAACGGGGGCGAATTGACATATCCCATCAGTTAGGTTGTTTGCGTACAGCCTCTGTGCATACAAGCCCGCCAGCACCATTGGCAAAAAGCCTAGAGTGTTCTGAGGAGTGACCACTTCCGGCCCCTCTCTCCGCTCTTGCCCTCCCTGGTGTGCAGGTAATGTCCACCTTAAAAGCCCGCCGTGCTGTTTTCAGACATGCGTTCTCCCAGCCCTTCCTGGCTGGCAGTACGTGCCCGATGCAAGCGCTTTCCCAGCCACTGCATTCCCCATAATGACTTGCGGATGTTAGTTGTGGCCCATCACAACTCAAACCATGGCTCGAACCAACAGCTAGGCAGCAACCAGCACCGCCACTACCACCGCAGAATCCCAGTTGCTCTCTTGTCTACTGATCCACCTGCCAACGTCGCATTCCCTGGAGCAAAACGGCCCAATCTGCCCTGGTGAAGTGCTCCAGGAAACAAGGCAGCGTTCCAAGAGATCTTGTTCCAAATGGCCCAGCGGGGCTACCCCTGGGACGTGAACCAGTGCTGGCAGGGGCGGGCCAAGGGCTTGAGGCACAGTCACACGTACAAAGAGATCTGGGACAACAACTTCGCTTGCAGGAGGCAAACATCGCCCTATTATGAGCTCCTTTACCGGTTCTTCTGGGTGGGTGGAGCTGTAAGGTCTGGCCCTGGCCCCCCCAGCCTCTGGGTTGCCAGAGCACCAGCCCTTCCACTGGCACCACCCCCCAGGCTGGTTCCCCTTGTCTATCTCTCCTCCCCATGTTCCCTCCTAGTTGGTGTCTGATGCCGTATTTGCCTGTCTGTCTTTCCCTCTGGCCCTGCCTCCCGGCTTCCTAATGGGGACCAGCAGGGTTTCAGAAACTGGGTGGAGCAGCTCTCTCCTTCTCTCTCCATTCTGCTCTTGTCACTGTGCCTCCCTTCTTGTTGTCGTCTCTGTGTCTCCCCATCTTGTTCTAGTCCTGGTTCCTTGTTCCCCTCGTGTTCCTTGCCCTTAGTCCTTGCTCCCTCTAGCCTCATATTCCCATTGGCTCTCGTGTCCTTTCATGCTCTTACCCTCAGGACCTCAGGGTAAGCCTTATTCTCCTTGACACCCAGGCATTCCATGATGAGCCTTCCTCACCTTCAGAGTGGCTGAGGGATCTCCCCTGACTTTCTTCCTACCCCCGCTCGCTGGTGCTCAGGGCTGTCCTCTCCTTGCTCTAACCCTTTCCTTTGGCTCTCTGTGCTCTGCCCCTACCCCCCGGAGTGTGACAGGAGCCATCACGGCATCCCACCTGTATGGCTGTGCCTTTCTGAGGGGCAGAAGTGGGTGGATATGGCTCCCCCGCTGCCTGCTCCCACTGCAACTACAGAAGCCATGACCGCCAGCGGACATCCCTCCATGCCCATCCCCACCCCAGAGCCAGCGTGGATCGATGCGGACACGGACACCGTGACTCTCATGGTGTCTCCCCTCCAACTTGAGAGCTAGCCCTTGTTTGAGGAGCCACTCGAGGTTCTGGTCGAGGGCACGGAGGACCTGGATGCCACCTTTGTAGAGGAGGTGGTGGAGGTAGAGGAGAACGGTAAGTGAATGCACCGGGGGGTGGGGTCATGTTTACACAGCTGCATGATAAAGGCTTCTGTTTATCGTTACCTAATTATGTTCTTGTTTACTGTGTTTCCAGGTAGCCGGGAGAATGCGGTCAAGGAGCAGGAAAATTGCCAGGAAACAGCTCCACAGGATGGGAACGGTAGGTGGGGGAGTGCGTGGAAATGCACCATGGTGGGGAGACAAAATGGTGGCTGTGGTGGGAATGGCACAAATGGCGGTCGCTGATTTCTGTATGTTCTTTGCTCCACTACAGTGATTGCGGGAGGAGAACTGCGTGGCACTGGGCTCCCATCGCAGCAACCCACCCAGCAGCTGCATAGGCCAGGGATTCATTGCAGCCTGCTTCCCGTCAGGTAGACAGAGGGCTGAAAACTGGGTGGGTGGGAGCCTGAAACACTGGGGCGGGAAGGTGGGGGGGGCGGTCTGAACTAATGGCTTTCCTTGTTGCTTTGCCACAGGTGGGTGTGGACGGAACTCAGGGCCGGCCCCAGGGTTTGTGAGGCCATGTGCAAAGTCTTCGTGCGGGGCCTAATTTGCATAATTAGGGCTGACCTGATTATGCAAATGTATACATTTACATAAAGCTTACTCCCTCTGGCAGGAAGGATTCCCATTCTCCACCCCTCTGAGCAACCATGGAGAAGCATGGCCTCCTAATGCTTCCCCCCCTCCCCAGCCGAGCGTCTACCCCCACTCCCCAGGAGTGGTTCCACTGCAGGGGCAGCCGGGCAGGCAGTGAGGCAGGCACAGAGAGACTGACTGCGTCCACTGCCTTACTGGGGGAGGGGGTGAGCTTAGCCAGTCTGGCCTCCAGGGCCTGTTGCTTCTTGCTGCCGGTGCCGCTTGTGCCTTGTGCCCGCATGCGGTGCGACCGGTCCAGAGGTGCTGCTATCACACACACACGACACCCAAAATGCAGCTGGCTTATTACACGCATTATGCCATGAAAAGAGACATATAGCCAGTTCAGTTGTGCCCCCATAATCAGTTCATGCTGCCCCCACCCTGTAACCAGTTCATTTCTGCCCCCGCCCCCATATCATCA
>QEPC01008495.1:1803654-1840571 GCA_003113815.1 Sphenodon punctatus
TGTGAATATCATGATGCCCTCTGGCAGGCGACAAAGACATGTCAGAAAGGGGGCTTCAGCCCTCTCCTTTCTCACGTGGCCTGTTCTGCTGAAAATAAATACATTCTAGCGATGCCCCCTGGATAACCTGGGAAATAGGAGATTTTTACCTGCAGCCCAGAGATAGGATCCTACAATTGTAGGGTTTGAAGGTACCTCAGGAGTCATCTACTCCAACCCCCTGCTCCATGACAGGATGCCTTCTATGTACAACAGGGGTGGGGAACTTCAGGCCCAGGGGCCAAATGTGGCCAACAGCTAGTTTTTATTTGGCCCTTTTCCTATCCTCAAGCACTTGAAGAATGAAAGACATTAGAGATGAGGGCAGGCACTCCAGGATGAAGGATGTCCCCGTGGCATAGATCTAGGGTTGTCACCTATGCAAATGTTTAAGGAACACTCATGAAAAATACATGTTGCAGGGCCCGCCTTAGGCACCAATGCAGGCCCTGCAACATGTATTTTTCATGAGTGTTCCTCACACATTTGCATAGGTGGCAAGCCTACATAGATCCATGATCTGAACCCTCCTCCTTCTTCCCCAGTCTTGCACACATCCTTTTGAGTACCCCCACCACGGACTCCTATGCGGACCTCAGAGCTTGTACCCATGTTTCAAAGTGGTCCCTGGGAGGCAAAAGGTTCTCCATCCCTGACCTACAGCATGGCTGACGGATGCTTCTCCAGTTGGGCTTTGGATACATCCACAGAACAGAAGGCGATTTTATAATTGACCTGGGCAACTTATTCCGTTGATGATACATCAAAAATGATGATATTTGTTCCCCGCAGTCACAGAAGGCAGAACAAGAGGGAATGGGCTTAAATTACACCCATGTAGATTTTGGTTAAATATTGGGGAGAACTTTCAAACTGTTAAAACAGCGGGAGAATGGAATCGGTAGCCCAGGGAGGTTGTGGAATTTTCAAAACCCAGTTGGACAAGTGTCCATCTGCAATGTTGTAGGCAGAGATTATCTTGTCTTGGAGCAGGGGGTTGGACTAGATGACCTTTGAAAACACCTCCAACCCCATAACTCTATGATTCTATGCAAATCTAGACATTGAAGCTGAAACAGGTACCTGATTTGGTACCTGCGGGCATTTGTGAGTGCCATTTCAGGTATCTGAATCGGTAGCTGAATACTGATTGAGTGAGTACTCAAAAAACTAATATTTTGATTACAGATTTTTTGAGTACCGGAAATTACCCCCCAAACCTGAAATCATGAATCAGGTCCCTATCTGTAAGCACTTTGGCCCCCAAATCCTGAAATCTGGGATGAAATCAGGACAGAAGTTGGTATTTTGGTATACCAGTTGTTGGTATTTCAGTATACCAGTTGTTGTTGTTTTGGCTACCTCATCAAAATCAGTTCAGGTTCCAAAAAGTACCCAAAATATTTGGCTCGACTTGAATACTGGAAATTAGACCGATATTCTCGTTTCTGCAGGTGCTGTTTCAAATTCTGGGTCAAGCCCAGAAGGGTGGTAGTCCTAGTAGTCTATTGTCCGAGACAGGATACTGGGCTAGATGAGCCACAGGTCTGGACCCGTCTACCAATTTCTACAGCTGTTGTGCCAAACAAATGGCCAATCTAAACTTTGTTCTGGCCTGCGGGCTTCATCATCCATTTTGTTGACGCTAGCAATTTTATGAAAGGGCTATTTTTAGGAAATGGTGACTTGGTTTAATGTTTCATGGGCGCTATTTATATCCTTCCACCCTGCACTGGAGCTACTGGGACTCCCAAGTTACTGCCTTCTTCAGACAGGTGCCAAGTGGTTCGGTGCAGCTAATAAACTTGGAAACTCAGTGACAGAGGTTGGCTCAGTTAAAGGTCCGTCTCATCCTGTTTCCTTTGTCTCTGGTCTCTCTCATACTTGGAACAAGGGTTGCCAGATCTCTGTTTTAAGGGAAAACCTTTCCTTTACAAGAGCACCCTCACAGTTCCCTAGATTGTCATGGGTGCCCCTTATTTCAGAGCTCCCTGGAACAGAAGGGGATTCTCTTATTTCGGAGCCACACAGCTCCCTAGAACGTAATGTGTGTCCCTTCACTCAGGACACCACAGTCCCTGATTTTTAACATTTTGATCTGGCAACCCTACCTGGACCCACGTGGCACCCACACTCTAAAAACGCCCACCCCTCATGAGTTTGGCTGAAATCATGAGATATAAAATAACGAGTGTTGCTTCTTTCTGGCTTTCTGTGCCTTTAGGCCGTGACAGCCACGATCCCAAGCTCTTCTCTAGATGGTTAGAAATCTCCTTTTTTTTTTTTTGAAGTGAAAGCTGCAGTTCTCTTGCTTTTACCACCAATCTTATGATTTTGGGGACAAAAAGGCACCTTCCTAAAATTACAGGACACAGAATATAATGATGAGCATTAGCCAGGCTGCCTGGTGATATTCTCTTCCCATCGTGTCTGTACCTGGGTGTTGGGTGGGTAGGTATCTGTACCGGGGTGGCTTTGCTATTGCTATCAATTATTATAATATTTGGAAAATAGATCAATCAAGGGCGATAACCCAAGCTGGTCAAAAGACGCAAACTCTGACGGAGGGAGAGAAGCTGGGAGTGAACAACAGGGATGGATCACACCATAGATATCCTGGCGTATCTTCTGCTGCTTTCACCCAGTGCTGACCACCATTGGGGAAAGGATAATAGACCATTCGCAGGGATCGGTGATCACCACACCAGAAAATCCTAAATTCTGTAACCCACAAAGCCAAATTCTGCAATTCTCCAAATTTACTGCGAGCATAAAATGTGCACAATCTCTTCGTTTGTACAATCCTGCAAAGTTTATGCGAATTTGCTTTCCAGGATGCTGTAACCCACCAATAAACACCCTTCTTCTCCAAAATCTCGACAACCTTCTTGAAGTGCGGCGCGCCAAACAATTATTATTATTTATTATTATTTCTATAGCGCAAGCGGCGTACCTGGCACTGTAGTTATAGACAGGTCCCTGCCCTGAGGGGCTTACAATCTAAGAGAAACAAGGATGGGGGAGACGAGAAACTAAACCCAATATTCCAGGGAACGGTCTTGCTAGCACTGAGTAAAGTGGCTCTATTACCTCCAGTGTCTTGGATACAATGCACCCGTTAATGGGCCAGTGAGCCCCCCTGTGCCTTTTTTTAGGGAAGGGGAGGATAAAAATTGAAATAAATAAATCATATCAATAAATAAATAATATTGCAGCACAGAATGGCGTTTGCCTTTTTTGCAGCAGCATCACCTTGCTGACTCCTGTTCACATTACGATCCACCAGGACTCCCATCTCTTTGTCTGCAATGTTACTGCCTAGCCCAGTGGTGGGGAACCTCGCAGCCCATGGCTAGTTTTTACACGGTCCCTTTCCTGTTCCTGACTCTGGTCCGTGGATTCAGCTCCTGCCCCAAGCACTGAAACACTGAGTTCAAGGGAAGGGAGCAGAGCTAAGGGCATGCACACAAGGATAGGGGAGAGATCCATAGCTCAGATCCATGATCTGGACCCCCCTTAAGCATTCCCAGAAAAAACGTCTATGCAGCCAAGTGGCCCCTGGGAGGGAAAAGGTTTCTCCTCCCTGGCCTAACCAGTCGTCCCCCATCTTTAATACGTTGTATTCAAGCCTTTTTGGAGAAAGCCTGTTTGCTGTCACAAAGAGCTGGGAAGTCTCCAGTCAGCTGGGCTCCTTATCTCGGCACATGCAAGGGGGAAGTAATAGGATCTGCTTTGTATCAGTCCTTCGGGGAGGGTGGCCCCACTCCCTGCTACCATTTGCGGCTGTGTTCTCTCACCGGTGGGGGTAAATACAAGTCTCTCCCGGGCATGGTTTGCTGTAAACAGGAGGCCTGGTAATTAAATATACACTATAAACACAGATCCTTATCGGCCCCGTAACCTCCTCCAGCTGCCTTGGTTGCTACATCTCTCTACCGTTTAAGGCCTCTATTCTCAGGGTGAAGGGTCTCTCCAAGAGAGCTGCGCAACATTCCTGGCTCGGTATTGGGGGTGCTAGCGCAGAGCAGAAGGGCTTCTCTGGTTGGTTACGCTATCATGCCTATCATGCAAGGCATTGGTTCTTGGGTAGAACTGACTAGGGTTTCGACTGCTCTGGATTTGACCCGGAGGCTCCAAGTTGGAGCGGAAACAAGTACGTGCAGAAACGGGTATACCCATCGAAACGCCTAGCTGCCCATGGTACCCGACCTGATCCAGAAACACCAGGTACTAGTCAATATGTGATTAGTGCCTGGCAGACTACCCAAAATACCCAGTCCTCCTTTTTGTGCCTCGGGTTTTTTTCTGACTTCGGTACAGATTATTTCACTTTCCATCCTGACTCCTGTACGAGGTGGCCAGATATGCACATTTTAGAGGACACTTATGAGAAATACAGGTTGCAGGGCTGCAGTGGCCCCAATGCAGCCCTGCAACCTGTATTTTTCATAAGTATCCTCTACAATTTGCATATCTGGCCACCCTATGCCTGTACCATTATACATGTTTCAGTTCAGTTCTAAAATCATTACAAAAATTATTATTATGCATGTACAAATGGTTGCTGGACCATTCTGCGCCTGTCCGCCCTTTTCCAAAATGGCGGCGACAGTGTCGCCGTCCTTTTGGAAAAGAGCAGTCAGTCTGCACATGAGCAGTGGCTATTTTGTGCATGTGCAGGACAGCTGCCCCTTTCCAAAAGGGCGGTGAGGCTGCTGCCATTTTAGAAAAAGGCCTGTCTCTGCAGGACGGTCTGGGGGCCATTTGCTCATGTACAGTCATTGAAATGTTTTTATTATTATTTTTTATTTTTAATTGATTTAAATACGGATCTGTAATACGGATCCGTTATTAAATACCTAAATTGCAGATACAGATCTGAATCAGCAATCTAAATAGAAAGACCACCCCTGTGTTGCAGAGGAAGTCAGTGGCAGAACAAGGAGCTTAGAATCCAGGCTCCCAGGTCTGCTCTGACCAATTTCAGTATCCGACTCAGCTGCTCCATCCCTTTATAGTCCCCATTCTACTACCAGTGCTGCAGTCATAGAGCCAGAAAGGACCATAAGAGTCACCGAGTCCAGCCCCCTGCTTGGTGCAGGATCTGCCGTACCGAGATTTTTCCAGACATCGGCTCATCCAGCCCAGAGCTGACAAGCATCCAGCCAGATTTCCTGGTATCCAACATTATCTGCCTGGATACCCAATAGGATCCGGCAGTGGTTGGTGGTTAATTCAGTCAACTGATTTACTGCCATACCACACATGATGATGTGTTTATCACACTACCGCTTATTGCCCCCAATTTTTCCCCTCTCCCTCCAGACTTGGTTTTAGAGTAGTCATGGTAACATTTGGTTATGCAGTAAACAGGAACTCAACTGTGGTGGTACCCAGTAATCCGGATTGACAGTTAACCGTTGCAGTAACCAGAAAGTTTAGAGCTGGTTTGATTAAGCCATTCCAATTTTGTGGACTTTTCCATGAAATCAATAACAAGCTTATTAAAATTCCAACCAGAGCATTTCGTGCCAAGCTAACTGGTATACCGGATATTAGCTAATCTGTTTTGCTTTCTGTTTCAGTACTAATCCGGCTTCTTCTTAAAAGCCTCCAATGCATGGAGACTTGGAGGCAGCCAGGAAAGAAGAGCCTGCGTCTTGAATTCTGGTCTTTTTGTCTCTCCTGAAAGAGGGACTTTGACCCCTGACAGAGAGACAGTGGGATTCAGCACTGAAAGAGGGACTGTCCCTCCTAACTAGCCTGTTCCACTGCAGTCAGGATTTCCCCCCATGGTTCATTCTAATCTCTCTCTTCCTGCATCTTGTCCCCATGGCCTCTTGTTCTGCCCTCTGCAGCAAGAGAGAAGACTTGTTCTCCACCTTCTTTATGGCAGTCTTTCAAATATTTTTAGACTATTATCCCATACCCTCCTTAGTCATCTTTTCTCCAAGCTGGACATACCCAAATCCAGGCCTTAGAATTTCGGGAGGCCCTGCAGCGGCCCCTGGACAAAAATAAAATACGAGGCCCCTGGTGGTGCCATTCACGTGGCCCTAAAGGTGGTCGTGTTTGGGGCCCAGCTGGGTGGGAGTGCGGTGAAGACAGGGGCCATTGCGGGGCCTCCGGAAAGAGCGGGGCCCACGGCGGACGCCCCAGGTTACCCTGTGGTAAGGCTGGCCCTGCCCAATCCTTCAACCTCTCCTCATAGAATATGGGTTCCAAACCCTTCATCCTCTTGGTTGCTCTCCTTCGTTGCAGTGGGGCCAGGGGCATGGATTCATCCCAACAGAGGACCGTCCTCTGGGTGCCGGTGGGAAGAGCAGAGGTTTTTCTCCCGCTTTCCTTTTTCCAGGCCTCCTGCCAAACCCAGCCTCGTGCAATTATGCATTGCCTTTCCGTTGCATCTTTCCCGGGGTGGCATGTTGTTGATTTGATTTGAGACCCTTCCGTTCTTAGTCGCTGGCCCATGTGAGGGGGCTGATGAATTATGCAAATCAAGCAATGGAAAAGTTCATTGCACCAACTGCTCCATCGTCGTCGTAAGCAAAATCTTGGCGTCTTGAGAACTGGAGTTGCTGTAGAAGGGAGTCTTTGGGTAAGAACAGACTTGCAGCCAGCGCGTCAGCTCCCCAGTCTGGAAAACCACAGCCGACACGGCCTGGAGCAGGTCGGGTCACAGAACAAATGTGCCCGGGTGTGGAGAGCCATCTCGCCACTCACACGGCCCGGGGGGGTGGGGGGTGGGGGCGGTGCACCAAATGTGCGGACCCTGCTCCCACCCCCATCGTGATGGACAGCTGTGGCAGCCAATGACGGGCAGCCCACATTGGCCCTTAGCCTGTGCTGTGACCTGGGAGATTTTCTGAGGACAGAGCCCAGACTAGCCGCCTACCCGGGGCAGAAGTGGGCCAACGTCTGGTGGCACTTAGATGTGCTGGTGGGTCTCAGGCCAAAGCGAGCCACTGTCATGTCTATTTTTTACCTTTTGAGTGTTTTACGGGGGCTAAAGTGAGGGAGAGAGCTGACTTACACAAAGTCACCAAGGAGCAAATTTGGATTCGTGAGTGAAAAAGATAGGGGCGGGGGGTGGGTGCAGATGATCAGAGGATCATAGAACTGGAGGGTTAGAAGGATGACATCAAGGGTCATTTAGTTCAGCCCTTGGAGTCATTGTGGATAGATCATTGACGTCATCAGCTCAAGGTGCAGCAGCGGTCCAAAAAGCGAACAGCATGTTAGGGATAATTTAAAAAGGGAAAATATCATAATGCCACTCTATACATCTGTGTTGTGACTGCACCTGGAACACTGTGTCCGTTTCTGGTCACCCTATCTCAAAAAAGACATAGTGGAACTGGACAAAGTGCGGAGAAGGGCAACAAAAATGATCCAAGGCATAGAGCGGCTTCTGAATGAGGAAAAGCATGATAGGCTGGGGCATTTCAGCTTGGAGAAGAGACGACCGAGAGGGGGACATGATAGAAGTTTACAAGATGTGGAGCAGGTAAAACAGGGAGCTTCTAAAAGCAATAGAACCAGGGGTCACTCTGTGAAGTTAACAGGGAGCAGATTTAAAACAAACAAGGAAAGGCCTTTTTCACCCAATGTACAATAAAATGGTGGAACTCAATGGGTGTTTTTAGATGGATGCCTGCTCTTCCCGTTCTCCGCCCCACCCCCGGGTGGCCTGTCCGTTTAAAGCCGGGGCCACCCTGGGGTGAGGTGGAGCAGGAGCAGAGCTGGCGCTTCCGGCTCTGGGCCAGCGCGGCTTGCGCTGCTCCGGAACAGCCTGGATCACTACGAAGGGAGCGGGCCGCCTGAACCCAAAGCAGCGATCTGTCTAAAAGACGGACAGCTGCTGTAGCTCCTCTCCTGGCCACAGGTTGCCCCGGCAACTGCCATAGAGCTGTGGGCGGCAGCCTAGAGCAGCTGCCAATCCACCCGCAGCTCTATGGTACAGGGGAGGGGGTGCGCGCAGACCGACTGCGCTCTGCATCAGTGGTGGGCTCCATTTAAATCCACGGCCGCCGCCGAAGCAGACCCGGGGATGTCTGTCTGAAAACACCCACTGCTGAAGGATGTTGTATGGGTCAGTAGCGTAGCAGGCTTCCAAAAGGGACTGGCTGAATGTTTGAAAAGCCAGGTCCATTAAGGGCTACTGAGGCTGAGCACGGTCGGAGACAGGATGCTGGGCACTGTGGGCAGGGCTGAATGGACCATTGGTCTGAGTACCCAGTGAATGGCATGAACTATGTTCTTAACCCCTTGCTCTCCTCTGCCTACAGCATCCCAGACAGATACTTGTCCACCCCAGTTTTAAAACTATCCAAGGAACAGCCTCCCTGGGCCGCTTATTCTATTGCTTGACAGTCAGGAAGTTTTCCCTAATGTCTAACTGAAACCTATTTTGCTGCAGTGGAAGCCCATTCCCTGCAACAGAAGCCCATTCCCTCTCGTTCTGCATTCTGTGACGGTGGAGAACAAACATTCACTCTCCTTTCGTAGCCTCCTATTTGAAAGTTGCTCTCATCTCCCCCTTTAGTTGTCTTTTCTTTCGGCTAAACATCACCGCTTCTTTCACCCTTTCCTCGAACGCCTTGTCTTCTAGCCCATTTATCATCTCGAGAGACAGGGTTGTAGAGCAGCAGAGGTGCAGGATGGGATCCAAGGTAAATGGCAGAAGCTAGTTCTGGAGACCTGGGGATGTAGGTTGTATTGTAGGGTAAGTGGGTACCAGGGCATAGGGGTGCCATGACCTGAGAGGGGATTGCCAGTTCAAGACTTAGGTCTCTGCTTATTCGACATCCCATTCTGGACACCGGACAGAGACCCCAAATCCCAGACTGTTCAGATGAAAACCTGGATGGGTGGCATTTAGGAAACCATGGGTGTTTTAAGACATGACGGCGCTGAGCCCCGCCACAGAGTGAGGGACCTCGCTTTGGGCAGGATTTGGTCCGGCCGCCGAACAAATCTGATGGTAGCCGGGCCGGGGAGTTGGCGGTGAGAGGGCAGGACGAGGCGCAGACGCGTGTCCGCACTGAGTGCAGCACCCCTCCCCTGGCTGACGAGCAGCCATGGCAGCCAATGACAGTTGCCACGGCGCCTGGCCCCCGCCACCATTCCAGACCGGAGAGAGTATGTGATAGCCGGCTGGCTCCCGTCCTGACCATGGTGGAGCTTAGCCTGGGCTGTCACTTAAGGATTCCCCTGAGTGACAGCCTGGGTTAAACTCCACCAGTCGGAAGCCAGACCATGGTAACATCTGGCAGCTGGTTTCAAACATGATGCCGGCACCCGGATTAATCCGTGCCGGCGTCATGTCTGAAAATACCCCATGTGCAAAGATAAAATGGGAGCCAGAGTGAAGCCAGCTTTTCAGCCTTGCAGCTAGAAGAAGGTCCAGTGGGTGCACAGTAGTGGAGCTGGACAAATGTATCCTGGCTAGAACAAAGGCTTCCCAAGTAGTAGGCATGACTGGACACTTGGAATTGCTTGCCAGGGACTTATGGTCTCTTGGAGGTGCAGGATGGGATTGGGTAGCCCTAAAACAGGCCAGGGCTTGCACCACCAATAAGCCCAAGGTCACCGGGCATGTCAGTGGCAGAATGCAAGAACCCCAAGTCCTAGCATCTCCTGGCTCTAACCCACTAGAGCCCCCTCCCCCTCCCAGAGCCATTGCCAGAGACAGAACCCAGGAATCCTGAATCCCAGCTTCCCAACTCACTAGCCCCCCCGCCCCCTCTCCTGGGAGAGAACCCAGGAGTCTTGGTTCCCAGCCTCCCGTGCTCTAACCTACAAAAACCCATTCCCCTCTCTCAGAGCTGGGGACAGAACCCAGGAGTCTTGACTCCCCACCTCCTGCTCTAGGGCTGTTAGACAGTGACTCTGTTTCCATCTCTCCCAACGTATTGAGTGCGCCAAACAGGGACAAGCCCTGCCCTCTCAGCCAGAAACTCCATCCCTCAACAAATAAGCCCATCCCCCTAACACACTAACACACGCACACACACATCCGTTCCAGCATTCCAAATAAATGTATAGATATATTAGAGAGAGAGAGAAATCATTTCATTGAATTTCTTGTCAATCCATCTGTTGGAATACTCGTCCACTGCCAAGGTCATCCATCTTGCCCATTGCTTAGTCCATGTTCAGCCCCTCCTCTCTTCCCTCCGCTGGCCTCCTCTCCCTGAACACACCCAGCACAAGCTCCTTGGGTGTCAACAAAAGTGACAGCAGAGTGCTGCTGTCACAGCCCGGCCCAGGTTGGGAACCCACCGGCAACATGGTGCCAAATGGGTCTGGCTGGCCAACAAGTGTGCCGGCAGCTGGGCCGTCAGGGAGGGCAAGGAACCGCATGAATGTGCAGCCGTCCGGCTCCACCCCCGCACTGAGCCCCTCGCCCCCTGCCATGACAGGTAGCCATGGTGGCCAATGATGTCCGTCACCATGGCGGACCCGATCCAGACTAGCTCACTTGTTTCTTGCTACTACATTCTCTCACCCAGGAGTTTTGCTCCTCCTCTGCCACCACCCTCGCCTGCCCCAGTATCTCTTGCACCTGGAAATGTCCTTGCCCCTTCTCCCGTTTCACCCCCTATGCGTGGATCTCCCTCTCTGAACGCATTCAATCTGCTCCCTCCCTCTCATCCTTCAGATCCCTCCTAAAACCTTACCTCTTCCATCGGGCTTTCCCTAGCTCCTCACTGCCACAGGCTGCTCGCTGATGCTCCTACTGTCCTATCACTCAGGATCCCTTCACCTCTGTAACTAATCTAAGCATGTGCATTTGCGATTTCTCAACTTGTATTCCTGTCTCTCCCTACATTTGCATCTTCCTTTTCTTTCCTAGATTGTAAGCTCCTTGGGGCAGGGACTTGTCTCTAACTACTGATTGTACAGTGCCAGGTACATTGCTGGTGCTATATAAATAATAATAATAATAATAATAAATTAATATAATAAATAATAAATTGCCCTCTCTAGTGCTTTTCCTGTGAGGTAACCAGGGAAAAGGGACCTGAGGCTTGAATCCTGGTCTTTTTGTCTCTCTCTCCTGAAAGAGGGACTTTGGCCCCCTAGAAAAGGGATGGTGGGACTGAGGACCCAAAGAGGGACTGTCCCTCCTACATAGAGACTTCTCTCTCAGAGCTGCCGGGGACAGAACCCAGGAGTCCGGGCTCCTAGGCCTGACCGCCCGCTCTAGACTCTACTACCCTCTAAGAGCTGGGAACAGAACCCAGGCGCTGTAGTTTCCCGCCCTACTAGACCCATTTCTTCCCTTCCTGCAATACTCAGCCGCTCTCTGTAGGAGGTTTAGGCCGGCTAAGGGATACATGCCAGGCCCCAAAGCATCAAGGCTCCGAACCATGCTTGCCTGTGATGCTGATTTGGAAGTAGGGTGAGGTCTTGTTAATGTCTGTCTGTTTCCCCTTCTGCCACCCCTAGTCTGTCCTTGTGAGGAGGGCATCACCTGCACGGCTGCCAGGGAATGCTGCCACCGTGAGTGCCTGGGAGGCTGCAGCCGGCCCTGGGACAACAGGGCCTGCGTCGTGTGCCGCCATTTCTACTTCAACGGGCACTGCCTGCATTCCTGCCCGCCCCGCACCTACCAGTATGAGGGCTGGCGCTGTGTGACGGCCGAGTACTGCGCCAGTCTGCGCAAGGTCTCCGAGAACCCCCGCGACTCCTTCAAGTTTGTCATCCACCAGGAACAGTGCCTCTCGGAGTGCCCCTCGGGCTACAAGAGGAATGAGAGTAGGTGAGCGGCTTCCTCCAGGGAATACGGGCCCTGAATCCTGCTGAGCTAGGCAGGCTGCTGGTCTGGCTTTTCCAGCATCCAACCTCCTATTACCAGACCATTGGCCTGTCTGCCTTGGACTCCCACCTTCCCCCATACCGCAGGCCCATCCACCTCAGCCTTCCATCTTGGCCTCCCTCTTTGCCCTGCCACTGACCTATCTGCCTCGGCCTCCTGCTTTCCCCCTACCACTGAGCTGCCTGCTTTGGCCTCCCACCTTGCCCCATCACTGATCCATCTGCCTCAGCCTCCCGCCTTCCCCCTGCCACCGACCCGTCTGCCTCGGCCTCCCGCCTTCCCCCTGCCACCGACCCGTCTGCTTCAGCCTCCTGACTTCCCCCTGCCACCGACCCGTCTGCCTCAGCCTCCTGCCTTCCCCCTGCCACTGACCCGTCTGCCTCGGCCTCCTGCCTTCCCCCCTGCCTTTGACCTGTCTGCCTCGGCCTCCTGCCTTCCCCCTACCACTGAGCTGCCTGCTTTGGCCTCCCGCCTTCCCCCTGCCACTGACCCGTCTGCCTCGGCCTCCCGCCTTCCCCCTGCCACTGACCCGTCTGCCTCAGCCTCCTGCCTTGCCCACTGATCTGTCTGCTTTGGTGTCCTGCCTTCCACCCTCATGGGCCCATCTATCTTGGACTCTCGCCTTCCTCTGCCATTGACCCATCTGCTTCAGCCTTCCACGATCCCTACGCCACTTGTCTATTTCAAGCTTCTCCCCAGAACAGCAAGGGAGAAGCTTGAATAGGAACTAATGGCTCCGCGTATTTCTTTCTCTCCTTTCTTTCCCCTGCAGCATCTTCTGCCACAAATGTGAGGGACTGTGTCCCAAGGAGTGCAAGCTGGGCACCAAGACCATTGACTCAACCCGGGCGGCCCAGGAACTGGCTGGCTGCACTTACATCGAGGGCAACCTGATCCTTAACATCCGCCGGGGCTGTGAGTGTCTCCGCGCTCTGGGCTGGAGGGGGAATTCATGTTCCTCCTCCCTCAGGCCACCTGCAGTGCTGAGCTGCCAGCCACAGTGGGTCTGATGGGATGCCCCTCCTACTCTCAGGCAGGACTTAGGCCACAGTCACTCACCTGAGTCTTCAGCCATCTTAGTCTTCGGACTAAGAAACGGAGAGGAAAAAGTTGGAAACACCACGTTTCTTGAAGGGGAGGGGGGCAGTGCCCTCCTATGCCCCCCTTAGCTATGGGCCTGCTGGGAAGGCAGCTGTTGGGGTGGCTTGGGCAAAGGCAACGAATTGAAACTGTGAGCCAGACCCACATCGGCTTTTGAGAGCAGGCCCAGCAAAGGTCATCCTGGCCCTGAATGGGACTCTCTGCCCTGTCCTTCTGGTAATGCGACTGCTGCGCTGATGAAGGCCAGGGGGGTGGCAGAAGCTGCAGCATCTGCTGAGGGGACAAACCCGGGCCAGGTTGGGTCAGCAGAGGTGGAAGCCAACCGGGCCGGTGACCCTATGCATCGAAGCCATGACAGAGCAGACCCGAGGTACACCACAGGCCAGCGGGCCTGGTGCTTGGGCAACTCTGGTCACATCTGGTTTATGGGATGTCCCTCCTCCTCCCCTTCCAGATAACCTGGCCTCAGAGCTTCAGAGCAGCCTGGGACTCATCGAGACCATCACGGGCTTCCTGAAGATCAAACACTCCTTTGCCCTTGTCTCCCTGTCCTTCTTCAAGAACCTCAAGCTCATCCGGGGGGACTCTATGGTGGATGGGTGAGTAGGACAAGGCCGTGGTGTGGCTGTTGACCCCTTCCGCCTTTGGCCCCACTGATGTAGGTTTGTATGTGGCTGCGAGGCCTCTGATCCCGATGGGAGGAGCTTTAAAGTCCCTCACATCTGGTGGCCTTGGCCCCACCCTGGGCCTCTCCGTGAGTGTTGGGTAAGAGACAGCAGACAGCATGTACCAGCAGGGTTATGGAAACACTGGATAGCTTTGGAAAATGCAGGTTACAGCCATATAAAGCAAATCGTGCTCTGTGTGTGTGTACGCACACGTGTTTGTATTTCAGTATTAAGAGTGCTTGAGCGAGCGCGTGTGCGTGTGTAAACCTTCCTGTCTGCGTGAGTGTAGCTGTGTGTCATTGAGTGCATTTCCTTTTGTAAGGTTGTGTCCCAGAAATGCACGTGTGAGTGTGCAAACTTCTGTGTGCGTGCCTACCTCTGTATGTGCACCTTTACTGTGTACATAATATAATCACACCCAGTTTTTTGGAGACTGGCAACCCGTTGTTCCATGAACGTTAGCCGAGTTACCTTGATTGTGTCATTATTGTCATCAGAGGTTCTCTCTCCCGGCGGAGGTCTGCCTGTCTCCGGACTGCCCTTCCTTCTGTAGGCAATGTAAAACCTGGCTGTTTCACCAGGTGTTTGGGGAGGGGGTGGGTAGTGCGTGGGGGGGATGGTATTTATTCGGGCCTCTGATTTTATATTTATATTATATTCAGTTTTATATTTTTGTGTTTGTATTTTTACTGCTTTTGTCTGTTACCACCCTGAGCTGCCATTGAGCAGGAGGGGGCGGAATATAAACTATGATATAAATAAATAAATAAATAATGACAGTAGCTGGAAAACCTGTCACCCTGCAGCTCAGAGAGGCCTCTGGGTAGAAATCACAGCTTCCTGGTCTGATAACCCAGCCCCTGAGGTAAGGAAGACTCTCCATTGGGTGTTAGCTTAGCAATGTAGGGCCTTTTCACCTATCCAGTAGCATCGCTCCAAACAGTCCCTATTTAAGGAGGGACAGTCCCTCTTTGGACGCTGAATCTCACTGTCCATCTTACAGGCAGGCCTGGACTTAGGGGCAGGCCCCCTAGGTCTTGGGTGGCGTTTTCTGGGGGGTGGCAATCCTGGTGCTGGTGCCACCCCGCTCCTTTTTTTCGCTCTTTCCCTGCACGGCCGGAGGCTGCTAACCACAGCTGAAGCCTGCTGCCTGGGTCCCCATCCCTCCCCTGCCTCTGCTGTCTGTCTGCTAATAGTGCTGCAGCAGCAGTGGGACACCAGGACACCAATGGAACTGGGAGATAAAGCTGCTTGTTTACAAACAACTCCTCTCCAAGCGAGTGATCAGAAGCTTGTTGCCTTGTAAAGAAGGTTCTTCGTGATGGCTTCCAACATTCTCACAACTGGGTTGTGCATGCTCACTGTATTCAAATGACAGACCACGTGATGGTCTCGAGCTCCTCTAGTATAAAAAGCACTCTCCCTGTGTCAGAATGACAGTTCCTTCCAACCCTTTCTAGGAATATAAGAAAAAAAATTCCATGCAGGGCTGGAAGGGTGGGTGTTGTGAGAATGTTGGGAGCCATCTCGAAGAACCTTCTTTACAAGGCAGCAACCTTCTGTTCTTCCAGTGGCTCCTCACAGGCCGTTTTTACATGGCTCCTCTGGGTGGGGGGATCCATGGGCATGCCAGTGCGCGGGTGGGGTGTGCACATGGCCGCACCCACATCCCCACTTATCCGCACCCACAGAGCGACCGCCATTTCCCCCAATTGCTTTGTGCATGGGGACGAGTGGTGAGTGAGTTGGGATGCGTGTTAGGTGGGCGTATGCACACATCCTTACTCACTGTGGGGGTGCGCGCTGCAACTTTCACACGGGGCTCCCCCACCCATGAACATGCAGCATGGGGGCAGGACTTGGCTCGGGGGCAGCACCTGAGCAGAACCTTGGGGCGCAAAATTCCTAAGTCCGGCCCTGCTTACAGGGAGTCTGAGAGAGACAAAAATGCCAGGATTCAAGCCTCCAGCCCCTCTTTCCTGGCTGCCTCCCCAGAAAAGCCCTTGAGAGACCAACAGGGAGAGGATGGAGTGACAAGAAACTCAGTGGAATGAGAAGCAGGAGAGCGTCTGCCCCTCTGTGCGCCCTGGGGATGCTGGGAGTGGGGTGCGCACGTGCAAGGGGGCAGAGGGGTGGAGTTTATTGGCCAAGAGGACATAGCTTGTTCCTCTGGCTGCTTGAGGTGTTAGGAGGTGTGCAAAGCAGTTAGGTAGTGGTCTCTCTTTCTCTCTCACACACACCAGCTCCAGCCAGGAGACACTGCTTGCTTAGGAAACACATCCTGGCCTCAGCCAGGGCACTGCAGGTACACACACACAGACATCCAGCCAGGGCACTGCAGGGGTCCAGCACACATACGTGTACCACCCTTACCCATGACATTATGCAGACACATGCCCCTGACGAGGACATAGCAGGATAGTGCGTGTGCACACACGCAAGCCTAGCCAAGCCGTTGCTGCAACATGGCCAAGATGCCATAGCCGCCCTGAGCTGCTCTGGGAGCAGGAGGGTGCGGGGTAGAAATATAAATAAATGAATAAATAAAAATGTGTATGTGTGTGTACACGCACACGTATACCCCTAGTCAGGCCACTGTAGGAGAATACACATGCGCACACTCTCCACCCAGAAGCATGCAGGAGGTCCCCGCTACCACTGACATATTGATCTTGGGATTTTCCAGGGGAGTTATTCTGCTTCTCCCTTTGCCCTCAGGAATTACACTCTCTATGTCCTGGACAACCAGAACCTGCAGCAGCTCTGGGACTGGAGCCACCACTCCCTCTCCATCCCCGTCGGCAAGATGTATTTCGCCTTCAACCCCAAGCTGTGCCTCTCGGAGATCTACCGCATGGAGGAGATCACAGGCACCAAGGGCCGGCAGAACAAGGCCGAGATCAACCCCCGCACCAATGGGGACAGAGCTTCCTGTGAGTCTCATGGGACAAGCTGAGGATCCTTCCACCCAGACACTGAGAGAGGGAGACGGCCGTGGGACCATGGGGGACCCCTGTTCCGTCTTTCCTCTGGGCCCTGCAAATTCTAAGGCCGGCCCTGGGATGGAGTAGCATGGAAGGGGGAGTCTGCTCAGTGTGGAGAGTAGTAGACCACGGGGTTGCTATGGTTACCCAGAGAGGCACCTTCAGCCAGGGCAAGGTGGAAGGAGGGGGGGGGGGGTCATAGCAGAATCCTCCCTTCCCCCATGTGGGAGTGGGGGTACTGGGGGGTGTTGGGGAGTAATTGGATAAGGAGGATTGTCTCTTGGAGATGGATCCAATCCAGGACAACAGTGACCCTCTGATTAGGTCTGCACCGAAGAGTAAAAATGTTATTTGTGAGTATTTCTGAGTTTCCGAGAACCGGCTCCGAGTTCAGCCTCAGTACTCGGTAAAATACTTGGTAAAATAAAACAGAGTACTGAGATTTTACCGAGTACCCCTATATAGCGGCAGGGAATGCTGCGTATTCAAGGATTTCCCAAGTACTGAACCGAGTACCGGGCCGATTCCTCGGTTACTTAGTAAAACTGAGTCAAATACAGAGGTACTCATTAAAACCCAAGTAATTTTGAATACCGAGTTTCAGCACTCCTTCTGACGTAGTAACGGTATGAATTGTGTTGGGGCATCTCGGATCACTCCCCTGCACCCCACAAATCCCAACGCTAATTGCATCCCCTTGCTGACAGCTTCATGGAAATGAACTTTCAGCCTCTTTGTTGATGCAGGACTCCGCTGGGAGTGGAGGGGGGGGAAGGTGTCCCTGATACGCCAGCTGCTGAGTGTACATCGCGGGTGGGGAATCTTTGCTGTTCCGGGAACCACTGTGAAAATGAGTACAAGCATCCATACAAAGTGTGGGTGGGGATGCTCAAGGGGTGTACTTAAGAAAAGGAGAACCCAGATCTTGGATTTGTGCCATTGGTCCTTGTGTGCATGCCCTTATCTTTGCTTCCTGACCCTGAGCTCCGTTCAGTTCCTTACCCTGAGCCTGGGGAATAGGAACTGGATCCAAGGGCTAGATGCAGGAAATGACAAGGGGCCACATAAAAACTTACCAGGGGCAGCATTTGGCTTGAGGTTCCCTACTCCTGGTGTACGTAGGGTTGCCACCTGTGCACATTTTAAAGGAACACTTATGAAAAATACATGTTGCAGGCCTTGCAACATGTATTTTTCATAAGCATTCCTTAAAAATGTGCACAGGTGGCAACCCTAGGTGTACGTGCTAGGGGAGCAATCTCTCTGAAGCACGACAAACGGCTGTCAAACTCCACCCCAGAAGAGGCTGCATTTCAGTGCTGGGTGAGCCCAACCCTCTGCTCCAGGACCTACAGCATCGCGGACAGATGCTTTATCCGAGCCAGGTTTTGAAAACTTCCAAGGAAGGAGATTCCCACAGTCCCGGGTGACTTATTCCATTGCCTGGCAGCTCTCGCATTTAGGAAGCTTTCCTTAAGATTTACCCCCAAATCTCCCTTGCTGCAACTGAATCCCATTCCCTCTTGTGCTCCCTTCTGTGACAGCAGAGAACAAGTGTTCTCCCCCCACCCCCGTTTTTGTGGTATTCTTTTATCTATTTGAAAACTGCTTTTGCCTCCCCCTTAGTCTTCTTTTGTCTGGGCTAAATGTCCCCAGTTCTTTCAGCCTCTCCTCATATGGCTTGCGTTGTCATCCTGTAGTCATCTTCGCCACTCTTCTCTGAATCTGCTGCAATTCGTCTCCAGCCTTTGTGAAGTGTGGTCCCCGTATCTGAACACACTACTCCAGGTTGGCTCTCAAGGCGGCCCCGTTACCTCTTCTAGAGCTGGCCTTAAAATTTGAAGGGCCCAGGGCGAAGATAAAATGTGGGGCCCTTGGTGGCCCCACCAGTGGTGTAGTGGAGCAGGAACAAGGGGCAATGGAGCTCAGGTGCTTTTCTTGTGGCCCCCCTCAGCGATCCTGGAGGCTTGGGTGTGGGCTCTCACGAAGAGCTCCTGCACTTTTAAAATGACCACTACACCACTGGGCCCCACAACTTGGCAGCACCTTCCGTGGGGTCTTAAGGCAGTTGTATTTGGGGCCTTGCCAAGCAGGGGACCACTGCGGGGGCCCCAGAAAGAAGAGGACACCCTATGGTAAGGCTGACCCTGACCTCTTGTGTTCTTACGGGGCCCACAGCTTCTGGCTGACCAAAGGTCTAATCTCTGCCTCTTACATCAAGCTGGGTGACTGGGCATCTAAATGGCAGATGAAATTGAATGTGGATGCGTACACACTGCAAAGTGATGAACGTAGGGAAAAATAATCCAAACTTTATGTACGCAATGCTGGGTTCTAAATTGAGAGGAAAAGGACCTTGGAGTCATTGTGGACAATACACTGAAATCCTCAGCTCAGTATGCGGTGGCCGTTAAAAAAGCAAACAGATTGTTAGGAATTATTCAGAAAGCGATAGAGAATAAAACTGAAAATATCATAATGCCACTATATAAATCCAAGGGTATTGTGTGCAGTTCTGGTGGCCCCATCTCAAACACGTTCTAGTAGAAATAGAAAAGGTACAGAGAAGGGCAACAAAAATGAGCAAGGGTTTGGAACAGCTCCCGTATGAAGAGAGGCTGGCTAGGTTGGCAGTTTAGAGAAGAGACGATAGGATGGAAATTTATAAAATCATGAGTGGTGTGGAACAAGTGAATAGGGACTGGTTATTTACTGGATCAAATACTACCTGAAACAAACAGGTAGCAGATTTAAAATAAGTAAAAGCAAGTATTTTTTTCACTCAACACACAATTCAGTTGTGGAATTTGTTGCCAGATGATGTGGTCAAGGCTAGCAGTGGAGCTGGGTTTAAGAAAGGGTTGGATACACTTCTGGGGGATAGGTCCATTAGCAGCGATTAACCAGGTAGGTTTAGGGAATGTTACTGTTGGGAGTGGACAACAGGGAACAGATCGCTCTATTGTGATCTGTTGGGTACTTCTTCCAAGTGACTAAGATTGGCCACTGTCGGAGACAGGATGCCGGGCTTGATGGACCATTGGTCTGACCCAGTATGGCACTTCTTATGCTCTTGCACTTTCCTTAGCTCTTCACCCCCATAGGGGCACTGAGGCCGGGCGATAGTGATTTGCCCAAGGCCACCCAGTGAATGTATGGCTTAGATGGGATTTGAACCCTGGTTTCACCGGGCCAAGTGGTTTCCAGCCAGGGGCGTAGCTACAGGTGGAGCAAGTGGAGCCACTGCCCCAGGGCCCAGGCTTTCAGGGGGGGCCCATCAGGACATCCAAGTGTCCTGCTTTATCTCTGCCAGAGCTGCCCCAGGGAACCAGTGTCGTCTCTGTCAGCAGCTGCCACCCCACCCCCCAGCACCTCACTTTTTACTTCTGCCCCCATGCCTTGCCCCCCCTACCCCAGCAGCCCCCAAACCCCAGTCTGTTCTGGTGCCTCACTTTCCCACATCTACTCCAGTGCCACACTGGCCTCCCCCTGCCCCGGCTTCCCCTTGTTGGTATGGGCCCCTGGTTGGTATGGGCCCCACTACTTTGGCTTGCCCTGGAGGTATTAAACCTTAGCTACGACCCTGTTTCCAGCCTGGCTTGCCATTAGCGGGGGGTGGGGGGTAGGGTGTGAGTGAGTGAGATACATGGCCAGCATGTACATATTTCATGCATCCCTGGCACCCTCCTCCCCCTGCCCCCTGGAGATAGCTGTGGTACCTTTGGGAAGAGACCCTCACTTTGCCGTAGCTGCAGACTATAAGGTATTGCAGCCGTGTCTTAGACCACGGTTTGGGAGCCACTGACGTAAGTGTTTTTCACCCAGCTGCCCCCAAGATTCATTCTCTGCCTCCCCCTCCTATCAAAGCTGTCTCTGTAAGTTCTCTCCTCCGTTTCCAGGCAAGACCCAGACCCTTCGTTTTATCTCCAACATCACGGAATCCGACCGCATCTTCCTGAAGTGGGAGCGATACCGCCCCCCAGAGTATCGGGACCTCCTGAGCTTCATCGTCTACTACAAGGAATCGTAAGTTCTGGTCTCTCCGTCACAAAAAGGATATAGCAGAAAGGGGGAAAGGGGCAATAAAGAGGATCAAAGGAACAGAGTGGTTTCCGTATGAGGAGAGGCTCATAGGGTAACACTCTTCAGCTTGGAGAAGAGACGACCAAGGATTGGAAGCTAGGATAAAAGATTCCAACATCCTGAGTGGCTTGGAGGAGCAGGTAAATAAGGAGCTTTTATTTACCCCTTCTCATAACACTAGAACTAAGGGACACGATATTTCTTTCTTTCTCCCCCTTAGCTATACTACGGTGCCTGCCTACTTGGCCTCCGGTTTCGCTGGCCGACATTGAGGCAATTATTGATGGGCTAAAGAGGGGAAAGGCTGCGGGCCCTGACGGCCTTCCACCTGACCTCTTTAAGGCCAATCGATCCTGTTGGGCTGTGGCTGCATTGTTCACAGGCATCAATCAAACCGGTGAGCTCCCTGAGGGTTGGTCACAGGCCGAGATTGTCACCATATACAAGAAGGGCTCCCCGGAGGAGGCTAAGAATTATAGGCCCATTAGCCTCCTCTGTGTGATCAGCAAAATGTACGCCCGGTATCTTGTGAGCAGGTTGGACAAATGGATGGAGGAAGAGGGAGTACTAGGAGATGAGCCAAATGGGTCTAGAGCAGGTCGCTCTACCTGTAATCATTGCTTTCTCCTAAGCCATTTCATTTCCAAACACTCGCAGTCCACGGGGCTCTATGCGGCCTTCATGGATTTGCGAGCAGCATTTGACCTGGTGTCCAGGAACCACCTATGGGCAAAGCTCTCTCATTCATCCATTGATCTGAGGCTGTTGGCGTTAATACAAAGTCTATACAATGACACTTCTTGGCAGGTTCGATTAGACAACAATGGCTCCTCGTCCCAGGAAATACCGACCAAGCGGGGGGGTGTTCTCGCCCCTGCTCTTTTTAACCTTTATTTGAATAGCATTATCCCCTTGGTCACCTCTTTTGTCAACTGTCCGCCTAGGATAGGGAAACGAGAGGTGGCAATTTTATTATACGCAGACGACGGCCATTTTGCTGGCCAGGTCGCGCTTCGGCCTCTCTAGGCAACTCGCAGCACTCCATCTTTATTGCTCTCAGAATTTCCTCGAAATCAATTACATCAAGACAAAGGTTCTGTTTTTTTCCCCTAGGAGGAAGATATATACATGGTTTATTGGGGCATATGAGCTAGAACAGGTAACATCTTATAGGTACCTGGGGCTGGTTTGTCAGCTTCATGACAGTCTCTCTTCCTATGTTCTCCTCTCCTTGTCTCCCCTAGATTGTAAGCCTCTTGGGGCAGGGACCTTTCTCTATTTTATTATTGTTCAGCACCACATACATTGCTGGCACTATATAAATGCCTAATAATAATAATAATAATAATAAATAAATACATTAATAAATAGCAGGAAAGGGATCATTTCATTATGAACTGTTGTGGACTTCTCTGAAGTAAATGAAACTGCCACTGTCAAAGGCAGGATGCTGGGCTAGATGGTCCATTGGTCTAATCCAGTAGGGCGCTTCTTATGTTCTTATATTAAGGCCTACAGTTCCCTTGTCCTGAATCATGTGTGTCACATCCCCCTCTGTGGTTGACCCACCAAGAGGACAACAGCCTTCTACTGCTGCCTGCTAATGGAGTTCCTCCCTTAGCTCAAAACCTAGAAGCTAGAGCATAGAAACTCAAACTTCTGCCCTGAGTGTCCTCATTTCAAAATGTCAGTAGTATCCTGTGACCCTCCACAAAAGGTGTTAACACAAGGGCTGGAAGCCCGCTGGGCCCCAGAGCTGCTCGGTGCCCCCCTTCCAGCCATCTTGCAGGGGCTCTGCGAGGACCCCAAGGGCCGGCAGTTCCCCCAATCACGGTCCACCCATGCGCCACCCCCTCCCCCATAGAGTTGCAGCTACTCCTGCGACTGCTCTAGGCTGCGACCACAACTGTATGGTGGAGAACACGGTCCATCCCATGCCCCCCCCCCCAATGAGATGGGAGGCAGCCCTGGGGCAGCGTGTTGCCCTGCTTTGGGCTGCGTTACCCTGCATGGCTTGTTCTACCATTCTGGGAGCTGCCCCGGCCCAAACCGGGCAGACATCTGGCGGCCGCCCTTCACATGGGTAGGTAAATCCGGGGCAAAGGGGAGCCAATATGGGGCTCTGTCTCATGTGATAACACCCAAAATCTATGAACTATCAGTTGGGATCACACAACCCCCATCCGCATCTCGCATGGCTCATTTTGGAGTCTCAACCTGCAACCGGAGAACCTTTGTGCTAGTGCAGAGGCTCCCAGAGTATGAGGTCATGCCGTCTGCAAATGGGGCTCCATCTGATCCATATTGACCTATTTTGATGTATGGGGGTCACAGATTATATTTAAATCTCAAAATGAGGTCACCCAGGCAAACGTTTGGGGAACCATTGTGCTAAGGGTCTGTGCTGTGGCCCTGGCAGTCTTCCAGATAGCAAACCAGTTAACTGTTCCCACAATAAACATCAAATAGCATCATACCCAGTTAACAAATACCGAGCAGTGAAATACCAAAATAATGGACGTTTGCTTAGTGAATTAAGGAAGGCATGAAAAGATCAAGAGGAATCTGCAAATTTCAAATCATAAACTTTGTTGAATATTTGATTCTCATCCATTATTTTCAAATTTAATTTCCTATTTTCATTTTCATATTCCAGATATTTTCCTGATCTCACTATTAATCACTTAGTGCTTTCCATGTTCAAAGAGCTTTACAATCCTTATCTACCCTCACAACCATCCTGCAAGGCAGATTGTTTTTATTATTTCTATTTTACAGACAGGGATCGGAGGCTGATAGAGAATGATTTGTCCAGGGCCAGCCACTGAGTTCCTGGCTAAAACAGGATTTGAACCCAGGTCTCCTAGACTGGAGTCCAAGGTTGGAGTCTAGGCTTCACTGATCAGTGCTAGTTATTTCAGTTGGGTTTGGCAGGGGAGTGTGATTTCCTGCATTAGGTCACCTGATTCCATCTCCTCTTGTGGTTTCTATTGGATGAGGGATCCTCATGTTAAACTGCTCTGCCAAGTCCTGTTGCCCATAGCAGACTAACACCCTTGAGGTGGCTGCAGATGGTGAACAGTCTCTGGGCTGGGGGTGGCCAGACTTGTGGCGCACATGACCCATTTGATCCTTCCAGACGTCAATCTCAGGCAATGTCAGCCTTTCCTTCTGGCTCTGGAGCTCCCAGCTCTAGAACACTTCAGCAATCATGCTGAGCAGTGGAGAGCAGCACTGCCCTTTAGAGAGAGCTTTCCCACCACACTGAAGGAGCTCTCCTAGCCCCTCTCCTCCCAGAAAAACAGAGATTTTACCTTTTTCCAGAGAAAAACAGAGATTTTGCCTTTTCCCAGAGAATTTCACAGAAAATGGCAAAACCTTACAGGTTTGGGAGGAGGATACAGCAAGCACAGGGCAGCGAGGACTCGGAAGGGCGCTGAGGGGAAGCAACCTGAAGGCATGTGTTGTGGAGGGGCAAAGGCTCTGCATTTGGAGGGGGGCCACAGACCTCCTCTGGGTTGAGGGGGTAGAGAAACTATGAATTGGGGCAGTCAGGTCTTCTGGACCTTGGGAAGAGGGGACAGGAGGTGAGCCTAATTGGACCCATAGCAGCTTCTCCAAGAGCCAGCCTTTATATGGTCCCCCTTTCTGGTTGGCAGAGCGGCGTGGGACCAGGCTGGGAGGAGGAGGCAGTGAGCGCGGGGCAGTGGAGGGGAAGCATGTGTTGTTCCTGGGGGTGGGGTTCTGCATTTGGAGGGGGGCCACAGACCACAATTTATTTATTTTTTTGAACTGCTGCGGGGGACAGGTAGCTGCAGAATTGCCTAAACATGAAAATATTACAATAAAATGTGGTGTTCTAACTCATACCTATATATATTGTGGTAAGGGAAAGTCAACTAGCGTTTACATTTAATCAGAGAAAAACAAAGATATTGGGTTTTTTAATCAGAGAATTTTAATCAGAGAATTTCCAAATTTTTGTCATGGAAAACTAGGATTCCCTGGTGATCTCCCAGTAGCTCACAATCTACCTCTTGCTCTGGGCAATGTTGTTGTGTGCTGTTAAACAGCTGTCACATTCTACTCTGAGGTGGCTGCATTTCAGGACAGGGGAAGAGACCAAGTCGTCCCGGTATTCTCTTTTATTGGACCGACTGTAACTGTTGAGATCATGCAAGCTTTCAGGCCTCGCAGTGCCCTTTCTCAGGCATGGAACAAGTTGGAAAATGTTGGCCATCCACTCATGAAGTTCTGACTTGTTACATGCCCCAGGAAGGCCCCTGTGTGGCCCCAAAGCTTGCATAATATCAACAACAACAGTAGATCACTCACCTGAACTATGTAATCTCCATTGCATGTGTTTGGAACCAACACGCCAATCACCCTCTCTCTCTAGGACAGGAGAAGTCCTTCCTACAGGGGGTGGATGGCATAAAGTGGGCACCAGTTCTCCATACACCCAGTTTCCAGGGCAGAGGGAAGAGAGTACCAAGCTACGTTCTGACCTGCAAGGGGTCTCTGTTTTTTGGATCAGGCCCTTCCAAAACGTGACCGAATACGTCGGCCAGGATGCCTGTGGGGCTAACAGCTGGAACGTGGTTGATGTGGAGCTGCCCCTGAATAACGACCAGGAGCCGGGGGTGACTTTGCTGAGTCTCAAGCCCTGGACCCAGTACGCCATCTTCGTACGGGCCATCACCCTGACCACAGCCGAGGAGGGGCGGAACTACGGGGCCCAGAGCGAGGTGGCCTACATCCGCACCATGCCTGCAGGTAGGAGCGCCACTAGCTCCGGGAACACCAGAGTGTAACATGGCTTAATGATGGGCCAGCCCTGTGACTTGGAGGGGATTGGGACTCCTGTTGTTAATGGGGTCCAGCCCCCTCTGGTCACTCAGGGTCTCAGCCTTGGAGTACTGCTCTACCCCTTGCTGCGCCTCGATCATCAGGTTGCAGCTGCGACCAAGAGCGCTTTTCACCAACTGGTGAGGAGGCTGCTGCCTTTTCTTTCTGATTCGGATGTTATTGTTATTATTATTATAAGCATTTGTATAGCACCAGCTGTGTACCTGGTGCTTTACAGAACAATAAGATAGACGTGGTCCCTGCCTACGGCTTACAATCAAATAGACACGGAGGGGGGAGACAAGGAGAGGAGACATAGGGAGAGACAAGGGATAAATAACATTCAAGCAAATGTGAAGTCTCAGGTGCACGTGCTTGGCTTGGTTGCAGTTAGGCAGGAGTCTGCGGGGAGGGCAGACAGTAAATATTGAAAGGAAAGTTCTAACAGGCGTCGGGAAAGGCGGCGAGGAAGAGGTGGGTTTTGAGGAGGGATTTGAAGGTGCGGAGGGAGGGGGCAAGGCAGATGTGGGCAGGGAGGGAGTTCCAGGCATGGGGGGCAGTAAGGGAGAAGGGAGGAAGGCGGTTGGGGGAGCAGAGGAGACGAGGGAGAGCAAGGGAAGGGACAGAGGAGGAGTGGAGAGCGTGTGCAGGAGTGTGTAAGGAGTTTAGGACTGAGAGGTTGTGAAGGGTTTTGTACGTGAACACCAGGAGTTTGTGAAGGATGCGTTGGGGAAGGGGGAGCCAGTGAAGTGAGGAGAGGAGAGGCTGCACGTGCACGTGGTCGAAGCGACGGGTTGAGCGGATGACCCCAGCAGCGGAGTTTTGGATGGACACAAGGGGGGACAGGTGAGAGCGGGGAGACCAGTAAGGAGGAGGATGCAGTAGTCAAGGCGAGAGATGACCAGGGCGTGAACAAGGGTTTTGGCTGAGTAGACAGAGAGAAAGCGGCGAATTCGAGCAATGTTACGGAGGGCGAAGTGACAGGACTTGGCAACAGAGTCGATGTAAGGTTTAAAGGAAAGGTGAGTATCAAAGACGAAGCCCAAGCTACGGGCTTGGGGAACGGGACGGCTGGTGACCCCATCGATACGGACGTTGCCACCATCACCCATGCTTTCATCCCCTCGAGGCTAGATTACGACAGGGCACTCTATGTGAGGTGGGGGGGCTGCCCTTGATGACTGTTTGGAAGCTGCAGCTGGTGTAGAACACGGCAGCCTGGTTCCTTTGGGGGATGGGTTGTCGGGAGCACATTACACCGGTGCTCCGGATTCTGCACTGGCTCCCTATTGCTCTCTGGGCACAATCCAAGGTGCTTGTTTTGACCTTTAAAAGCCTAAACAGCCTGGGCCCCACCTATCTGAAAGATAACCTGTCCTACCATGCTCCATTGCGGCCGACCAGGAGCGCCGTCCTGTGGGTTCCACTTGTTACTCTTGCCCATGGGACGAGAGTGCACAGGGGGGGTGCTCTCAGTCTCTGACCCAGGTCTGTGGAACTCCCTTCCCCTGGAGGTTTGCTTGCGCCCGTGTCTTCCAGAGGCAGTGTAAAAGGTTTGTTGGGCAAGGCATTTGGCAGGCAGGGATAGGGATTGGGTTGGTTGGGAGGTTATGTGTGGTTGCGGGTTGGGGCTGGGGGGTGGGAAGGGTTACGGAGGTTTTCAGAGGGGATTTTAGGGGTAGGGTTCCTGAGGAGGGAATTGGGTTTGTTTTTTATTTTATTTTATTTATTTTTTAAAAAATGTTTTAAGTGTTTTTAGATTGTAAGTCGCCCTGAGCTGTTATGGGAAGGGCGGCATATAAGTTTAAATGAATGAATGAATGAATAAAAGCCCTTCTCTATTTCGTCCTTCCAACCAACTCCTGCCCTCTGCCTTTGTGCCCACGAGCAGGAGGTTAAATATCTCTCTCCTCCCCGATTCCTCTCCTTCAGAACCTGCAGGGAGCTGCCAGCAAGGGGGAGAGTAGTGGGGTGGGCTGGAATATCAAGTAGCCAGTGAGGCTAAAATTGTCTGTAATAGAGGATTACACAGACCTCAGTGGACTCCATAAACAAGGAAAATTCCTCTAGAAGGTATGCATGAGAGAGCATGACCCTTGGAATAGGAGCCTTCCTCCCCACTTTGATGTCATTAGTTTAAAGAAGTAAGTACCCTCACCTTTATCCTCGCATTAGGCAGGAGTTACCTCCCAATAGATGCTCATGTGAACAAGTTTTTTATTATTTATTTTATTTATTTTGTAGATTTTTATCCCGCCCCATCCTGCAACGCAGCTCGGGGCGGGATAAAACAAGTAGGTTGCATGGAGGATAACAACCTACTATTTCTGCTTGTGAACAAAACTAAACCTTTAAATGAAGAGGCAGAGTCTTGTTTTTTTGGTGCAGAAAGTCCAGGGTTCAAAGCCCTATTTGGGGGTTATTGTGAGAGGAGGTTAAAGTCTAAAGGGATAGTCCATGAGATGCACTGAGCAGCTGTAGCACTAGAGATTTCAGAGGGAGTCAGGAAGGCTGAGCACCTTCCAAAAGAGAGTCAGATACTTTAGTGACACCAGGGGAAGGGAGGGGTTAGGAGAGGAGGGCAGTGCAGGAGGCTTTGGTGGAGGAGGACTTGGGTGTGGGGGACCTGTGGCTCGCAGTTGTTTCTTATTTGGCCCTTTTCCAATTCCTGGATTGGGCCCATGGATCCAGTCCCTACACTCAAGCACTGAAAGAGTGAGCACAGGGTAAGGGAGCAGAGATGAAAGCAGGGATAGGTGATGGATCCATAGGGATTAGGGCTGCGCATGGGGCCAAGTATTTATATCTGCATTCATGTTTTAGTATTTGTGTTTATTTGCATTTGTCTCTTTCACATCTGTTTGCTGCATTTTTCCCCATCGCTGCCAAAACAGAAAATGCAGCGCACAGGGGGCCCCGCATGTGGATTAGTTTGGCACAGAAGTGCAGTGAAGTTCTGCCTGTTTGACAGGCCTATGAGGAAAGAAAAATGCAGCTAAAACTACTGTTAAGTCTGTTACCAATTTGAAAAGGGAACACTGATTTGGGGGAGTGTGGAGAATCTACCGCATTAATCCAGACCCTACCCTTCCTTCCCCCCCACCCTGAACTCACCCCTTAAGCCCCCTTGTCCCTAACTCCTATCTGACCTGCAAAGCTTGCACTAACTTTCAAAGTGGCCTGTGAGAGGGGAGAGGGAGGCAGTCGGGAGGACATGATCAGGGCCGGCCTTACTGCGAGGTGACTAGGGGCAGCCGCCAGGGCCCCGCGCTTCGGGGGCCCCGTAGGTAACAGGTTTTTTATTTTTATTTTCTTTAAAATAAATAAATAAAATCAGGTTGGGTTGGGTGGGGGGGCAGCAGGAGTGAGGGAGAGGCAGAGGCCCCCCCCCCCACGTTGCTTGGCACAGTCTCGGCCAGGGGAAATGAGGGAGAGCGAGGCAGAGACCCCACCTCTCCCTCATTTCCCCTGGCTAAGAGAATGACAGGTGGGGGGCGCACCCACGGAGTGAGGGAAAGCGGGGCCTCTGCTTCTAGTGCGGGAGAAGAAGGCAGAAGCCCCGCCTTTCCCTCACGTCGCTGGCCCCCTCCTCTGCCTGGCTGTTTAGGCCAGGGGAAATGAGGGAGAGGTGGGGCCTCTGCCTCTCTCCCTCATTTCCCCTGGCCGAGACTGTGCCAGACAGCGGAGGGGGGGCCCTCCAAGCCCAGCACAGGGGCCAGGCTGAGGCAGCAGCGATGGCGGTGGCAGCAGCGGCAGCAGATCAGGTAAGTGATCTGGTCATGGCCGCTCAGGCTTGGGGATGGGCGGAGGAGAGTGACCCTCCACCCATCCCCGAGCCCAGGCTCGGGTAGAGTGCTGCCCCCGGGCTGGGGAGTGCCCTCTGAGCCAGGGAGTGCCTGATATGGGGCCCCACATTTCCCCCCCGCCCTGGGCCCCGCTTAAGGTAAGGCTGGCCCTGCCCACGATAGGTGGTGTAGGTGTTCTGAGGAGCAGGCAAAGGGAGGCTAAGAGCAGAGCTGCACTCCCAGCCTCCACCTCTAGGGGTGCTCCCTTATCTTTCTCTCTGTGCCTCCCCAGCGCCCACAGTGCCGCGGGATGTCATCTCCATGTCCAACTCCTCCTCCCACCTCATCGTGCGCTGGAAGCCGCCCACCCAGCGTAATGGCAACATCACCTACTACCTGGTGCTGTGGCAGCAGCTGGCTGAGGACTCTGAGCTCTACGTCAATGACTACTGCCACAAAGGTGAGGCCAATGGGGCTGCAGAGACAGCCATGGAGCCCTGTCAGCGAGTGGCGCTATCTAGAGGTGGGAGGGGGAGCTGCAGCTTTGTGACCTGGTAGCGGTCTGTCCCCTACATGTTGTGCCTCTATTCTGCACAGAGCCCTCTAGAGGTGAGAGAGGGAGCTGCAGCTCTGTGACTTAGTAGCAATCTGCCCCTACTTATTTTGCTTCTTCCCTGCACAGAGAGCCTGTCAGTGTCTAGAGGCAATACGGGGAGCTGTAGCTCAGTAGCCTAGTAGCAGTCTGCCCCCCCCCCCCCACACACATTGTGCCTCTACCCTGCACACTGAGCTCTCTAGAGGTGGGAGGAGGAAGTGCAGCTCTGTGACCTAGTAGCAATCTGCCCCCTGCACAGAGAACCATCTAGAGGCAAGTGCTGGGGCGGGGGAGGGAGAGGGGGCATCAGCTCCGAGGCCTAGTCTGGTCAGGGATAAGGGTCTGTCCATGCCCCATAGTGAGGGGGTGGGGGTAAGGCACATCCTGAAGGCTGTGGGCACAAGTCTTGCTTGGTCTTAGCCATCTCCACTCCCTCCAGCGGCAAAACGGCACCTGACTCATCAAGCTGAGGGAAGTCATAGGCCACAGTGCTGGCCTCGCTTCTCTCTCAGGTGCCGTAGGCCCCAGAAACAGGTCTGCCTTGTCCTCTGACCAGTGGCTAAGCTACAGGGATCAGACTTCTATCCTGACGTGCATCGTTTATGGCCTGGTCCAAGAGAATCCTGGCTTCCTGGGGCACACGGGACCCTGCCCCCTCAGCCTAAGCTGTTAGTTCCACTTTGGGGACCCCAGACAAAGACCCCCCCCCCAAGCTGAGGGCGTGAGTAGGGTTGCCATGTCTCATAGTTGGGGCTGAGGGCACGGAGAGTCATCACAGGAACAGGGTCCCAAAGGTCCAGGAGTCTGGAGCAGGATCGGATGAGTTCATGCAGGATTGAGGTCCAAGGGTTGGAACATCAAGGCATGGAAGCAAAATACAGCGACTGGAGGGCAGATTTGGGCAGAGGAGCAGGCTTCTGGCAGGCTCAAGGGCTGTCGCACACAGACAAACAGGAACTCAGGCAGAGAGACATCAATAGGGACAGATAAACAGGAAGGAGAAATAGACTGATGATCCGCTCAGCTTTCTGTGGCTACTGGCTGGCCTTATATACAGGCCGGCAGCCAACCAGGAAGCTGGGGGCGTGGAGCAAGGCTGAACCAGGGGTGTGGCCTAGCAAAGTCCCAAGGCCCTGGCTGGAGTTGAGGCAGCAGCCACTGCACTGAGGGGCCCAGTCTGAACTCAGGTCCCTACAATGGGAGTTTTGGGGTCAAGCCCTGAGAGGTAGTAACCCAAGGGGTGAGCAGAGACATGCTGACACTAGGCTGTGGTTGTAGCAGGGGCATGGCTGCATGCGTAGGGTGCAGGGAGCTCTGGGATGTGGAATGTGGGTGTTGGGCGGCAGGCAGTGGCCAGGGGAATGGAGGTGGGGAATTGCTGGGGCAAGCGGAGGCAGGGCTGGCGAGGAGAGGCAGGCCTACCGGTAGTTCCCACCCCTGTGGGGTGACGTGGGGTAGGCCCCTGTCACTAGGGTGGCCATATCGCCCCTTTAAAAGATGACGCTTATGAAAAATACATGGTGCAGGGCTGCACTGGAACCAATGTAGCCCTGCAACATGTATTTTTCATAAGCGTCCTCTTTTAAAGGTATGGCCACCTTACCTGTCACCACTGTGTAAGGCCATCGATCTCCCCCAGCTTTCAGACCCAAGTCACTTCACTGGGTAATAGCCCCTCCCCACTCTTTCCGCTGCGGTTTGTTCCACGCTCCCTCTCTCTGGCTTCCTGGTCTCTGCTAGGCCTCAAGCTGCCCACCAGCAGCGCCGACACCCGTTTCAATGTGGATGACAGCGGGGGCCCTGATGGTGACCAGGACGCCGAGGAGCGGTGCTGCTCCTGCCACCCCACTGACGGGCAGCTGAACATGGCGGCCGAAGCCATCTCCTTCCAGAAGAAATTTGAGAACTTCCTGCACAATTCCATCATCATCCCCAGGTACAGGGGGAGCGGCTTAGCCCGGCACCAGGGGTGGGGAGGGGAGGACATGGTTAGTGGCTAGTAGGGTGGCCAGATAGGCACATTTTAGAGGACACCTATGAGAAATACAGGTTGCAGGGCTGCGTTGAACTCAATGCAGCCCTGCAACCTGTATTTCTCATAGGTGTCCTCTAAAATGTGTATATCTGGTGGCCACCCTAGTGGCTAGAGGAGGGGGCTGAGAGCCAGAACTACTGGTTTCTCTGGGAGGGGAATGGGGCCAAGTGGCTAGAGGAGAAGGCTGGGAGTCTGGACTCCTGGGTTCTCTTGGAGAGGATCAAGATCTAGTGATTAGAAAGAGGCTGGGTTGAGAACCAGGATTTCGGGGTTCTCTGGGAAGGGAGTGAAGTCTAGTGGTTAGAGCCAAGGGCTAGGAGCCAAGACTCCTGCGTTCTCTGGGAGGGGAGTGATGTCTAGTGGTTAGAGCCAAGGACTAGGAGCCAAGACTCCTGCGTTCTCTGGGAGGGGAGTGATGTCTAGTGGTTAGAGCCAAGGGCTAGGAGCCAAGACTCCTGCGTTCTCTAGGAGGGGAGTGATGTCTGGTTAGGAGAGAAGACTGGGAACCAGGACACCCAGTGGATAAGGTGCTGGACTTACACCAGGGAGATCAGTGTTCAACTCTCATCCTGCCAATGAACTCACTGGGTGGCCTTGGGCAAGTCACAGTCTCTCAGCCTCAGGATCTGTAAAATGGGAATATGTGTGTATCTGTCTTTCCCTGTATGTTCCCCTTATCCTTGTCCATCTAAAATTGTAAGCCTGCTGGGCAGGGACCTTTCTCCAAAAATCTGTCACTGTAAAGCACTGTGTAAGCCTAGCAGTGCGATAGAAAGGATAAGTAAGTAGTACTAACAGTACTCCTAGGTTCTTGGGGAAAGAAGACGGGGCTGGGAGCCAGGACTCCTGGGTTTTCTGGGAGGAGAGTGATAGCTAGAGGATAAGGCTGGGAGACAAGACTCCTCTTTCTTTTTCCTGGGTCTGCTATTTACTTCATGTCTGACTCAGGGCAAGTCCCTACTCTTTGTGCCTTAGTTTCCCCATAGCAATGCATGTCACGGACAGGCTTCTGCAGTTCTCTGGGATCTCAGCCTACAGGTAGGTTTTGCAAGGAGATCTTGAAACACGCCAGCTCTCTCCTGAGACATTTTACTCATTGTTTCCCCATGGCTTCCCTGCCTGCTTCACGCCCTTCCGTCTGCAGACGCTCACCTGCCCGGTCTTCTCTCTTTCAGACCTCCATGGAAAGTGACCTCCATGAACAAGAACTCTCAGAGGTAAGCGTAAAGAGCTCTAGGAACCACAGAAGTTGAAGAGATGACCCTGTCATTGACATACAAAGAATATGGTAAAATGAACCAGGAATCCAGACCCAGTGTCCTGCTCTAACAAGTAGACTGCATTCCCTTCCCTGGTATAAGAACAGAATCCAGAACTCCCAACCTCTGCTTCCCTAATTTCTAATACCTTCCACAGCTGGGGATAGAACACAGGAGTCCTAGTCCCTGTTCCAACCATACTGCATCCCGCCCATCCCAAAGTCGTCGATAGCACCCATGTCCTGACTTGCAATACCTACTAGGCTCTCATTCGCCTCCTTTTAAATGTAGAATTAAATCCCCGGAGTCCTGGCTCCCAGCCCCCTGCTCAGCCCTAGTGCCCTTCCACAGCCATGAATGGAGACCCAGGAGCGCTTCCAGCCCTATTCTCTTCCTCGAGTCATGAAAGGGAGCCAGGACCCCTGGCTAGCCCCCTGCTCAAGTTGGAAGTAGGAACAGGTGCTTTCATTCCGTCCAGAAATACCGACCTTTTGGGAGCAAGGAAGAAATCTGACATTATGGACATTTTTTGTGATTCCTGCTATTTGGATAATTTTCGGGAGTTTCCGGTATTACAGATAATACTGGAAATTAGTGAAAAATACCAGAAATTACCCAAAATGACCAAAAATAGCGGAAAATCACGAAAAATGTAGAAAATGCCAGTAGATTTCCTCCTCACACAAATGAAGGTAAATAAGCTGTTTCCATCAGAAACAGTATTTACAGAATCTTTTCATTTCAGCCTTCCCAGAGCCATAAATGGAACCCAGGAGTCCTGACTCCCAGCCGTAACTGCTAGACCACACTCCCCTCCCAAGCTGAAACTAGAACCCAGGAGTCCTGGGTCCCAGCCGAGCTCTAGCCACCAGCCTAGACCCTTCCATTACTGGGGGCAGAACCCTATGGACCTGTCTCTGTCCTCCAACCTCCCTCTGCCTCTTCTCTTCTTCCCACACAGGACTCCAAAGAGGCGCCGAGATGTCCCGGCGGTGACCAGCTCTGGCCATGCCCTGGCTAACATCTCCTCTCCCGAGGCCCCTGGGAACCCGGCCACTCTGAACCGTACAGGGGCTGACCCCAAAGCTGAGGCTGACTTCCGCATCCTCGAGGACAAGGTGGTCCGGGACCGGACAGTCATTTCCAACCTGCGTCACTTCACCGAGTACCGCATCGACATCCATGCCTGCAACCACGCCGCCCATACCGTGGGCTGCAGCGCCGCCACCTTCGTCTTCGCCAGGACCATGCCAGAGCGTATGTTCCTGCCCCTGGGAAATTTGGGATTCGGGGGGGGGGGTGTCCTCTTTTTTGGGCTCCAGGCCCAGAGCTCTTTGTGAGTTGGCACAAGGGCATTCTTTATCCAGCTTTGAATGTTGAGAGAGCAGTGGGGGGCCTGGGATAGCAGGGGGCTCTGGGGGAGGACTGAGGAGTGTTAGCACAACTCTGGGGGGTCCAGGGCTGGGATAGCAGGGGGCTGTGGGCGAGGATTGAGGGGTATCAGCAGGGTTGTGGGGGGCCCCCAGGCCTGGGATATCAGGTGTGTGTGGGTCAGGACTGAGGGTGTCAGCAGAGTTGTGGGGGGCTCAGTTGTGTTTTGGTCCAGGGGGCCCAGAGTTGTTGGGGGACCTGTGGATCGGGACCAAGGAGTATTAGCAGAACTAGGGGTGAAGACAGGGATGGAATAGCTGCAGGGGGGGCTGCAGGTCAGGGGGGCTGTGGGGCGAGGATTGAAGTGTATCCGCTGGGAAGGGCATAGGATTGGGATAGCAGGGGGCTGTGGGGAGAGCTGGAACGAGTACCCACAAAAACCGGTAGAGCCATCAAATGTGCCATCTCTGAATCGACTTGAAAATATCAGGTATTAATTGGTACCTGATTCAGGTACCCGATCTCCCGAAATGTCTCAGAATATCAACTTCTGCTCCTGATTTTTTTGGCATTCCATCCCAATTTTTTTATCCATAACCGGAAAAAATCAGTAAATTGGGAACGAAAATTACCAAATTGGGGGGTATCCAGGGACCTGATTGGTGATCAGGCAGCCCGTGAGAAACGCGGGTATTACCCGCAGTCAGCTCTACCTGTGGGTCAGAATTGGGGTGTGTGTGTGTTGTGTTGGTGGAGCTGGGGGGCGGGTGGAGGCTGTGGGTGAGCACTGAAGGGCATTGACTGACACAAATTGGGCCTGATCCCTACCCACTGCGTGTTGGTGTAGCTCCATCAGAGTCAATGGAGCGATGTTGATTTACACCACCCAAGAATATTCCGCCATGGGAGTTAACTGAGCCCCCTCCCCACCCCCTCACTTTGTCACCCCACCCCAGCGCAAGCCGATAATATTCCCGGCAACATCACCTGGGAGCCGGTCAGCAAGAACAGCATCCTGCTGAAATGGGAGGAGCCAAGGAACCCCAATGGGCTCATCCTCAAGTACGAGATCAAGTACAGCCGGGAGAACGAGGTGAGGCTCCAACCCCGCCATGGCCCATCGCCATCACGACAGAACCCCTTTCGTGCATTACTGTGAGGGAGGGGAGGGCTTGTCAGGGACCCAGGCTGTGAACCATCACCACTCCTGGATCCAATCCCCTACCACACACCCCTCTTCCGATTGGCTGCTTGAAGGATTGCCACCTCCCTCTGGGAGGGAACCCAGAGGAAGGTGGGGCAAAGGGGATGCCATGTCCCTTTTTTGACGTAACCCTGCGCCTTGCAGAATGTGTGGTCACAGTGGTCTGCAGGGGGTGGAGCCACACCAGAAAGGGGAGGAGCAAAGGGGGTGTCATGTTTAGATTGTAAGCTCTTTGCAATAGGGACCTGACTCTGATTTATGATTGTACAGCGCCAGATACATTGCTGGCGCTATATTATTAATAAATAATAAAAATAATAATATAAATAATAATATCCCATTCTGACATAACCTCACCTCTTATAGAGTATGGTGACATTTTGACAACCCAGAGGGTGGAGGGGCGCGACAAAGAGATTGTCACTTCCTGTTCTGATGTAGCTCTGCCCTACCTGAACACCATGACATCATAACATTCCATAGAGGCGGGGCCATGTCAGAAAGGGGACGGCAAACATTTCTGTGACCTGCCCCCTTTTCTGATGTGGTTGTCCCCTTCCTCCCCCAGGATCCCCAGTTCTCCCAGTTAGCCACAGGCATCCCTGGGTGTCCCGACTCCCAGACAAATCGGGACTTCCCCCAATTGTGGCTCAAGGGTTAGGGCATCTGCCCAAGGATTTGAGACCTGCAGTGTCTGACAGCTCCGTGATAGCCAGAGAGACCGTTCACGACGGCCCTGTCAGAAATGCCCCAGCTGCATCATCACTCTCTCCCCACCCCAGGAGGTCACCACAGTGGTGTGCGTCTCCCGCCACCGCTACACCAAATACGGAGGCGTCCACCTCGCCCTCCTCCAGCCAGGAAATTATTCTGCCAAAGTTCGGGCCACCTCACTGGCTGGGAACGGCTCGTGGACGGGACTCATCAAGTTCTACATCCTCGGGCCAGGTATGTATGGGAGGAAGATGCAGCTCCAATGGCAGCGTGCCCAAGATCCCTCCGGAGCGATGGCAGGACAAGTACTTCCTGCAGGACCCTAACTGCCCCCACTTTGGTGACACTTCCTTCATCTATTCCAAGGGACCCCTGTCCTTGGAGACATTCTCCCCCCCCCCCCCCCC
>QEPC01008495.1:1841018-1901238 GCA_003113815.1 Sphenodon punctatus
CCACTCCTGGAGACCATGCCCCTTCGTCCGAGGACCCTCTCCCTGCCCTGCGACACCACACCCCTTCCTCAGAACCCCCCGCCTGCTCCTGGAGACCACGCCCCTTCCTGAAAGGACCCACCCCTGGAGACCACACCCCTTCCTCAGAAGAGACCGCTCTCTTTCCTCAGAGGCCCCCCCCCCACTCCTGGAGACCGCACTCCTTCCTCAGAGGTCCCTCCCCCAGCTTGGGAGACCACACCCCTTCCTCAGAGCCCTTTGGTCCTACTCCTGGAGACCATGCTCCTTCCTCAGAGGAGACCGTGCCCCTTACTTAGAAGTTCCCACCCCTGGAAACCCCAGCCCCTACCCCAAGCCCTCGGGCCAGGCATGGGTTTGATGTTACTGCTGCTGCCTCTGTGATGGCCTGTCTTTCCCCTCTTCCCTGAACACAGCAGAGGAGGAGTCCAGTGGCTTCTACGTGCTCCTGACGGTGATGCCTATCATTCTGATGGTGGTGATCACCTGCCTGGCTGTCTTTGTCTTCTTCTACAACAAGAAGCGGTAACGTGCCCCGAGGAGCTTTCACTCTGCATTGGTGGGGGTGGAATCCGTGGCCCACGGTCCACAGGTGGCCCCTAGTGGCATCATCCTGCGGCCCTTGTCAGTCAGAATGTGTGTATGGGGGGGGGGGATTTTTGGAGCTGCCACGCAAGCCGCCACTGGGAGCGCTGTAGAGCAGCCGCTAGAAGCAGCAGAGAGGCCGCTGCTCACTTGTGGAGGCAGAGAGCATGGTTGGAGGCAGTCACATAGTCCCAGGATGATGTAATCCTCTTACATCATCCTGGGACCGCTTAGGGAAACCCTGCCCCATTGCTCTTAGGGGGCCCCACCACAGCCTTGCTAGGCCGCTGAGAGTGCCTATGGCTGTGCCAACACCCGAAACAAGTTCCTGGGCCAGCCTCTTTGAACAAACCCTACCCAAACAAGGAGGCGGTGCTTATTGGGTGAGGAGGTGGGGCCTATTGGGCTTAAATCATGTTAAGTTTATAAGGGAATTTTTTTGTAGAGGCAGCAGCGATATCTTTGGCTTTGTGGAGGATGCCCCCATAGAATCACTATCCCAAGGAGATAAGGGAGGGGGATACCACCCAGGTCTCCTGACTCCTAGCCCAGTGCTTTAGCCACCGGACCACTCGTAGGTGAAATCCTCCACTCAGGGAGTACGTGACGGCCGTGCTGAGATCCCAGAACTGATAGGACCCTCCTTCTCTGCTTTTATTTGCTTACCTGAGCCAGAACAAGAAAGCACCGGCTCTTTCTTCTTCACACACCTTGGCTTTCTGAGAGTGACCTCCCACTGCCGGCTGCCTGGCAAGCCAAACCGTCAGCTATCCAGACAGCACTGGCATCCCCCCTGTCTGGGCTGGCAGGAGGAGGAAGGGAGGGAGGGTCAGGCCTGCATCCACAAGTCTGTTCCGTGCCCATAGCTTCAGGCTGTGTGTGTGTGACTCTGGTGCATGTCTATAAATAGCTCCGTGGGCCAGATCCTTCCCAGGTTACACCAACTGCTGTTCAGTTCTTCCTACTGCTCTGTTGGAATCGGGATTCAATTTTAAAACCACAGTTTCTGGGCTTTGCATGAAGCCAGATGACAGGCGTCTCAACTTTCCCACCATTTTCTATTCCTTTCTAGGAACAGCGATGGATACCCCAGTGGGACACTCTATGCCTCCGTCAACCCCGAATACTTCAGCACCTCAGACAGTATGTATGGGGCAGGTCGAAAGAGCTTCCCAGAAAGACTAGGTCATGGGGTCATTTGGGCACGCAGAAGAGGAGGCTGTTTGGATTCTGGTTCTGTGGCCTTGCCGGTTGAAGGGGGAACTGAGGCAGAGGGATAAAGCAACCCACCTCATAGAATCAAAGGGACCCTGAAGGTCACTCAGTCCAGCCCCCTGCTTTGGTACACAATCTGCCAAACCTAGATCATCCCAGACATTTGCTCGTCCAGACTCTTCTTAAAATCCCCCAGTCACCGAATTTTAAGGGTGGAAGGGCCATCTCGTTGATGGTAATCCAGGAACTTCTGTAATCCATTTTTGAATCTGTTACGTAGGTGACCTTCATAGTATCTCATAGCAGTGTGTTCCACAGGTTTATTGTGCCTTGAGTGAAAATGTATTGGCTAGCTTCTCATCCCTGCAGCCATGCTCACAGATGCTCCTTCCCTTGTCATTCAGGGGGTCCCCTTCTCCCCTGTAAACAAGCTAAGCACGGGGTCTGTGACTTCTCAACTTCATGGATGCCTCCTTTTCTCTCCCTAGGTTCCCCTCCCACCTTCCCTCCCTCATCCTAGATTCCATTTCTTTCTCGGCTTTTGTGCTATTGCCTTCCCTTGTTAGGAGTGGCTGCAATCTCAGACCCCCTCTGTATGGGATCCGCGTGAGTCCCACATGGATTCCGCGCAGCACAATGCATTTCCAATAGATTTGTGCGCATGTGCACGTGGATTGCATGCGGGGTCTGTGGGGGGATTGACTCCAATATCTGCCCTGAGGCAAAGTTGAAGTCAAGGTTGGTCTAGATAACCCTTGAGTTGTCTTCCAACCCCAAAATTCTGGATCGCAAGCCCCTTGGTGCAGGGACCTGTCACTAATGTTTGTTCAATTCCAGGCCCGTTGCCATATAAATAATACAAATAAAACCTGAGTCTGGGAACTGAACTGGATCCCTGAAGTTAAAGGAGTGCTTTCCTATGCTGTTATAAAAAAAAAGTAAAATAGATCCTACATTACAAAAATAAAACTAGGCCATGAATCTGAGATATATCCATCATTCACCCCATAAGGCCACAGACAACAAAAACGAAAAAGCATTATCCCCCTTCCATCAATAACTGGAACTCAGAAATTAATGGAGGGTCTCCGCATAATCCATCGGATGGCTCTCCAAAAAGTTAATTATCTAAAGACTTCCTAATCCTCATAATTCTGCGCAGAAAAACAGCCACCAACAGGGACCTTTCGCTGTTATTATCTCCCAAAAGATAAATAAATTTCTGCTTTGAGCTAGCCTCATGAGTAAGGCCTACTATAAGGCCCAGCTTAAAGCACTAAACAGGTGGCAGTCAAAGAGGACGTGTGAAACATCTTCTACGTCTTTGCCACATGGGCAAAGGCGTTCACACCAGGGAATACCCATATGACGCCCTCTCACCACTGCAGAGTCGAATGTCTGGAGGCGAAAAGATGTAAAAGCCCTTCTAAGATGGATATTAGAAATTGCCTGTATATACCCTGCCCCTCCTACCTTAGGAATAATGAACTTGTACCAGGGAGAGATTTTACCAGGGTTGCTGCAGCCCTGTCCACCTGGAGTGCACTATCTCGAGATCTCCTCCTTACCAGTAGGTTCATCGTAGCCTTAGGAAGCTGTCTCAACCATGCTGGCGAGAACCCCAGGAAATAAATCTTCTTTTTGACTTCATTCCACCAGCGGTCAGAATAATGACCCCTTTCTTTCTCTAAAAGGCATCTGCCTGCAAGCAACGATGAGCCCTGATGACACAGCTTAAACCAAAAGGGGACTATGGCAATATCTAGTCTCCTTTGCCATGTCAGCAGCCCGGCTCCAAATCCACTACAACCATAGGAGTAGATCTCGGGACCCCCAGGAGAGATCTCAACACATAATTGATGACCGGTTCAATAATGTTTGCAGTATTGGGCTTCACTGCCCAGATCTGAGCCCCATACATCAGTTTAGAGATGAATTTGACAACATATATTTTTAATGCTATGTCTATGTTGCCCCCTCCATTGGTATAAATTTTTTTAATAATGGAATAGGATTCTCTAGTCAGCAAGGATTTCAATGACATAGCATGAGTCCTCCAGGAGCCGGTATAAGAAAATATCACCCCCAGATATTTATAGCTGGAGACTTGTCCAGACTATTTACCCCCATGCACCACACTCTAGGCTGGAAATGAACACTGGTATCTTGGTTTTAGTGAAATTAACTTTTAATGCTAGACCTTCGCATAAGTCCCCAAAGTCCTGCAGCAATCGTTCCAGACCCAACCTTGATAGTGAAAGTAAGGCGGTGTCGTCTGCATACATCATTGTTGAGATTTTCCGGTCTAGGATCTTTGGGGCCATGTAACGGCCTTCATCCCTAAGAGCCAGTATTATTGAATTAACATAAATGTTAAAAAGTACCGGCGCCAGGAAGCAGCCCTGTCTCACTCCTCTAGTTGTGGAGATCTTATCCGAGAGGGCACCCAAGTTGTTTATTCTGACTCTAAGGAAGGTGTTTGAGTATAGAGAACAAATAAGACCCAATAGTCTTGGATCTATACTCAGTCTATCCAATTCCATCCAGAGGCGTGTTCTGTCTACCATATCAAATGCAGAGGAAAGGTCTATGAAGGCCACATATAGTTTCTGCCGTAAATGTAAGTACTTCCCAACTAGATGATCCAAGATGAAAATATGATCAATAGTCCCCCGGTCTGGCATAAAACCTGCCTATTCTTTGGCTATAATCCCCTCATCCCTTACCCATTTCAACAGTCTATTCAACAAATATTTCATATACAGTTTTGAGATGACACAAAGAAGGCTAATTGGCCGGTAATTTTGAGGTTTGTCCCTAGCTCCCTTCTTATAAATAGGGACAACCAAACTCAATCTCCACTCTTCCGGGACAAGATCGGTGGCATTAATGAGAGAGAAAAGTTGCGCCATTGCTCCTGCCCACCATTCAGGAGCTGCCCTAAAAACTTCTCCCACAATTAAGCCTGGACCTGGAGCTTTCCCGAATTTCAAGGAGAGGATTAGCTCCAGAGCCTCGTTTCGTGAAACTGGCAGCCAAGGGGGTAAGGAGTCACTAGAAAATGGCACACCACAAGCAATTACATTCTCCTGATTGAATAGTTCATGAAAATGTGCTGACCATTGTTCCATAGGGACTTTAGGTTCCCGATATAACCCTTTATTAGGGTCCTTCAAATTAACCATATTCCAAAAGGCTTTAGAGTTCTTTCTAGTGGCAGACTCCAGTAATTTTAGCCATTGGACATTCCAATAGGCCTTCTTCTTGGTCTGGATCAGTTGTTTATATCTAGACAGATGGGATCTATAAGAGGGCACCATTCCATTCCCCGAGGGGCCCTTAACTTCCCTTGCCATATTGCGTAGAATTTTCTTGGCATGGCTACATTCCTCATCCCACCATCCCCCTTTTTTCTTTTGTTGGCTCCATTGCCTATTCTTTGGATGATAAGTAAGAAGAGAGTGAAGACTGGAAACCAACATGTTCCAGGCTTCAAAGGCCTCTGAAACATTAGGAGAATTTTCTAGTTGACATAGGAGATGAACTATCTCAGGAGAATCCATCAGTGTCCTCAAATCCCTCTCCAATTCTGGAGTCTACTTAATCCTACACCTACCAGTATTGACAGTCATAGGTTCATTAAGGTAAAAAGAGCTCTCTTCTAAAGCCTCGCCACTTAAACACAGTTGTATGGGGAAATGATCACTATCTACCATGGTACCCACCTTAAAATTCAAAATATAATCTGTCAAATTGAGGGAAACAGCCATATAATCGACCACACTGCCACCTCTAGCTGAGGTATATGTGAGGCAACCTGGAATATCGCTGGAAATTGAACCATTCAGAATTTTTAGTTTAAACATAGTGACCAAATTATAAAATTCCAGTCCTGCTGTATTAACCCTACCATCTTTAGAATACCTCTCGATGTTAGGGTCTGTGTCCCAGGGAAATAACTCATCATGAAGATGAATTGTCCCCAAGGCATCTACATCTGACCCAATCCTTGCATTAAAATCCCCTTGGATTATTATACCATCATCTGGGAATCTCTCCCAGTGTGAAGAAATTACCCCTACCAAATCATCCCAGAAGGAAGAATCTTTGGATTTTGGAGGGTTATAGCAATTTACCAACAATACAGAAATGGGAAGGGAAGAACCCCTTAGATGCAGACCCAGCAGATTGAAGTTAGAATTTGCTACGGGGCTAGCACAAATTTCCAAAGAATGTGCCACCATAATTGCCATGCCTCCACAGTAATGACCCCTAGAGACATTCCGAGAGGCAGGGGCAGACCAGGTATTGGAGATCCCTCCAATTCTGGCTGCATTTGAGCTGGAGATACCCAAGTTTCTTGCAAACATTTTATCCTAAAAGAGCTAAGGTATCCAAGAAAGGCTGGATCAACTAGCTTAGAGGCCCAGCCAGCGACATTCCAGGAAAGCATCATCAGGTCCCCTGTGCCTTTGTTCTTTAAATTTCATGTGCTCTGCCCCACCTGAGACTGGACTTTTGGTGGATCTGAGCTTATCTCAGGGGTTATTACTGTAGCCTCACTGTGTACAGAGGGGTCCACTTCAGGAAATCCTAATGTAGACTCCAACTCTAGCATGCTAGAGTATGATGATACTATTCCTCTATTAACAGCATCCACCCCCTGGTCCGACCTTTCTTGGCTACCCGGGTCCTGTCTTGTGGTAGCATCAACACACAACGATTGCAACAAGTTTACATTAGCCACAAGTTGTGCCAGAGCAGAAGTAGACAAAAATTGGAAATCCTGCTTCCATTTTGTCTCCTGAACTTCCATATTTCCCTTTCTGTGGGACAACTCCATAAGGAGAGGATCTGAAAACGGTCCTCGGCAATAATCTGGGCAGGAGGCAGAAGCATAGGCCCAAAATGAGCTTGCTCTTGAGTGGGGCCAAGATTACAACCCGTAGTCTGGAGCTGGGAAGGTCTCCCCTCACGGGCCTCCGCCAAGGCAGCAGTGGGCCCCTGGGTCGACAAATCAATTTTCATTTCTGTTACTACCCCCATGGGGAGAGGTTCAGACTGAACCTGAGGATTGGAATCTGACATTGCTACGTTCCCACATATCTTGACCATTGACTGGGTAGGGGGACATGAAAAATCAATAGGAGCGGGAGGCTCCAAAGTTTGAGGCACAAAGGAATGTGATAAGAAATTCCCCATGAGGATAACAATCTTTTGGCCGTTAAAATCCTTGATACAATATAAGGGTTACCAAAATGTATAACCAGACGTATACCCTGATCAGTTGGGAGGAAAACATAATACCGCTTTATCTCAGATAATTGAAGTCTAATATGCAATAAAGTAACTAGGTTCCTTCTAATAAAAAATCTTGATGACCACGAAGGTGTGCGGCCATTTGACAAAGGATAAATTAAAAAAAAAACAGTATTGGGATCGGAAATTGTCCGTCTAATATTTTCTGTAGGGATGGGCCCAGATATAGTCAGACCACCCCCGCAGGGGTGGGACATCTTCTGTAATGGGTTCATTGGTGGAAACAACACCCCCCCTTTTAATGGTATCCAAAGCCGGAGACTGAGTGCAAAGGGGGCTGGGCCTGCAGTGGCAGCGGGGCAGAGGCATAAGCATGAGAGGTCAGCGTTTGTAAGTCCGCCGCCATCCCCTGGAAACAGGAAGCCACCTGAACAATAACAGATTTGATCTCAAGTAACCCCTGGAATAATTTCTCTGTGGTTTTCCCAATTAGGACACATTGATCCCCCCCAAAATTTCATAGGGTCTACAGGATCACACAGTTCCTCCACAGGAGAGGGGACAATAAAATCCGCTAAATCCTCAGGTGTCGGCATTGATGATAGAGATAAGCCAGAACCTTCCCCCAGAACCGCATACCAATTTGAGGTCTTAAGGGGGCTATCCGTAAGCCGGGCATCGTTGCTTGCGGACAATACCGAGACACCAACCTCCTGCAGTTTGAGTTGCTTTAATGCTGGTAGCCCCATCTCCGGTGAAAGCATTGGTTGATGCTGTTATCAGTAGTAGGCTGTTATCCACTTGTAGAGAGCCATTTGAGTGGAGGATGTAGCCCAGAAATCAATCCTGTCCTGCGTTTCCCTTGCAAGTGTACATTCCTGACGAGTGGGAGGTTCCCCGGGAAAAGATCACGGTGATCCGGGAGCTGGGCCAAGGATCCTTTGGGATGGTGTACGAGGGGATTGCGTGGGACATTGAGAAAGAGGGCGAGGAGACCAAGGTGGCTTTGAAGACTGTGAACGAGCTGGCCACCATGAGGGAGCGGATTGAGTTCCTCAAAGAGGCGTCCGTCATGAAGGCCTTTAAGTGCTACCACGTGGTACGTAGGAGTGGGGCGTGCCGGAGGGGGTGGAAAGGGGAGGGGTGAAGCTGCCTGGGGATGAGAACTAAAGAAGCGGCAGGATATAAAATTCTTTTTGAGAATTTCCCCCCCAAATTTAAACAAAAATGTGACCATTTTTAGATATATTTTTTTTAAAAAGAAAAAACGTTCATTAAAAAGTAGACAGCATTTTCCTACCAGAATTGCTAATTGGCGGATGGCCCTTCTGAATCCCCATGAGGCCGGGTCTCCCCATGTTTCAGGCTCCGTGGGACCATATCGTACACCGGTGCTTCTCGCACCCTTGATGCCATTTCAGGTTTATCCGTGGACCCCACAGATTGGAAGCCCCTGAAGTAGGGGTGAAATGAGAATGGAATTGATTCTCATGAGGATCTCGCAGCCCCGGCGAGATCTTGTGAGATTCTCGCAAGACACTTGAGATTCCCGTGAGAAACTCGAGAATCTCAAAGATGCCCCCGAAAATGATCTGTGCACGTGCAGAACGGCCCTGGTGGCCAATTTTGCGCATGGCTAGGCCATTTTGTTGCTGTTGCTATTTTGAGGTTCTCGGGAATCTCACGTTTCTCACGAGACTCTTGCGAGAATCTCAAGATGAGAAAATCTTGTTGAGAAACCTGTTCTTAACGAGATTTTTGAGAAGGGTGAAATCTTGTTTCAGGCCCACCCTGAAGCCCCCCGCCAACACATGGGACCTTACGTGCAGTTGCAGCGTTTCTATTTGCCTGGATCTGACCCTCCGCAAGTCTGATTGACTGCCAGTCCAATAGGCCATTCTCATCTGACCCGAACCCGTTCCCTGTCCTTGTGACACAGGGTTGCTCTTATGCCATATTAACACATTATTCTTGCCTGGGTGTCAGGTTCGACTCCTCGGGGTGGTGTCTCAGGGCCAGCCCGCCCTGGTCATTATGGAGCTGATGACTAGAGGAGATCTGAAGAGCTATCTCCGTTCTCTGAGGCCGGAAGCTGAGGTAAGTCAGTCCCAGAAGCCTTTCCCCCTTAAGCTGTCTGGCTAATTAGCATTGAAGCGGTCAGCGTAGCCTAGTGGCTAAGTTGTTGGACTTGGGGCTCAGTGCCCTGGGTTCAAATCCTGCTTTGGCAGTGAACTCACTGGATGGCTTTGGGCAAATCATCATCTCTCAGCCTCAGTTTCCTATCTGTAAAATGGGAGCAATAATGACTTACCTCTCAGACTGTGAAGGTGAACTAGATAAGAATTGTAAAAGTAGTTTTTACAGTGAAAGTGCTATAGGGATGATAATAAAGGGGCCCACTCCCAAGAAGATATCCCTGCCAACACAATTAATTTCTGGCACCCATGAAGAAGCGGAATTTGGGGCTGACCTCTTCCACATTTGCAGATGTTGCTGAGGGTGGAATCTTTATCCTGTGTAATGATTTCTCTTGCTCTCTAGAATAACCCCGGCCTGCCTCCTCCATCGCTGAAGGACATGATCCAGATGGCTGGGGAGATTGCCGATGGCATGGCCTATCTGAATGCCAAGAAATTTGTGCACCGGGACCTCGCCGCCCGAAACTGCATGGTCTCGGAAGACTTCACTGTGAAGATTGGAGGTGGGCGATTTCCTCTGAGCCTCTGCGGGAACTGTCATCTGGCAGGAGTGGGCCCTTAGGGCAGCGGGTCTCAGAGTGAGGTCTGCAGTATGTCTATGGAGCTGTGAGCTTGGTTTCTCCTCCCTTGTGTGAAGGCAGAGGATTGTAAAGTGCGTATGTTCGACTCCTGGGTTCTGTGATTCATTCTGGGAAGGGAACTGCAGCAAGCGGTTTGAACGAGGTAGCGGGACTAGAAACCTGCCTCCTAAACCCGATGGATCAGGTTGGGCAAAGCTTAACTCTCCCAGCCCAAGCCCCTCCTTCTTCGGCCGAGCTTCCCAGCTCCCGCTGGAGCGCCATGATGCTCCATGGAGGTGAGGCCACCTGGACTCATCAGGCCCACGCTCAGAAGGGTCCAGTTGCATTGGGCCCAGTTTCTGTTCTGAGCAGGGCTCGAACCTGGATTCCTGGGTTCTCTCTTGGAGACCCAGGACTGGAAGATTATGCTTAAGTCTACGTGTTATTATAAACAGTGTCGCTTAGTGTCTACGTTGCCGGACTTGGGAGGCCAAGATTCAAATCCCATCTTAGCCACAAGCTGACTGGGTGGCCTTGGGCAAGTCACTGGGTGTTGGTAAACGGGATATTATTTAATGAATTTATTAATTTATTAATTATAAAAGCTTCTACCCCGCCCCTCTCACTCGAGGTGACTCGTGGCGGCTCGCAACCAAATTAAACATCAATATATAAATACAATAAAAATACAAAAATAAACACAAGAATAAAACCACAATAATAATAATAATTAATAATTACAGCATAAAACACAGTATCTGTGCACAGGAAAACTCCCTTAACCCATCCCGCCCTCCCTGCCAAACACCTGATGGAAGAGCCAGCTTTGTCGGACAGCGAGGAGATTCAGGCTTAGGTGAACCTCTGCCGGGAGGGCATTCCAAAGTGTTGGTGCAGCCGGCGAGAATGCCCTCCTGTCTATCCGGACCTGCTGAAAACACAGGGATGATAGCCCCATGGGAGTGTTGTGGGACAGTCACCCGCAGCCTGTGGAAATCTGGGCCCAGTGCAACAGGACTCTTCTGAACGTGGGCCTGATGGGTCCAGGTAGCCCTGCCTCCATGGAGCGTCATGGTGTTGACAACCCACAGGATGCGGGCGAGTGTCCCAGGACAGAAACAACAAGCCCATGAGGCCCGGTCTTGTCTCCTTCCTGCTCAGCTTCCAAGGAAGGAGCCGAGCAGGAAGGGGACCAAGGCACCGAGATATCTTCCTGCTGTCTGGCTGCTTCATCGGGGGTTAATGTGTTCATGCCTTAGCCCTCCTTGAGGAGGACACTGTGCGGGGGACACTGACTGTTTTGGGTCCACGGCCACCTCATAAATGGTCTGATAGACACCCATTCACAGGTGGCTGTCGGGCCCTGTATTAACACTCACTCTCTCTCAGCCTCGGTTCCCCCATCTATAAAATGGGAATAATTAATGCCCTGTCCCACAGGGTTATTGTGAGAGTGAACTAGAAAAAGAACGTAAAGCACTTTGGGCACTGAAAGCACGAGAAACGTGATTATGAATCATTATCAGAGTCCAGCCCAGTCAGAGAGCGCCCTGCACATGCCCCGGCGACTGACCCCGTTTCTCCTCGGTTCCTTCCTCACGCAAAGATTTTGGCATGACGAGAGACATCTACGAGACGGATTATTACCGGAAAGGTGGCAAGGGCCTGCTTCCTGTCCGCTGGATGTCCCCCGAGGCCTTGAAAGATGGAATCTTCAACACCCACTCTGATGTCTGGTAAGTGTTTTCCAGAGCAGTCTGGCTGCTAGTTCATCAGGGCCAGGACCTGGTGCTTTAGGGCAGGGGCAGAAATCCTCAGCCCATGGACCAAATCTGGCCTGAGGCTGTTTTTTTTATTTGGCCCCTTTCAGTGCTGAATCTGGCCCCAGGATCGCACTGAAAGACTGAGCTCAGGCAGGGAAGGAGCAGGGATGAGGAGAGGGGATGGATACAAGGCATAGATCCCTGATCTGGATCCCTTCCCTTCCTTCCTCCACCCTGAGCAAAGCACTCCCGCCCCCAACTCTTCTCTCTCCCATGAAGCTGGTACTCGTTTTTAAAATGCAGCTTCTGCACCCCGCGTAGCTATGATAGGGACAGGCAGTGTAGCTCTGTCCTCTGCCGTTGGGAGGAGGGGCAGAAGGGGGGCATCTAGGGTGGCCAGACCTCCCCTTTAAAAGAGGACGCTTATGAAAACTACACGATGCAGGGCGGCACTGGAACCAATGCAGCCCTGCAACATGTATATTTCATAAGCATCTTCCTTTAAAGGGGAGGTATGGCTGCCCTAGGGGCATCCCATCTGCACCAGGGCCCATTCCAACCTAGCTAGGCCCCTGCCTGCTTTAGGGCATGGCAAAATCCCCCTGGAGCAGAGTCGTGCTCGCTGACGCTAAGTCACTGCAGGATTAGGGCCCAAAGACTTAGTTCAGCTCTCAAAGTCAGTTTATTCACAGCCAGTCTCCACCAAATCGTCCCTTTATAGACATACGCTCGGTGTCTCTTTGGGTCCCTGGGTCAGTCACCCGCTTTGGCCCCTGGTAAACTCCCCAAGGCCCACGCAGCCCCCTTGCTGCTAGGGGTGCCACCTATGCACATTTTCAAGGAACACTTATGAAAAATACCGTTGCAGGGCGCTGCATTGGTGCCTTAGGCCGCAGTGCAGGCCCTGTAATATGTATTTTTCATAAGTGTCCCTTGAAAATTTGAACGGGTGACAACTCTACTTGCTGCCTCAGCAGGGTCCTTTGGCAAAGTCCTCCCTGGCTTACCCCTCTCCGTGGCTGCTCCCCCAGCTCTGGCAAGCCCCTCGCCGGCCAGGTTCTGCTTCCCCGGCAGTCTCTGTCTCTGTCTCTCACTCACCGAGTCTCTCTCCTTCTCCAGGCCTGGCTTGTGCCACGCCCCCCTCCCCCAAGGAGGCATAGTCCCCTTCTAGTCCCAGAGCCTTGCAGCTCCGCTCGCGCAGCCTCGTGCCCACGCTAACTGTCTTAAAGGGCCAAGAGCCTAGAGTGGCCCTGGCCTGCCGCGCCCCAGAATGCCCCAGGAGGACCATGCCATGCTGGGGAAATACCCTATTTACTTAAATTCCAAACTTGCTGGCCCCCTTGCATCCGAGGCTGGAAAATCATGACTTGAATATTCTGGAGAATTCGGTAGGCGACGGTAGGGGCAAACCAGCAGTGGCAAGTGCCCTTTATAGGTTTCACCTGCTCCTAGAGGTGCAAGGGAAGGAGCTTTGATGGGGCGGGGGTTTTGAGACGGGGGCTGTCTTGTCCCTCCCGGCAGGTCGTTTGGCGTGGTGCTGTGGGAGATCGCCACGCTGGCGGAGCAGCCCTACCAGGGCATGTCCAACGAGCAGGTGCTGCGCTTCGTGATGGACAACGGGGTCCTGGAAAAACCCGAGACCTGCCCAGAGAAACTGTGAGTCGCTCTCTCTCCGTTCCCCAGTGTGAGGTGTCCCTGGGGGGCAGGGATCGCTTCCCTGAAGCACGGTGCTTCTCAGCCAGTGGCTTGCGAACTCGCCCATGGGTCTTAGGTGTGTCCTGAGAGGGGCCCGGGGCATCCTGGGTGGCCCACAAGCCCTGGTACAAGTGTGCCTTGCATCCTCTGCTGCATCTTCTCCGGCTGCCTGTGCCACCGAGGGCTGGGGTGGGATGGGGAGAGGAGGGAGGTGTCTTCCTGCTACTTCTCTGGCTTCTGGCTGCCTGGTGTCAGCTCCCCGCTGCCGGGATCATCCCGCTGCCGCATTGCTGTTGCTGTGGCTGTGGCAGTCATCCTCCCCAGCTGGTGCCACCAGCCACACCAGATTTTTGGGGAGCTGTTTTTTGGTGGGTCTCACCCACGCAGAAATTGAGAACTGCTGCTCTAGAAGACCATCGAGCTCTGGAGAAACCATGTCCAGATGTAGTTCCAGTTCAGCTGCGGTGGCCAGACGTTATGGTTCACCACCATCTATGGGAGAGGTGTGCTTTCCACCCATGGTAGATGGAGACCAAGGCAAGGTCCATTGGCCAAGGGCACCCTCCTAGCTCCAACTCCTTCACTTCTTCCCATTCTATTTCTCTCTCTTTCCCTCTCTCCTTCTCCTCCAGCCATGAGCTGATGAGCTGGTGCTGGCAGCAGAACCCCCGCCAACGCCCGTCCTTCACCCAGCTCCTGGAGAGCCTCAAAGATGACATGAGTCCCAGCTTCCGCACCCTCTCCTTCTTCTACAGCGCGGAGAACAAGCGCCGGGGCTCCTGGGAGCTCTCTGACACCGAAACGGACAACTTGCTAGAGGAGGAGCCCATTGTGGCCCTGCCCCTCCCCTCCGCTCCCAATGGCAGCCCCGTGCCGGCCATCGTCCCCCACAAGGACCAGAGCCAACCTGGAAACTGTTGCCACTTGAATGGGAAGCCGTGCCTCTGAGGGTTCCGTGCGGTCCCCCTTTCTCAAACACTTGATTAGAAAGAAGACCCTCTTCCTAGACCATGGAAAAGACAAGACCATTTTGGCTCCCACTGTTACTCCCTCCACCACCGCATGTCTTTGTCCCGCCAGGTTTTTGTCATATTTGAATGTTCCCTCATTAATGTGTCTGGAGCTGACCGGGTCACCACTGGGAGGTGGGATCCCAATCTGTCAGAGTCCTTTATGAAACTTGACGAATCTGGTGCCGAGATGCTGAACTCCTGCAGGCCCGAGTTTGAACCCGCTTCAGAAAGAGACTGCAGAGCTAGTGGGTCATTATTGGGTTTGACAGATGCTAAATAGCCCTGCTCATTGAGGCAATGGGCATTTTTACACACACCTTAAAGTTCTGGTCTTTCAATCTTCTGGGTTTACAAGTCCACAAGTAAGTTCCGGATGCATTCTTCACACACACACACTGCCTTGAGGCAGTTCCTGGATGCATTCTTCACACACACACTGCCCTGAGGCAGCCTAAAGCAGCCGCAGCTGTAGACGTGAGGGGTTGCCATGGAAACCAAGTGACCACAGCTGCCTGGAGCAAAGCAGTTTACCAGGAGAACATTTTACACACAAAAGTTCTGGGAGAAGTTCTACGCAGAAGTTCAAAGATCCGGATGTTTAAGATCTGGGTGAGTGATTTAGACACACAGAAAGTTCAGGATGTAACAGCAAACATGCAGGAGAAATGTGTGTGTAAAAACACCCAACGTGTGCCTCAGAGATGGTGCAGGGTGGCGCTAGCAAATGTCCCCTCATACAGACCAATTGTCTGACAGCAGCTGTTCCGAAGGTGAGAGCAGCACGAAGCACTCGGTGTGATGATGGGGGCTTCAAGCAGACATTGGGGTAAAAGCCTTCCCTTGGATACAAAATGGCAGGCGGCTGCTGCTTGTCACCTGACTAAGCCCCTGACGGCCCATAGGCTCCACTCTCCCCATCTCTGGAGAGCAGACGGGATTGGCTGCTCTCTGCGGTGGGACTCCTAGGGGACCTCTCCTCTTGCTGTTTTCTTTGCACCTCCCCTGGCCACCTCTTGCGCTTTGAGTTCTGTTCTTGTTGTTTTCAAGCCGTTCCCAGATGTTTCCCAGCCATGATGCAGGGTGGAATGCTGGACTATTCCGCTGAGTTGCTTACACTGAACAATGGGATTTGCTCCAGGGGGCTCAAAGCCCCTGTCTCCTAGCTCGCAATGGCTGCCGATGGCAAAACAAACCGTTCAAGGTCAGGACTCCTGTAGCAGGGGGTTGTCAGATGGTTTTGAACTGTGTCCCCATCCATGTGTTCTATTTAGCCCCTCTCCCCCGCCCCCCACTCATACACACAACTCCCTCCCTCCTGTTGATTCCCATCTCTCTCCCCCTTGTTCTCTGCCTTTCTCTTCCCCTTGCCACTCCATTATTTTGGAGATTTCCCCCTAACTCGGTCTGAGCGGAGCTAGGATTTTGCCAACTGGTGTCCTTCTCCACAAACGCTCCCTTCCAAGAATATGTTCTGCACCGCGCCCTCCAGTTTGAGAAGCAGCGTCCCAGAGAAGCTAACATTGGGTGTTAACCAGTTGTAACGCGAGCTATTCATTTCAGCTTTAAACACACATTGGATTGTTATGTACGAACATGCTTAACACAGTTTGGGGTCTGGAAAATCCTGGGGGCAGACAGCAAGTAGCTGTTGCAAGCGGAATGCCACTGTTACATCTAGAGATGTGCCCTGCCCTGCTACCAGGTTTTGGTCATCCAGGGAGATGTGGGTTTTGGTGAAGGGTGGCTCCTCTAGGGTGTTTCTGGTGAGTGGCAGGGCCTCAGGGTGGATGAAAGATCAAGCAATTGGCAGGAGAAGGGACTGAATGGGTCTGGGGAAAGCAGTGTTTTCGCAGGGAAGGGACCAAGGGGGCTTTCTCAGCTGGAGGATCCTCTTTGGAATGACGGTTCTCTTTGCCCACATGGTCCCAGCAGGGACGCTGGAAGAACTTACTTTGTGGAGAGGGGAGAAGGCTAGTGGTAAAATACCCCTTTATTGTTTTTAGATCATCCCTGTTCAACTGGGACCTATTGAATTGCTGCCTCCTTTTGTGATGGGGAGGAGATCCTGTTTCCTAGAGAGAATGTGGTTGTTGGGTTGGTCCCAAATGTAAGCGACAGAGACAAAGTAGTTTGCTGACTTGATACCTGTCCCAAAAGCTTGCTTACTAGAAGTTAGTCCAACAAGAGCGATTGTCTGAATTACTTTGTCTCCAACTGTTCCCTGAAGAATTGTGTCTCTTGGATGCCATTTCTGCAGAATATAGGCTCATTCTCCTGGTTATTTCTAGATCATTCCCTAGTAGGACTGAAATTGGCATTTCCGCCTGGTTCTAGTTTTGTCACAACCGGGCGGTTTGTTCAGCCTGATTGGAACTAAAACCAAATGGGGTGTGTGCCGTGGGGGTTGCCTTTTGCGTATGCACAAAATGGCTGCGGCTGTTCTGCACGTATGGAAATGGCCACCATTGTACAACAAATGGCAGCCTCCATGCATCTTGTCAAAACCCAGAAGGGCAGCCACCAGCTGGTTATAATGGCAAAATGGTCCAGTGGGAATTTCAACCGAAAAAATCACTTTGGTCGGAATTCCAACCAGAATTTTGGCAAGCCAATCCAATTTTGTGGAACTTTTCTGTGATGCGGAATGACTTCTGAACCAGACCTAGTTCCAGTGCCTAGGTCATATTGTAGGCCACCGAGCTGTTGTCAGACGCCCTTCCATTACCTCCAAGCTCTAGAGAAATGCAGGGGGGTGATTTTTGAACCTCCAGGGCCGTAACCCGCAAACTACTTACTCCAGAAGCCTGTGGGAATGAGGGATCAAAAGTAATGCTGACATAGCAGACTTTCCCATGCGGTAAAACAGGGGTCGGGGAGCAAAAGCAGCCCTGAGCTAGCTGGCCCCTGAATCCAGTTCCTACCCCCAAGCACTGGGGGGAAAAACAATGGAGGGAAGGGAGCAGAGATGAGGGCGTCGTGCACACAAGGATAGGGGACAGATCCATGATCTGGACCCTCCTCTTCCTGAGCACATCCCTTAAAATTCCCACCCCCAAATTCTACATGGTGCTCAGATTTTAAATTTGAAAAGTGGCACCTTAAAATTGACAACTATTTAAAAGGGGAGGGAAAAACTCCATGAAGGGGAACCAGCAGTGGATTCCTCTAAAAGCACCTGGAAAGTTAAAACGTTTTCAGGTTCTTTTTGAAGGCGAGGCGGGAGGAACCGAGATAGACATCTGGGAGGGAGCGAGTTCCACACTGAGGGGCCCGATCGCCCACTGGCTTGAGGCGCTATGGAGAGATCCCCAAACTGCTGAGTGCAGAGAGCCGGTAGGGTGAGATTCCAGGAGCAGCTCCATTCTCCTGGGATCTGTTGAATCACGGCTTCCCCTGGGGCTAGATGGGCAGATTCTGTTCCTTTGAGAGAGGGTGCTTGCCATGTAAGAGATGGAGACGCAGTGTAGTTCAGGTTATAGCATTGAGATATTTTGCATGTCCATGGAAGGGTCCTGCGTGGCCTGAAATGTTGCATCCTTCCATGGGGCTCCTCCAGTGTAACTGGTTTGTGGATTGTGACCAGGGCCCAAGCATTGGGGGGGGGGGGGGGGGGGGGGGGGGGGGGGAAGGTGTACACTGTACTGGGATCGAGGGGGGCCCAGCTTGGGCCCATTACCATGAGGAAAAAATGAGGCTAAATTGTAGAATGTTTATGCAAACTTATTTCCCTGTATTTATGTATCTCTGGGGGGCGGGGCCCAAGCAGAGGGGGCAGGTGTCCTGCTCTTATAAGATCTTGTGAGATTTTCTGGAGCCAATCAGAAGGGGCATGGGGGGGGGGGGGTTGTTTGTGCCGGGCCCAGAGAAATGATGCTTGGGCCCTTATGGTGACAATGCAGGACTTACAAGAACTGCAGTTGGAAAATTCCCAACAGAAGTCAGCGGCTGCAGGGGAGGGTGTTAACCAGGCAGAACTGATCCACGGAGGGTTGGATACCAATGGATTCTTTGTGGCCCTGAACCATGGTGTCTGTTGCTCCCTGTGCTCCCACGGTCTGCTGTGGCAGGGAAAGTTGGTCTCTCTCTTATGTGCTATTTAAAGGTGCTTAGCTCTGTTCTACAGGGGCATTTGGTACAAAGCCATCACAGTTCAGTAAAGTACAATACACGAACCAATAAAAACCTGTGTTTTATTTGGTGACTAAGAACAAGTGTTCATGATTGGCTGGAAGCAGTTGTCTTCTTTGCAGAAGGTGTGTCCTTAGGGGTGGGACAAAATTAATTCCAGGGAAGGGTTTTTGAACCAGCTTTGGTGGGACAGGCTTAGAGTGGGGTGAACGATGCAGCTAGCCTGGACCTTGTGGCATCACTGAATTGGGTGGCAACGCTTTGGGGAGGGTTGGAGCGCTCGTACCATGGTTAAGAATGCTCTGGACATTTAAAACCCCTTCAGAAGTACCCTCTCCCTTGCACTCCAAGGTGGGAAGGCCAGCAACAATGAGATGGAGGGCACGGTTTCCTGGGGGTAGGTCTATCTGAGAAGGGGGCGGAGTATACCAGAATGCAAGGAGGTGGTGCCTGCAGAGAGCAGGAGGTGGGGCCTACCAGAATGCAAGGGGGTGGGGCTTGTAGAATGCAGGGGGTGGGGCTTGTAGAATGCAGGGGGTGGAGCTTGTAGAATGCAAGGGGGTGGGGGCCTGTAGAGAGCACAGGGCAGGTTGGGGGCTCCAGGACTGTAGAAAACAAGACAGGATTTCACACAACACCCAACCAATGTGAGTTTATGCTGCCAATACCCACTCAAGAAGATTAAGCCCTCTCGTTATCCTTGTCTGGTGCGCCCCCATGCCATCATGTAGATCAATGAGGGGTAATATTTGGTGAATAGAATCCCCATATGGGGTCTTATAGGCTAAAGGGCTCGTTCACAAAACAGACTTTTAGCATGGGTAACTAATTGCCCCAACCCACATTCTGAGAGTGATGTAAAATCCTCACTTCCTGTGCTGCTGGATGATCCCCTTTTCTCTGTCCCTTGATGCAAAGGCGTGGGACCATTATAATGCAGGAAAATCAGTAGTTGTGTGAATGCATGGTTCTGGGGCAAGCCAAACCCAGATTAAGGATCCAGTGGTGAGTTTACAATGGGGGAAAGGTGCTGTGTGAATGAGTCCCAAAAGCTTGGATTTCACCCAGAAGCCAATGCAAGTCCTGGGAGGTGGCTGTGAGGGATGCTTCCCCTTACTAAGTAGGCTGCAAGGTTCTGCACAAGAATTGCCCCAGAAGAACAGAAAGTGAAAACTCCACTCCCTAGTGACTGGCTAGAGCAGCCTCTGATGCTGGGTCAAGAGGCAGCCAGGCGCTCCAAGGCCCTAGGTAAAAGAGAAACACGGCATCCATTGTCCCTGGCAACCCAGCACTGCAGCGGGAGGGGGGGGGCAGACCTGCTGGATGAAAGCCGTGATAACAGCACTCCTGGCAGGTGAGATGGTTCCCACGCTACTCCCATTATCTTCAGTGTGTGAGGCCTTGATCAGCCAGGACCGCTAGTAGGGAGGCTCCTGGCCACAGCGCGCTGACATGATCTTGGGGTCCCCTCCTTCTCATTCTCCGGCACCACCCAGAGATGCGTCTTGGCATCTTTGCCCACCAGCTGGCCCTTCTGAACCTGCTCAAGGCTATTCCTTCCAGTCCTAACCGTTGGGTGGCTGTGGCCCAGATGGGGGCCACGGAAAAGAGAAGGGAGCTAATTTGCCCTCAGTTCCCACAAGCAATTGGGATTAGAGATGGGAATGAAGCTTAGGATGGTTGATTCCCAGAGTCACAAGGCTGGAAGAGACCTCAAGGGGCACCACTGCAGGACGTACCACGCCCCAGCCATCTGCACACTGAAATCCCGCCAATAGATACAACTAGAGACCGGGACCAACCAGAGTGCACCGATGCCTGAAACAACAGGAAATCATTTTAGAAAACGAAGGCTCCAGCCATCCCAAGCAGGTGAGCCCCAGCTATGCTGCAGGGGAATGTGAAAAACCCTCCGAGTTGGCTGCTAGTCTGCCCAGAGGGGAAATTCCTCCCCGACTCCAAATATGGCGATCCGTTAGACCCTGAGCATGCGCACAGGCCCCACCAGCAAGGCCCCTGGTATACAATATAGTACCCAGGCTTCAGAATGCCCCAAGAGTCCCACCTCCAGGGATCCTAACATACAGCGCCTGTTCATTCTGGCCGCATACCTCCCACCATTTTGAGTGACCCGAGGGTTAGAGCCCCACCCCCTCAGCCAACAAGCTCCGCCTCTCAGTGGATAAGCTCCACCCCTCACACACATGCACACCCCTCCCAGCATTCCCAGGGCACAAAGAGGGACAGATGTTCTCCTGCTTCTCATTCCACTTAGTTTCTTGTCATTCCATCCTCCCGCTCGGGCTTTTCCTGGGAGGCAACCAGGAAAGAGGGGCCTGAGGCTTGAATCCTGACCTTTTAGTCTCTCTCTCCTGACAGAGGGACATTGACCCCGACAGAGGGACAGTGGGATTCAGCACCCAAAGAGGGACTGTCCCTCCTAAACAGGGACTGTGGGGTTCTGTAACCTTCCAAAGCTGCTGAAGAGCTGTGATGTGCTAGCACAGAGTGATTGCTTCCTTAGACAGAATCCAAGCCCCAGCGCCTCTGAGTCCCCTGCTTCTCCCCTGCTCCCTTCATCCCCTTATTTGCTCTATTTCCCTCCTGTGACAAACTGGCCCCCGCAGCCCAACAGCACGCCTCATTAAACACACCTTGTCGGACACCTCTGATCCCCCATTAATCTGACGGGGGTGACTTTCTCAGCTGGGCACCTTCCCACGCTCCTGAGAGAGGCTCGGCCTGGCCCTAGGAGAGGTGACCTGCTCCTGTGGTTAATGAATAAGCCTTGGGAATGATCCCTGCAAGCGCTGCTGGGTACCAGCTGGAGGGTCTGTGCATGGAACAAGGTGAGTGCTGGGGACGGGCATCAGCCCAGGCAAGAAGTTAAAGGGCAGAATATGCAAGGTACCGGGGGGGGGGGGGGAGGAAAGGATGGGGAAGAGGTTTAGGGGGCTGGGCTGGGAGCTGGAGACCTAGGTGCAATCCCCCGTCATGCCACGGATTCCCAGGACCTTTCTGCAGACAAGAAAAGCGAATTGCAAGGGCTGCTCCCTGGCGCCCCCTAGAGGCCTGTGGAAGACTGGATTAGTCTCCGTCCCATCCCTCCCAAAAGGCAGGTGCACCTGGGAAAGAAATGCCAATAATGCTCCCCACTGGGTGGCCCAGGCCTGATGTCAAACAAGGAATAGCATCCAGGGTTCATGCCTCACGGTCAGGGGCCCCGATTTTCTCCATTGGTGGCAAATGCGGTGAACATGGGTCCCCGCTCAGGCTCAAACTCTAGGGCCCATTCCTTGGACAAGATGATCTCCCTTAAATGTGGCCATTTCTGGGGTGGAGCATGACCAGGGACCCACCCAAAAATCTTAAATTCTACAACCAGTGAAGCCAAATTCTGCAAGCTCATCGTGAGCATTAACGTTTGCATAATTAACTTGACTTGCATAATTATGCAACAATTTATACATGCAAATTTGCTTACCAGCCTGCTTTTTCAACAGGTTTGACACAAAATTATAACTTTGTAAATCAAACACCACTCAAATCCTCTGGAATTTCAGCACCTCAGAACTCCCCCCTCATGTCAAACCCCCAGACCTCCCTCCCCAAAACATAGGGCCCCACCCCCCTGCTACACACCCACACACAGTTCATCTCCCAGGGGCCTAGTCACCCTCAGGGGGCACAGTCACACCTTCCCTGACAGACGGCAGCAGCTACAGCAGCAGTTTTAGTTTGGGGTCAAGGCAATACATTTATGCCTGAGCCAGGGTTTAAAGCTCCTGCCGACGGGCTCCCACGGCTGTTTCACTGCAATTTCCGCCTGTCGCTGTGAGGATGGGCTGATTCTGCAAAAATCACTGCAAATTGCAGCAACCCAGTTGCCGCGGGTCCGTGATCGTGACAGCTCTTTGAGCAGCAACACGGCATAGCAGTTAGGTTAACAACGACAGATCCTATCTCCCTCTGATACTAGGGGGTGGGTTTAAGAGAAGCCAGATCAGTAGGCCTAATACTCCGATTGTGGGATTAAAGTGAGATCCTGGGGGGGAAGCTACAAATTATTCCAGAGGTTTAGGGCTTTGCGGTCAGGTTTTGGTAAAATGCAAACAAACACAGATAAGTCCTTTCTGGCTTCCATATTTGAAACAACAAATACCAGGGTTCTGTATTCAGGTTCTGGGTGAAGGAAAATTTTTCCCCCGAAACGTGATATCTTTGGTCTCGAACCGGATGCCAGAAACTGCAGCGCGTCTTCACCTTCGAGCCGGGCTGCTCTCGGATTCCTTTCCTTGTAGGCCTGTCAGAAGGGCAGAGCCAGCCACACGTCACGTCTGTGCCAAAATAACCCCCATGCAGGGAGCCGTGTCCACTGCATTTTCCACATTGGCGGCAATGGAGGGAAATGCTTGATTATGGACAAAGACAACACACAAATACAAACACTAATCATTGAGCCTGTGCGCAGCCCTAGTAAGAGTGCTACCTCCCGCTGGGGAAATTCACCTGGCAGGGCTGGGCGGCTCAGCCCTTGTGAGGTAACCCCACCTTTCATGACACGCCCTGGGGCGGGGCCATGTCGGAAAGGGAGCAGGAAAGTCTATGGCCCCACCCCTTTTCTGGCATGGCTAGCTATCCCTTGCTGTCCTGGATCAGCTGTCAGGCTGATTTGGAGAAATCTAGGTCCTCCTGGAGCTTCTGAATCAAACCCTGGAGCGGTGACAGCCCTCTCCAGAGACAGAGGGAAACCCCTGCCCGCTCAGCACTGAGCTACACCGACACCAAGTTTATTCTGCCCACCAACAAGAGGGTTTGCTCCAAGCCTGATGAAAGGGAATGGGTGCGTGTGTGTGTCCGTGTGTGTGTATATAATTGTGTCAAATCCCCCAAGCTCAGTCCCTGTCCCCAAACTATGAGAATCTTCTTTCTCAATATAAATTAAAATATGAGTAAAATGATCATTGCAAGCAACATGTGTCACGTACCAAAATGGTCGCCACTCGCCAGAAAGCAAAATTACACTAGAGGAAGAGGGCAGGAGAGACCTCAGCTACTAGGATGTGTTGGTGCTCCCTGAATTTCTCTCAACAGGTCTGTTTGCTTTCTTTGATCCATTTTTATGCTGTTGAATGGGAAGTTGCGTCTTTACTGGAAAGTGCTTTTTCATACCTTGCTGCAAATAGGTGACCTATAATTATTCTCTCTCTCTCTCTCTCACACACACACACACACTTTTCAAACTCTCCACTGGAATCCAATACTGCCATCTACTGGCCAATCGCAGAACCAGCATTGCCTGTGTGTATTGTGCCTGTCTGAGGAGGCTGCTACACAGAGCCCTGCTGGAGATGAAACTAGTAAAATATTCAGCCTGAGTCAGGCCTAGTCCAATCCCGATACAGCTGGGCTCCTCCTAGCCTGATGTAACAGCAGTAGCCCTGCTTCTGCACCCTGCAGAGGCGTGTCGGAAAGGTGCGACAGGGCGAGGAGGGGAGTACCTGAACTCCACCTCTCTTCTGATGTACCCCGCGCCCCCCCCTCTATTGGGAATCCAGCCCCACCCAGATCCAGTTAGGGCTGATGCGGCAGCAGCTTTTACCGCGCCGCGATTCCGTTCCGCCATTTCGGAACTGCCCGCGCCACACCGCGACTTTTCTGCGGATATTCCGCTAATTCCGCCGGAATTCCGCAAATCGCGGAATTGCGGAAAAATTGCGGAAATCACGGAAAACCGCTATTCCGCTATTTTTTGGCGCTGGCGGAATTGCAGAAATAGCGAAAATGTCATGTTTCCATGATTCCACTAAGTTGCGAAATTAAATAAGCGGAACCGCGGAACCGCGGAATGAAACCGCGGAATGAAAGCCTCTGCCATGCCGTTCCACTAATTGCGGAAACACTGTTTCCGCCGGAAATAGCTACTGCTGCGATATTCCGCTACAGCCCTAGATCCAGTGCAGCCAGACTCTCCCAAGCGTTGGCCTGATATAACCGGGTAGCTTAGGGTTGTCAGATATGCAAATTCTAGAGGACACATGAGAAATACAGGTTGCAGGGCTGCACTGGAACCAATGCAGCCCTGCAACCTGTATTTCTCATAAGTGTCTAGGGTGGCTCCGTCCTCCACCCCATATGAAACACCTTGATCTCAGGGCACGTCACGAAAGGGGCGGGGAATGCTTTAACTCCACCCCTTTTTCTGCTATAGCCCCGCCCCAGGGAGCCCAGGCTGAGTCTGAGGGGCTTGGGCATGGAAGGCTTTCAGATGTGGTAGGACTAGGTAGCTCCATCCCATCAGGCTCAGCCCGTGTTTAGACAAGCGGGGGTTGCGATCACGCGATCCACTCACGTGACTTTTGAAAATCCCGCAGGCCGGGATTAGACGAGACTTTTTGCGCGTTAAAGCCGGTTGCGCGTTCTTTTAAACCCACGAACTAAATACCCCGAGGAGGACTCAGCCTGGGCTCCCTGGGGCGGGGCTATATCAGAAAAGGGGTGGAGTTAAAGCATTCCCCGCCCCCTTTCGTGACGTGCCCTGAGATTAAGGTGTTTCATATGGGGTGGAGGATGGAGCCACCCTAGACACTTATGAGAAATACAGGTTGCAGGGCTGCATTGGTTCCAATGCAGCCCTGCAACCTGTATTTCTCATGTGTCCTCTAGAATTTGCATATCTGACAACCCTAAGCTACCCTGTTATATCAAGCCAACGGTTGGGAGAGTCTGGCTGCACTGGATCTGGGTGGGGCTGGATTCCCAATAGAGGGGGGGGCAGGGGGTACATCAGAAGAGAGGTGGAGTTCAGGTACTCCCCTCCTCACCCCACCTTTCCGCCACGCCTCTGCAGGGGGCCGAGACATCACAACACTACGGGGGAGAAGCAGGGCTACTGCTGTCACATCAGGCTAGGAGGAGCCCAGCTGTATCGGGATTGGACTTTCGAAAATCCCGCAGGCTGGGATTAGACCAGGCGTTTTGTGCATTAAAGCCGGTCGCGCGTTCTTTTAAAACTGCGAACTAAATACCCCGACAATCATGGAATTTAGTTCACGATTTTAAAAGAACGTGCCGCTGGCTTTAACGCGCGAAATGCCTGGTCTAATCCCGGCCCACGGGATTTTCAAAAGTCATGCAAGCGGATAGTGACCTGCTCGTCTCAAAGCAGCCTGTCTTGTGTCAGGACCCAGCCTTGAACCAGCAGCCTGATGAGGGTAGTTGTGTGCGCAGCTCCACCCCACCGCCATAGCTCTGTGGCTCAGCACAGCCTTGGCTCAGTCGACCCTCTTGGGTTTAGCCCTTGTCATGACTCGCAGCTTCCTGATTGGCTGCCTACCATGTCTAAGGCAGGCTTGCACAGTCACATGCAGCTGGGCGAATCATCTGCTCACTCCACCCTTCCTTGATCTGCGTGCTCTGATCTGATCCCTTGACCTTGCTGGGACTGTCCTGACCTCGTTCTGCCTGTATTGGATTCTTCACTCACTTCTGGCCTTGAGCCTCTGTTGGACCCTGACATTTGGTCTGCAGGAGGGATGTCGTAGTTAGAGCAAGGGCCATGGACTGTAGGGGGGAACCTTCTATAATTAGCTTGAGCACCTCTCCCCACCCACCCACTCAGAAAACCTTCGAGCGGCACCAAGGAGAATGTGTTCAGAGTTGACTTAAAAGTTTAAAACTACCTTCCAGGTGGAGTGGCTGCCACCCTGGAGAGCCTCATTGGGAGCCAAGATGGCACCGCAAGCTTTGTGGAGGAGTATGAGGCTGGCCAGAAGCTGCCTTGGGAAGACTGCCACTTAGGAAAGACCAAAATTGGGTCATCCGCCCAGGTCCAGCACAGCCTTGGTATGTCACTAGTCAGTAGGGCTCTGTTATTATTATTAACAAACATTTATATAGCGCCAGCAGTGTACCTGGCACTTTACAAAGTAATAAAATAGACAGGGTCCCTGCCCCTAGGGCTTACAATCTGAGAGACAGGAGCTGGGGGAGAGACTTAGGAAGGGGAACAGAGGGAGAGACAAGGGGTCTAACATTCATGAAGATGCGAGGTCTCAAGTGCACGTACTTGGCTTGGTTACGATGAGAATGACAGCAGGCAGGTCCATGTTGCAAGGATAAGGGTAAACCGATCGTAGGTATAGGAATAGTGGCTCAGCAGGATAAAGAGTCAGACAGAGCAGAGCGAAAGAGGTGAGTTTTAAGGAGAGATTTGAAGGTATGAAGGGAGGGGGCAAGGCGGATGTGGACAGGGAGGGAGTTCCAGGCATGGGGGCAGCAAGTGAGAAGGGACGAATCTGCTCCCTGTGATGATTCTCCCAGACCTGTCAGTGAGAGACAATGGGATTTTCAGCCCCCAAAATCAGTGCTGGAGCCCGCACATGCAGAGTTGGGTAAAACACAGATAAACACAAAGCCCCCTTTGGATCCCAGATTTGAAACACAAATACTATACCTTCAAATCCCTCCTCAAGACCCACCTCTTCCGCTCTGCCCTCCCCAACTCCTCACTCCCCTCTCCTAAACTGCTGATACCCTCCATCCAGTACAATCTGTTACCTAGGTTTGTGTACTCACATCCTCGCCACATGGACCAGCCAGCCATCATTCTCAATGTAAACAAGCCAAGCACGTGCACCTGGGACCTCGCATCTTTGTGAATGTTACATCCCTTGTCTCTCCCTCTGTTCCCCTTCCTTCCTCTCCCCCCGTCCCTGTCGCTCAGATTGTAAGCCCTAGGGCAGGGACTGTGTCTGTTCCATTACTTGTAAAGCACAAGGTACATTGCTGGTGCTATATTCATTTATTTTATTTATTTTATCAATTTATATCCCGCCCCTCCTGAGAATAGCTCGGGGTGGCTAACAATTTCAAAAACATAAAAATACAATTATAAAAATATATTAAAACACTCATAAAATCACAACAATAAAACACAGCTAGGGTAATACTAAAAATACACTCAATAAGGGTGGCGGGAGATATAAATGCTTGATAATAATAGTCATCATAATAATAGCTCTTTATTCGGGTGAACCCAAAAGGCAGTATCTGAAGTCTCAAACTGGACCCCCAAAACTACAGCACCTCTCCAGCTATGCCTCTGCTGTCTGACTCTCCGTTTAGCCGGCAGCCTCCAGGTCTGTCCAACCGGCCGAGCCTTGGGAGTTCTGCGCTGTAATAACCCCTAGACAGGGATCCTTGGTCATTGCGTAGTCCAGGCTGGCAGCGATGGGGTAAATACAGTGAAGGTGGGTAAAGATACAAATAAACAAAATACCCAAACCACAAACACAGATAGATGCAAACACACACACGCTTGGTCCTGTTCACAGCCCCTGTACCAAAGCAGCCATGTCTCCCCTCCTGATGCAGCAGTAGGGTGGCCAGACCTCCCCTTTAAAAGAGGACACATGAAAAATACATGTTGCAGGGCTGTACTGGTTCCAGTGCAGCCCTGTACTATGTATTTTTCATAAGTGTCCTCTTTTAAAGGGGAGGTCTGGCCACCCTAAGTTGAAGTGATCTCTCTGTGTCTAACCTGGGCTAGACCCAGGACGTGAAGAGCATCCCACCCCTGGCCCAGGTTCAAACGAGGCATTGGCCTCATTAGCAGCCCAATAGCTCCCTGGAGCCCCATAAAGCTGTCAGCGCCTCCTAGCTCTCCGCCCTAGCTTTGACGAAGGTCAGGCTGAGGCAGATGGGACGGGGTCTGCATGAGAGGGGGCCCGGTGGGCTGGGGCAGCTGGGTGCCTGAGGCTTGGACTTGCATGAAGGGCTCTCGCAGAGCAGACATTAGTGGCCATTTCAGAAGCTTGTGGGGGCTCATGGGAATGGGGAGCAGGAGTGAGCTGGGAACACCTTGAGGCTGGAAAATTGGGGGTTGGAGAGGGGGGGTCACTGTTGATTGTCCTGCATTTGATGGGGACCTGGAGATTTCTGCCCCTTTCATCTGCCAATCCTGATGCCTTTCCCTCCCAGACTCAGCGGGGACGGATGCCAAGTTTCCTGCCCCCTGCTAATGAGGGAGCCAACCAGCAGGGGGCACAAAGAAAGACTCTGCCTATGGGGCTGTTTGGTCCAGGTTGGGTCCCTTGGATCTTCTCATGCTAGTCCCTTTCTCTGGGGTTTGCCTGGTGGACTCCAGGGTTTGACTCAGAAGCTTTATTTATTTATTTATTTATTTATTTATTTAATCAATTTGTATCCCGCCCCTCCTGCGAACAGCTCGAGGGGAAAGCCCTGATGTTTCTGGGTCAGCCAGGGGTGCCCCTGTCAACCTGGAGAAATCAGGGCTTCCAGGGGGCGGCAGAGGGCAGCCGTGTCAGAAAGGGGATAGGCATTCCTTCCTGACGTGGACCCATCCCTATGGAGAGTCATAACATCACGACCAGGATCCCTAGTTCTCTCTGCCAAAAACCTGGAAATTCTAAACATCCTAAATTCTCTGATTAACCCCCCCCCCCCCCCCCCAAAAAACGGCGTTTTTTCATAAAGTGTTTATTACAAATTATTCATTGTTTTGTGATGATTTGAGGCACTGGTTGCCACTGCCACTCCAATAACAAAATAAACCAATATCCCAGACCAGCCAACCCCAGCATGGAGCCCCAAGTCTCTCTCTGCAGGGGTGGGGCCTGCCCAGCATGGATCCCAACATACCTCTGCCTCGCCAAAAACCAGAAGTGGCTGCATTCTTCTCATGCCAAATCTCTTCTCTTGGATGCAAGCGCATAGAGCTTTCCACCTCCTTTACATTTCCACTGCCGCCAGGGAGTTTTTGCAGGCAGAAATTTCCCAGAAAAACTTGGAATTCCGCCTTTTTCTCTGATAAAACAGAAATTCCACGTTTTTCTCTGTTTTTTCACGCTAAACAGAAACCAGGAACCCTGATCTTGATGGTTGTCAGAAAAAGGTGTGGCAGTCCATTTGCTCTGGTCCCTTTCCAACATGCCCTTCCACCCCTAAGAGTGTCCCGTTGGCATGGCACTCTGTAAGGGGTGGGTAAACTTTACAACGGAAATGAGTGTGATAACCCCATAACGTGGCCCGGCCCCTCCAGGTGAAAGCCCTTTGTTCACCATGTTGCCACATCATGCAGGCTCCTTGAACCGGTGGAGTGACTGTCTGTGTAAATAGTGAGCGTGTTTGGCCAGTGGAGGGACGGGTGGGTGGGTGCTGCTACATCCTGTGACCTCCCTGGTTGGCATCTGTTTTAATCCCTCCCCACGTCTGAAGCAGCCAGAAAATGTTTTACTTCAATTTTCAAACTTCTTTAGCTTTTATGTCTCTTGTCCGATTAGCATGAAATTTGGGTAGATTGTACCACTCATGATAGCAATCCTCTCTGCCAAATTGCAGACAAATAGAATAAATGGTGCCAGTTTATAAGCAATAGAATGTTCATACATTAAACAGAAACTTGCATGCCTTAACTATAATCCCAACCAATTTAATTGGGTGGGCCGCACATGGTTATGCCACCCATCTCCCATGGACCTGCCCATCAGCCATGTCTATTTTAAAACAGCCTAAGTCATTCATTCTAATATGCCCAGAATCACCATCATTATTAAGTGTTTACATAGCACTTTCAGTGGGCATTTTTAGACAAGCGTCTCCCCACCCATTATCCATCTGCATAGGACACCAGTGTAGCCCTGCTGCAACATGCATGATGGGTGGATAATGGGTTGTGAGGCGCTTGTCTACAAACACCCAGGGTGATTTCAGACATTACAAGATCACGCTCAACCACAGTGAACCACGGTCAATTCCGCAGCAGGGCCAAAGCACCCTGAATGTCTGTTCGGAGGCCGCCAGATGTTCACCACAGTCAATACCCACATGGGGTCAAAATCAACCACGCTTCCGGAGCTCCGGCCCGGACCATCTCTGAAAGCGTGGTCAAAGAGATTCCCAATGGGAAACAAAAAAAGTAATGTCTGAACGGCAACCACTGGCCGGAACCAAAGACAATGATTCCCAGCCGGGGACAAAGCACGCAGCATCACTGGGTGAAAACAGACATGACGCTAACCACCCTTTAACCACCCTTGGTGGTTATTTATGCATGTTTCAGGGCTGCATAGGGCACCAATACAGCCCTGCAACATGCATAAATAACCACCAAGGGTGGTTAAAGGGTGGTTAGCGTCATGTCTGTTTTCACCCATTCATAAATAACCACCAAGGGTTGTTAAAGGGTGGTTAGTGTCATGTCTGTTTTCACCCACTGCCAGGCAACCAGCAACAACACAGACCGGGGAGGGAGATTTAAAGGGCACACAGCAGCAGCCGGGATGAGCCGCCCCGGTGCCTTCCGGGTGCTTTGACCACGGCCCGGCCCGGGATCGGCGTAATGTCTGTTGCGCTGCCCCAGGCCGTGGTCCGGTGGTCCGATTCCCTGCCGTGGTTCCGGTCCCGTCATGTCTGTTCGGGGCTTTCCTTGACCACGGGGGGTGGTTGATCTGTTCACCCCCGCCGGGAATCCACTGTGGTGAATTGGGACCGCGTAATGTCTGAAATCACCCAGAGTGTCCTTCCTATGAACTTCAAGGCCAAGGAACAAGAAAGACACTGAAAAATCCTTAAAATCCCGAGATTCCTATTAACATCAGATCAACAGAACTACAACAAAAAAAGAACAGCACTATTTCTTCCTTTCAGAAACACTATACAGTTTCACAAGGCTGTGTAGAAAGCAAGTTTTCCCACTGCAGCAGAAAGATTGAACATAACAAGTCAGCAAAAAAATCCTTTGGGAAAACTTTTCAGTTCTGATTGCAATTTTTCCACTGCATTCAGTGATCCCTGAAAACATCCCCCCAAATTTAAACATTCAAAGTTCAGCAAAAAGGTTTTTTAAGCATCAGACAGATCTCTCGGGGAGAAGGGACAAAATTCAAAAAAGAGCAGCAATTTCCCCCTTTTAGAAACACTATAGAATCACAAAAAGCTGTGTGAAAAACAACTATTTAAGTTATCACAGTGCAGCAGAAAGACTGAATATAACAAGTCAGCAAATAAATCCTTTGAAAAAACTTCAGTTCTGCTTGTATTTTCCCCCCACTACACTGCGTCTAGAAGATACTATATACTAAAAAAAACCCTTCAGTTTAAGAGAGAAATTAAGGCCCTTACAAAGTCAATAATGTTCCAAAAAGCATGAAAATTGTAGGTTAACGCTCCCACCTTAACTTCCATGCCATCTAAGCAGTAAAGACATTGTACAGTCTCTCAGATTGTGGTTGCTTACAACTTAGGCTCCATGTGTCACTTAGATGTCACTGCTCTCTTAAACCAAAGGGTTTTTTTTAGTAATTTCCCTGCTTTTTGAAAGGGAAATGCATGAAATGACTTCCCCACCCTGCCTTCCTGCACACCTTACTCCAAGCTCCCCAGTCCCCTCCATGCCAAGTTACCCCCTGCGCCAGCTCTCCAGTCCTTCCATTCCAAGTAACCCCCTGCACCAGCTCCCCAGTGCCTCCCATGCCAAGTGACACCCCCCTGCGCCAGCTCCTCAGCCCCCACACCAATTGCCCCTAATACCAGTTCCCCAGCACTCTTCACTTCAACTGACCCCCTTGCCAGCTCCCCTCCCCCCATGCCAAGTGACCCCCACACCAGTTCCTCAGCCCCCCCATGCCAGCTCCCCCACCCCCATAACTGACTAACCCCTGGGGAGCTAACCAGGACATGTGTTTGCAGACCTGGAAGGGCCTTTTGTTTACAAACAAACACTGGTTGACTCACCTGGCTGCCTCTCCAAGTCTGGGACTGCTCCAGCTGCTGGATCTCTCCCCCCACTCGGCTCCTCTGCACGGGGAAGGGGGAAACGAGGAGGAGGTTTCATTTCAAACCCATTTGGCTTCCCACTGTTTTCTGGGGGGAAAAGCTCCTCTGGGGAAAAAATTTTTTTCAGCAGGAGCCAAGAGTATAGTCATAATCCAGCTATAAATATTGGAGAACCAGGAAGTGAATACACAGAGCATGTCCTTGGACTGGTAGGTAGGAGAGGGAGCCCGGTTCTTGTCTCGCCTTAGCTAGAAACTCACTGGGTGACCTTGGGAGAGTCGCCTTTTTCTCTCAGCCTAACCTACCTCCCAGAGTTGTTGTGAGGAGGTAGGTTAGGCTAAGTGCTCCGAGTTCCATGACAGGGGTGCTATATAAAAATAAAGATGATGATGGACAGAGAATAGATTAGAACTACAGACCAGCAGGCAGCACAGATATGAAGAGTGAACAGCAGCAGTGTGAACTACAGTTCCCAGCAGTCCTAGAGCCACAAGAGCATGCTCAGTGGGGAAAGAGAAGCCAACAAAAGCGCATGCGTGACATTATGAACTCTTCCATATGGGAAATTAAGAAATGTACAACTTTAAAACTACCACACGGATTTTGAAAAATAAAAAAAACCCATGCCAGAACACACCCCTGAATTCTCTAACAGCACTCCACCTCCCAATTTTTTAAAAAAAGTACTTTCAACCCAATATAAAAAGCATCTGAAACAGGCAGAAAATGTTTTACTCCAATTTTCAAACTTCTTTAGCTTTTATGTTTCTTGTCCGATTTGCATGAAATTTGGATAGACTGTCATTGTACCACTCACCATAGCAATCCTCTCTGCCAAATTGCAGACAAATAGAATAAATGGTGCCAATTTATAAGCAATAGAGTGTTCATACATTAAACAGAAACCTGTGTGCCTTAACTATAATCCCAACCAATTTAATCATTGTGGAGGTTCAGCAAAAAGATTTTCAAGCATCAGATCTCTTGGAGGGAGGAGAATAAAAAAGTCTTCAGATACTTTGTAAAGGTGAGGCCGAAGGAACTGAGATCTACATCTGGAATGAGTGAGAACTGAATGACCCAGCATTAGGTGCAGGAATTTGGATTTGGATTAAATGTACAACTGCACGGAACAGGCCGTTATGGATTAACCCAGACCAGACTGAAACTAGCCTGTTTCAGTTTGGCTCTAAAATTAATTTTTAAAAAACAATTACTGTGCAATCACAAATGGCCACCAGACCATTCTGTAAATGTGCGCCCTTTTCCAAAATGGTGGTGATGCTGCTGCTGCCATTTTGCAAAAGGGCGCACATGCAGAAAGTAGACTGGTGGCCATTTATTTTTAACTGATTTTAAAAATCAAAAAAAGCATTATGCATGCACAACGGTCACCAGGCTGTTCTGCGCATGCGTATTCTTTTCCAAAATGGCGGCGACAGCGTTACCGCCATTGTGGAAAACGGCAGCCCGTCTGCACACACGCAGCACCATTTTGCACGTGCAGAGACTGACTGCCCTTTTCCAAAATGGTGTTGATGCTGATGCTGCCAATTTGGAAGAGGGCGCACATACACAGAACGGTCTGGTGGCCATTGGCGCATGCCCAGTAATTTTAATGTTGTAAATATTTTTAATTGATTTAATTGATTTAAATTAATTGATTTAATTGATTTAAATTAAATGACGGATCTGTCATTAAATACGTAAATTGCAGATACGGATCTGATACGGCTCCGAAGCCACAATCTAAACCGAAAGACCACCCCTACCCAGCGTAGCAAAGGCCTAATCATGCTCCTCCCACCAATTTAAGGCACGATGGAGGGATTTCCAAACATGGGTGAGTTACTGAGCTCAGACAGCCATCCAAGTGAGGCTCCAGGAGCTGGTCTTCAATATGGATCTCACAGGAATTGTCTGAGCTGCTTTAAACTCCTGATGTCTATTTGCAAAGGATTCCCCAACCATGTTGCCAAGATGGATTTTACAGAGTCTTTATTTTGGACTCTTGAAATGGGAAGGAGCATGAATGTAGCACACACAACACAAAGGACGTCCCGGTCAGCCTGAAATCCTGGTTTAAGGCAGACCTGGCACATGATGTTAGTTATCGCCCAAGGACTGGGGTGTGGAACCTTTTCCCTCCTGGGGGCCTTTTTGAAAATGAGTACAAACTCCCGGTTCCACATAGAACAGGCCCAGGGACAAAAGTGAACCCTTGGCAAGTTTTTATGTGGTCCCTTTCCATTCTGGATCTGGCCCCTGGATCCAGTTCCTACCCCCAAGCACTGAAAGACTGAGCTCTGGGCAAGGGAGCAGAGAGGGAGGAGACATGCCAATAAGGACAGGGCACAGGTCCATGGCACAGATCTGGAGCCCTTTCTTCAGAATGCCCCATACGCACCCTGCCCCCAATGTCTATGTGGCCCTCACAGTTTGTACTCATTTTCAAAGTGACCCCCCCAGGAGGGAAAAGGTTCCCCACCCGTGGCATAGACGTTAGGGGCGGGGGTGCTTAAGGGCTGCGTTCAGAAAGAGAAGTGTCCAGACCACAGATCTGTTCTCTCTTGTGAGCCTGCCCTCCTCTCTGCTCCCTTCCCCTGAGCTCAGTCGTTCAGGGTAGGAGTAGGATCCAGGGGCCGGATCCAGAAAATGGAAAGAGAGAAAATACAAACTAGCCGTGGGCTGCACTGAAAGAGTGAACTCAGGCTAAGGGAACAGAGCTGGGGGCTTGCACACATGGATCGGGGAGGGGGCAGAGCCATGGCACAGAGCCATGATCTGGACTAGGGCACCCCTCAGTCACACCCGTCACCAGGAGAAGGGGGCCAAACCTGGAGAAGGGGAAGAGAGTAAGGAGGGAAAGGGGGGGGGGAGAATGGGGAAGAGGCTGGTGTCCAAAAAAAGGGCAGGATGGGGAAGAAAGGAGACGAGGGGGAGTCCAAACAAGATGTGGGTGGGAGAGAAAGGCGAAGGGAAGGGAGGCTATGGAGACTCCCCCGGTCACAGCAGCTCTGGCCACCATTTTCTTCGGCTGGGCTGGCTAAGGAGGGGAGGTGGGAAGTATGGCTCCAGCACCTCCTACTGCTTTCCTCTGCTGTGATTGGCTGGGGGCATTGGGTGTTTTTAGACAGACCTAGGGGTGGCCACCCTTGGGTTTGGTCTAGGGGGGGGAACCACCAGATCGGCTCTGGCAGCGACAGGGTTAAACAGAGCCCACCACCGCAGACCCGTCTGTCCTCACGTGCTCCCCCCCCACACACACACACCATAGAGCTGTGGGCGGATTGGCAGCTACTCTAGGCTGCCACCTGCAGCTCTATGGTGGTTCCCTCCTCACGACCCACTTTTTCCTGCCGCCTTTCCCAATGCCTGCTAGTCGTTCCCATAGACCTACTGTCTGCCCTGCTCTGCAGACTGCTGCAACCAACCTGATTGTAACCAAGCCAAGCACACGCACCTGAGACTTCGCATCAGCCTGAATGTTTGTCTGTCTTCTCCCCTGTCTCTCCCACTGTCCCCTCTCCCTGTCTCCCCCTCCTTGTCTTTTAGATTGTAAGCCACTGGCAGGGACCGCGTCTATTTCCATGTTCTGTACAGCACCAGGCACATGGCTGGCGCTATATAAATGTTTATAATAATAATAATAATAATAATAATAATAACCCGTGGCTGGGATCGGAGCTACAGCAGCTGGCCGGGCTTTAGACGGGCCACTGCTCCACCCCCCTCCCCACCCGGTTGGTGCTCTGGGTTCGGGCAGCCTGCTCTGCTCATCGTGCTCCGGGATCACTGCAAATAGAGCTGGCCCAGAGCTGGAAGCGCCTGCTCCGCCTTTAAATGGAGGGGCCACCCGGGGCGGAGCTGAATGAAGAAACAACATTTCTTTAACAGTTCTCCGTGAGCCTCTGTGGCGGTCTTCCGCGCTTAGGAGACCTGTGCGGCACCACAGACGTTTCCCCACTGCTCTGTGGACTTCTGTCCATCGATGCTCTCTGGGTTGCAGGATGCCTTTCAGTCTGTTGAGGTCTGTTTCGCGATGGTACTTGTTCTTCCTTTTTTTCCTTCTTCCCTTGGAATCAGCTGAAGGTGTCTGTGGTTCCTGCGATATATTTGCTCTTGTTCAGTAGCACCCTGATAAGATCTAGATGCTACGTCTCGGGTGGCCACAGCCTTTTGTCCCCCCATTTTCCCATTATGTAAAGATATTTTGATAGGGGCTCAAAAGACCTCAGGCCTTTACAGCCATGAGACACAGTGCATATACGCCTTGGGTCTTGTGGCTGTAAAGGCCTGAGTCTTTTGAGTTCCCATCATCATATCTTTTTCCCTTGCTTGTATGCATTTACAACATTTATGCCTTCCTGCCACAGGGATGTAATCTGGCAATCTGGTTCTAGGTTTTTGGCCAAATAGTATTTCTGCAGGAGACATCCCCTGTTTCAGAGGTGTAGCTTGGTAGTTTAGTAATGCCAAATAAGGATGCGAACGACATTTCTCTGATTCCCTGAGCATCCTTTAAATAACTGTGACACCATTCTCAGCTAACCCGTTTGACTGAAGACACTCTGGGCTTGAAGGAACATGTTTGAAGTCATACTCCTTTGCAAAAAGTTTAAACTCAGGACAAATTGTGGGCTGTGATCTGTCATTCCTTCTGTAGATATGCCGTGTCTAGCAAAAATTGACTTGATGTTGAATAACATGCTTGGCACTTGTGGTATCTAATAACGCAATTTCAGGGAAGTGCGAATAGTGTTCAAGAACCAACAAATACTTCCGCCCCCCCCCCCCCCAGCATGTACAAACAAATCAACCCCAACTTTGGACCATGAGTCCAATGTTTCCGGAATTACCATCATGGGTTGTTTGGGTTGTCTATTCCTGTGTACTTGATAAGTTTTGCAATTTCAGATAAGCTCTCCTATATCTACATTCATGCGAGGCCAGTACAGGGCATTGCTTGCCCTGTGTGTAGATTTCTCCAAATCTAATTGTCCTTCATGAATTGGACTCATTCTCTCCTGTTTAAGAGCTAGGGAACAATTACCTTTAAATTATAAAACTCGTATAGTTCCCCAACAAAAGGATCATATGACTGTGCTATGTTTTTCGTAGGACATCCTTCTGTAATGGTTTTTACTACTGTCTGTAAAGGGTCATCTCGTGTTGTAGCTTCTGCAACGGCTGGCCACTGAATGTCTGCTTCTTCCTCCTCTCCCCTGGTATCCCTCCCTCCATAGAGCTATCTTCCTCCCACCCCATCGCAGCTCTCCAGCAGTGGAGCACTCTTGGCTATTGTACCAATAATGTGTCAGGAGGACAGGGAGGGGGGCTGGGCCGGCATGCTAGGGAGTTAATGCTAAGCTATCAAGGCGTCCGTTAGTGCAATCTCTGGGCATTGCTGCCATAATCCAGTCAATGCACCATGGTTTGGAATCACGGGACTGTACCCATTTCGGCCCCTCACATCATGACCCCTCCTGCTGTGCTAGCCCTGGCATCGTTGCTTTGAAGATACCCCACAATCCAAACCTGTAGCATCCTTCCCCGGCTGTTTCCAGCTCTGGGCTCCCCCCCTCCCTCCCCTGCCAGTTCTGTCAAAGCCTCGCACTCCTGACCCCCAGCTCTGGGGTCCCTCCACGCAGCCCCCCATTCTCAACCTGCATCTCCTATTTGCTGCCTCATCCTGGGCTCCCCACAAACACACCAATGCCAATCCTCCCTGAATGCCAACCTGCTGCAGATTCTGTTTCTACTCCTGTCCTGATCCTCAGACTCCTATGTCCCCTGTCACAGCTCTCTCTGCTGCTGCCCCCCAATCCCAGCCTGCAGCCTGGGCTTCTGCTCTCCCAGTCCTGCTTATGCAGCTTGCTGCTATCCCAGCCCCAGGCCTCCACCAGCTCTTCTGCTTCCCCTCAACCCCAGACCACAAATCCTGCTATGGAACCCCAGGATCTCCCAAGCTTTGCCTCTGCCCCCCAGTCTCCACCCACAGTCCCTGCTCTCCCAGCCCTGGGCTCTCTGCAGCTCTGCCACTGCCCCTCCCACCCTGGGCTCCCCCCAGCTCTGCCGCTGCACCCTCAATCTCCACCCGCAGGCCCTACTCTGGGCTCCCCCCAGCTTTGCCGCTGCCCCTCAATCCCCACTCGCAGCCTCTGCTATCCTCGCTCTCCGTTACTCCCACCTGCAACCTCTCAGACTATCCCAGCCCAGGCTGAGACTCTCCTGCCAGGTCCCTTGCTTTGCCAGTAGTCCTGCTCCCCCCTGGGCAGTGGGGCCAGATCCTGCTGCCTGTTACTGCTGAGCTCTGTGCTTTCCCCAGGTGTTGCTGAGAGCAGAACCTGGTTTTGTTTAAAGCGGACAGATCCATTGCTGAGTCCCGGACCCATCTCAGCCCATCCCTGTGGCCACCCACCAGTCCTCTGGCTTGGGGAGGGGGATGGCTCCCAGACTCCTCCCCTTTAAGGCTGGACTCTCTCCCCTCGCCTTTAAGCCGAGCAGATGCTTCTTCCACATGGTCTCAGCTGGAGCAAGTGCCGGGAGAGCAGCAGCAGGAGCAGCAGCGACGCCGGGGAGAGCGATGCGCTAGGGAGGGACCCGAGCAGGCATGCAGTCCCGCCGAGCAAGGATGCTCCCAGACCCGCGGCTGCTGGCGCTGGGTGGGCTGCTGCTCCTGCTGCCCCTGGGCTGGGCATCCCCCTCCTGCCCCAAGCAATGCACCTGCTACGGGACCACCTTGCTCCAGTGCCTCGAACCCAACAGCCTCCGGAGCCTGGCGGAGCTCAAGGGGGTGGAGAACTTCACTGAAGTGTGAGTGTCGCTTGGGACGTGGGGGCCTGGGGACATGGAGGCGCCAAGGGGGCAGGACTGGGGTGTACGGGGTGCCGCAGACGGGATGACGGGGTTGCAGGTTGAACAAGGGGGCGCGCTTGTGGGACACGTATGGGTGGGGTGAGGGGTGGGATTGGGGTATGGGTGGGGTGAGGGGTGGGATTGGGGTGCATTGTTTAGGCATGGGGTTGAGGGGCACAGATGGGAGTAGGGGGTGAGTTTGGGGGCACAGGATGTGGAGGTGGCGGGAGGGACAAGGGGTGAGCGTGGGGGCACGGTGTAGCGGGGACATAGGTTGGAGGAGGGGGTGTGCTGTTAAGGAGGTGGGATTGGGGGCATGGCATGTAGGGGGCACTGATTGGGGGGCCAGGGGTGGGGGCGTGGTTTGGGAATCGAATACAGTGTATAAATCCCCCTGGGAGGAGCAGGACAGGGATGGGACAAGGGGGTGGGATTTCAGGGTGCCTCGTATAGGGGATGCGATTGTGAGGAGGGAGCTGGATTGTGTGTGTGTGTGGGGCAGTGTGCATCCCGAAAAGTGTGGGGCAGGGTCGGATTCTGAGGCCCAGAGAGAGGGGGCTAGGGAGGATTATTTGCTTCTCGAATTTTGCTAGCCTAGGGGCGCACCCCGAAACCACAGCTGATCTACTCTTTTAGCCCCCCCCATGACTTGCTCACAGCAGCCTCCCCGTCATGCAGCTCTAAATGTGGGGGTAACCTCGTGTGTTTGTCTTGGGGAGGGGGCTGTATCAGGTCAGGGGAGATTGGATGGATTTGAGGGGAAGGATGGGGGCGTGAGGGGCAGTGTGAGGGAGGTCTGGGGCCGGGGGTGGTGGTGGTGTCTGGAGGAATTGGCCTTGATATAAGAGTTGTGGGGGGGTATAAAATACATTTCCCCAAGCTGCCTGCTCTGGCACAGTCAGGGTGCCAAAGTGGTACCTTTGGGGAGCTTTGAATCAGCTCAAAGGCAGAATCATTGGAGGCTGGAGACAGGTGGGAGCAGCGACCACTGAGGTGCCCACATCTGGCTGGCATCAGGGCTGCCCAAGGAGACAGGGCAGGCATCCCATTGAGCTGGTATCTTTGGCTCAGGTCGGATGCCGCCCCTCAGGTAGCCTGGGCACGTCCCCACCTTTCCCTGACCCACCTGCCACATCTGGGCAGCTGCTGTGAAATTTTGGCCAAGGAGAGAGCTGGAGTGTCAGGACACTGAAGTTGGTTCCCCAGCTTGTGGGCAGCTTCTGTTTGTCCCCTTTTCCAATTCCTAGATCTAGACAGATCCAGCCCCTTCTCTCTGAGCAGTGAAAGAGTGAGCTCAGGAGAAGGGAGCAGAGATGAGGGTATGCACACAAAGAGAGGGGACAGATCCATGGCACAGAACCAGGATCTGGACCTCTCCCCCCCAATCCAGCATGCACTCATTAAGCATCTCCATCCATCCAGCAAAGCAGGACTTAATTTGTAGTAATAATAATAATAATAATAATAATAAATATAATAAATAAATAATTAATTACTGGGGTCCGAGCCTGTCCCAGAAGCCATGTCCCCTGCCCCATAACTTTCAGACCAGGGGACAGACCCCTGTTCTCCAGTTACCACTGGACTACCCTGCCTCTCGACAGCTGAATATAAAACAGAGTTCAGGGTTCTTGTGATTTCATCTATACAATGACCAGTGCAGGGGGTGGCAGGGCAGGAAAATCATTAATGAAAGCTAACTAAACCAGCCAAGTTTTTTCTTTTCTTTTCTGGCTTCTGCTTCCAACTCTGAAATAGCCTACATTGCTCTTTTCTTGGTCTTCCACATTTTGGGGTGCACGCTTCTACTGGGAACATTTCCCAGGGCCTCAGCCCCCCTCTTTGAATTGAATTGCCAGGGCTGAGCCCTGAGAAGCCTCCCCACAAATTAAGCCCTGCAGCAAAACTTGTACTTATTTGTAAAGTGACGCAAAGGAGGGCAAAGGGTCCCCCCCCCCCACTGGGATGTTACAGGGGATGGGGAAGGGGAGGTAGCAGGGTGGAGTAGGACCCCTAGGCTCTGGTGTGCGCAGTACTGCCCCCTCCTGCCTGCCCTGCAGAGATGTTAAGGGATATGTTACTAAAAGCAGCAAGGGGAAGCAGTGTTTGGATTGCGGGGGTGGCGGGTAGGAAAGTGTAATTGGAGGCAGTGACCATTTATTAATTTATTAGTCATATTTCTCTGCTGCCCTTCCTGCAGAGGTTCAGGGTGGCCTGCAACCATAAAAACAGAAATAAAAAACCATTTGAATAAATAAAAAAACCACACCTTGATACCCCACCCAACCCATCCCTACACCTCCCACCCATTCCCTGCCTGCCAAATGCCTGGCCAAATAAAAAGGTCGCACATCGTTTAAGATGAGCAGGCTCGGGCTTAGACGGACCCCAAGGGGAGGGAGTTCCATAATCACGGATCGCTCCCTGCGCGCCCCTAGTCATAAAAACGTCATGGGGGGGTGGCACCTGCAAGAGGGCATCCCCAGCCGACTTCAGGGGCCACGAAGGGATGTAAGGGAGGAGGCGGTGGTCTTTCAGATATCCCGATAGCACTGTGGAGCCTCTGTCACTGGACTATAGATCCACTTGGGTCTGACCCCCATCAGTGGAAATCCCCCCCCCCCCCCCCGCCTCAGGGATCTCAAAATCAGATGGGCATGACACAGTGGTGCCATTTTCCCCGTGGGGAGGGAGAGTGGGAACAGGGGCAGGGATGGGGGAGAGTGTGCAGGAACAGGAGCTGAGGAGTCCCCACCTCCAGCAGAGCAAGAGCTAGAGTCAGACAGTGGCTGGAATTTGGGAGCAGTGCCAGGAGAGGGGAAGAGGAGGTCGGAGTGCGGACACCCTCTCATAGCAAATTCCAGCTCTGCGCCAGTGACTTGGGAGCCGGTAGTTGAGGGTTCTGTTCCCTGGCAGAGAGTGTGGCTTTGGGAGCCTGCAATGGTATTCCTCGGGAGATACAACCTTGAAAAGAATTGTCCCGAAAAAAATTGTATATATGACAAATATCCCGGCAGCAACTATTTTCTGGATATCAGGGCACCTCCCCGTTAGGGTTGCCATACCTCCCCTTTAATCCAAGAGGCTTATGAAAAATACATGGTGCAGGGCTGCATTGGAACCAATGCAACCCCTGCACCATGTATTTTTCATAAGCCGCCTGGATTAAAGGGGAGGTATAGCAAACCCTACTCCCCATGGACCCATCCTCTCTCCCTTGCCCTGTGCCTTTTGAGGGGAGCGTGGGGCAGCCTGGAGCGTGAGATGCCACCAGATCGGACTGGCAGGGTTTGGCGGTGGCATGAATGCGAAGTGGAGCCGGGACTCCAGCACTAACGCCAACGGCCTGCGGATCAGGCCCTGAGGAGACAACGTGTTGCCAGGTAGGAGGGGGAGAGGAAAGCCCTAGAGGAGCTGCGGGAGGCGGGAAGGGATGAGGTGGGGTTGCTATATAGGCACATTTTCCCAGGACACTTGTGAAATAATGTGCCTATATGGCAACCCTAGTTGAACCCCATGAAGTATTTTGATCTTGCTTTGCTCCTTTTCACCCCAAATACCTCCCAGGATCCCCCCCCCCCCCCCCCCCCCCCCCCCCCCCCCCCCCCCCCCCCCCGCCCGCGGGGGNCCCCCCCCCCAGCCTCTCCCTGCCCTGGCCTCCCCCTACCTGGTTGGCATGGGGCCTGGTGATTCGTCTTGCCCCAGGGCCCTATGAAACCTTGCATCACCACTGGGTACTGACTATTTAGCTAGCCAGCTCGTTGCACTGTGGGGCCCTCCTTCCCCCAAAGCACTCCCTCTTCTCATTAACCCTGTGTCCCAACCTCACTCGACCCTGGAAGCCCCCATCTGCCTCGTGCATAAACCCTCCCCCCTCACTCTCCTTTCGTTTACCCCCAGTAGCCTCTTGAGATGGACTAGGCGTCTAATGACCATTAGAGCAGAGAATGGGAATCGGGAGGGAATCCTGAGTTGTATTTCCAGCTCTTGGCCTAGTGGGTTAGAGCCGGGGGCTGGGAACCAGGACTCCTGGGTTCTCTCTCAGCTGTGGAAGGGGAGTGGGGCCTAGTGGGTTAGAGCAGGAGGTGGAGTGGCTGAGAACAAGGACTCCTGGGTTCTCTCTCAGCTCTGGGAGGGGAGTGGGGCCTAGTGGGTTAGAGCAGGGGGCTGGAGGAAGCCAGGACTCCTGGTTTCTATCTCCACTCTGGGAGGGGTCTAGAGGGTTAGAGCAAGGGGGCTGGGATTCAGCACTCCTTCTGGGTTTTATCCCTGTGTCTAGGAAGGAGCAGAACTGAGTGATTAGAGCAGGTGGGAAACTGGAATTCAAGACACCTGGGTTCTATTCATGGCTTTAAAAAGGAGTGTGATCTGTGACTAGGAACCAGGAGTCCTGGGTTCTTTTCCCAGCTCTGGCAGAGGAGTGCTGTCGTCGTCTACTGGTTAAGGCAGGGGTGGGGAACCTTTCCCCTCCCATGGGTTCCATGCTCCACGGGTTGCATAGGAGTTAGAGGCAGGGGCGCTAAGGAAGGGGGTGGGGTTGGGGTTGGCCATGGGTCTAACCCATCCTTATCCTCGAGTGCTGCCCCTCATTTCTGCTCCTTTTTCATGAGTCTGGGCTCCTGGGGCCAGGGCCAGGAATTGGAAAGGAGCCAAATAAAAATCAGCCATGGGCCAGTTTTGGTCCAAGAGGCCGAAGATTGCTCACTCCTGGGTTTGAGAATCGAGGCCAGTGGGAGCCTGGACTCCTAGCTTCCATGCTGTTTTCTGTCCTATGGGTGTTTTCAAATGAGAGGCATGGCGACTCAGGAATCACGGAGCTCACTGCCCGTCTCAAGGTGGAACAGGGGAGCTTGCGCCCACTCATGGCGGTGCATGGAGCACTGCCGGGAAATCCAGAGTGCTCCCTGTGGGGCTAGCCAAATAGCTCTGTGGCAGGTGGCCACAGAGACCCTGTCGGTATGAAAGGAAGCAGCCAGCCACACCAGCAGACAGGTTCGCCTCAGAGTAGGGTGGCCAGAGGTCTGGCTTTGTATCGAACAGCCCAGTATTTCTGACAGCTTGCGCTGTTCGGGATGGAAGGGGAACCGGACCATAGAGCTGTCTGGGAATTTCCCCTTCCATCCCTCCTCCCGCTGCCGGCTGGCTGCAGCTGTGCAGAAGACATTGTGGGTGGGGGAAGCAGCAGCTTTTGCAAGTCAGAACTGGCCGGGAGCACTGGGGAGCCTGGCTTCACCAGCGCTCACACCCAGGACATGTCATTTTCAAAGGCCCGTTAGGCATGCTTCCTCCTACCCTATGGTCTGTGGCAGGGGGACCTCCATGGGTGGGGTAGCCACGTTGGGAGAAACCTGTCAGAATCTCTCCCCATGCACTCCACTCTGCGGCCGAGCCAAGCTATGACCATGGACCCCCATCTCCTTGCTCGTTTAGAAACGAGACCGGTATTCCTGTTTGGCCGATAGAAAAATGAGAGCCCGTTCACACTACAATCCGGTAGAGTGGGGAGTGGTACAAACCCAGGTTCTGAGGGTTGTGCGAAATCCTTACCAGTCTCTGTGCTCCTTGATGGTTCTTTTTTTCCTTTGCAAGGGTACGAGCTGTTGAAATGCAAGCAAATCAGCAGCTGTGTGAATGTGCAGCTTATGGGACAAGGCAAACGCAGATTAAGGAATGGGCGGGAAAGAGACGTTGTGTGAATGGGCTCCCGCAGAGAGCAGCTTGCGCGCTGCCACTGTAAAAGGGAATGGCTGTCTTCCATCTCTCTACCCAGTGGGCCACACTGACTCCTCAGATCCCTTTTGTTATTTATGCTGTGATTGTTTAGTTTGAATGTTTTATTGGGGGGAGAGGGAGTTTGGGGGAATTGAGTTTGGGAGTCTTGGAGGTGGGGGATGCCTCCCCTTGGTGATAGCGAGAGGATACAGGCATTGAGGGAGCGTGGCGGAGGAGGGGACTCCTTCAGGTGACGGGGGGAGGGGATGGGGCGGTCAGGTACATACCTTGAGACATTTCCAGCAGCCAGAGGGACAAGCACCGCCCTCTTGGTCAGTAAGCTCCTCCCATCAGTTAATAAGCTCCGTCCCCTCACGCACTTACACGTGTGCGCAGCTCCCAGCATTCCAAGTGAATAGGGGTGGGACTCCGGTGAAATTTCGGTTTCGTTTCCTTCCCCGCCCAAGTTTTGGTTCTTGCTGAATTTCGGATCTAATTTTGGTTTCATATTTTTTGGTTTTGGTTCTTTTCAACCATATTACATGGAAGCTGAAGCTTAAGTTGCAGACGAAGTCAACATCCAAAATCAATGCAAAAAAAAACGAAATCCCAGAACAGAAATTTTTTACAGATTACAGTTTTAAATCAGAAACAGCCATTTTTGGACAATTTTGGTTCTATCCGAAACCGAAATTCCCATCCCTAAAAAGAGGGACACTCCTGCTTCTCATTCTTCTGAGTGTCTTGTCACTCCATCCTCTCCCCATTGGCCTCTCAAGGGCTTTTTGTGGGAGGGAACCAGGAAAGAGGGGCCTGAGGCTTGAATTACCGGCCTTTTTGTCTCTCTCTGTCTCTCTCCTGAAAGAGGGACTTTGACCCCTGAAAGAGGGACAGTGGGATTCAGCAGCCAATGAGGGACTGTTCCTCCTGAATAGGGACTGTTAGGAGGGATGCAGGAGTATACCTGGTGTGGTTGGAGGACTGGGGCTGGTGGGTTAAATTTTGGGAGCGCTTAGCTTTATTTTAAATCTGTTTGATATGTGATATGGGGAAGGGGAAGGTGATGGGAAATTATTGGTCTGGGGTGAGTGAAAATACTATTTATGTTTTGATAGTGTTTTTATTTCCGGGAAGCCACCCAAGCCCTTTTCCAGAGAGAGTCAGGGTAAAATCCAAAATAATAATAATAATAATAATATTAGAAGGCTTCTGTGGCGTGCCTATCTACGTATATACAAGGCCTGTGGACAGCTGCCTGGGTAGCAGACGCCAGTGCATCTCCAGGGATGGGCCCAGTTGCGGTGTGTGTGTGTGTGTGCACAAGGCTTACATTGGTGTCTACCGGAAGACACCTTTGCCAGTGCCAAGACTGTGTACCGACCTGCCTGGAGCTTCTGGTAAACAACTTGTTTCTTGGGAAAGTTACTCCCAAGGCGACTCATCCCGTAAAGGGTGGGGGTGGAGGGCAGCTGATCCTTGTGCCAGGAGAGTAGGAGGAAAAATGCTTGAGGAGGAACAAAACTGAATGATTATCATTAGTCATGTCTCTGGTGCATTCATAGTTCAAAGTGCTTTACAATCCCTATCTAGTTCACCATCACAACAAGGCAGGCAGGTCACTATTTATTCCCATTTTACAGGTGGGGGAACTGAGGCGGAGAGAGAGTGACTTGCCCAAGGCCACCCCATAAGTTTATGGCTAAGATGAGATTTTAAACTGTGGTCTCCCAGGTCCAAGTTGAACACTGTGTCCATTCCACTAGGGGTTGGGGTTGGGAAGGGGGAGACTGCCTCCCCCCAAACCCTCAACCCATCACTCCCCAGTTTCTCTTGCCTGCCCCACTAGCCACTTCCTCTGCCCTCATTCCCTCCCCCTCTTTCCTTCTACCGTAGATTGGAATAGACTGAGCTAAGTTCGCAGCGGGTGTAAATCAGTATTGGTCTATTGGAGTCAGTGGGCTAGATTCACAAGTGGTGCGAATCAGCGTCGCACTGTTGGAGCAATGGACCAGATTCTCAGCTGTGTAAATCAGTGTTGCTCTAGCCACAGCTGACTGTAAATCAGCATCGTTCTATTGGAAGTCATTGGGCACTAGATTGGTCTTGTGGGGGGTGACTGTTCTGTAGGGCTGTATAAGGGGGGCAGGGTTATTTTGTGGAGCTGTGGAGGTGCCCATTCTGTGGTGCTCTATAGGGGAGAGGGAACTGTTCTATGGAGCTGTGTGTGTGTGTGGGGGGGCTCTATGGAGCATTGGTGGGGGTGGGAAGAAACTGTTATGTGAGGCTGTGGATCTGGGGTCTGTTCTATGGGGCTTGAGGGAACCATGGGGGGCTGCTCTATGGGTCTGTGGGAACGTTGGTTGGTGTTTAGGAAAAAAAAACTTTTCTTTTTTTATTTAGCCTCCATGTAAGACAATAGGTTAATGTCATTTGCATAGTTTGCACATCTGAAGGCAAACTGATGCAAATTAGCACCATCCCGTTTCCTTCCGAGGGACCGGTGGCATTCCCGATTGTAGTCCAGTATCAGTGGGCAACTTTTCCCTCCCTCCCTCGGTCTCTCGCTTAGTCTGTTTGTGTTGATTTTTCCATTATCGAAGAGCCACCTCCAATAACCCAGCGCATCCAGGACCAGTACATCTATTTATTGATTTATTTATTATAGAGCCGATTTCAACAGGGAACAGTTCCTAGGCCTCGGTGCCAGAAGAGGCCATTAGGATTATGTAGGCTGTATTCCCACACAATGCAGGGTGCAGGTTCTCTACCAGTGGCTTATGGTTGACAGAGGGCTTGTTCATACCCTACTTGGAATGAGTAGTGGCACAAAGCCACATTCTCAATGTTGTATGAAATCCTTGCTCCTTGATGAACTCGCTCCCTGCTCCTTGATGACCTTGTGTTCTGTGCCACCGCTTGAGCCACTGAAATGCTGCATTACTCCAGGGCAAGGCAAAACCAGATTAAGGACAAAGCAAGTGGTGAGTTCGCAAGGGGGGGGAAGGGTGTTGTGTGAATGAGACCTTATTATAGGGTCACAGTCGTGGCCCTATAGTTAAGGTGGAAGCAAACTCTCAATGAACAGCACCTATGCTGTTCAATAGGAGTCAGTAGAGCAAAAACTTCTGGTTGGCGACCATTCTAGCTTTCCTCCAGCAACACATGTGTTCTGAGATTACAAACAATGAAAGGGAATCCAGGGGTGGGGTGGGGGCTGAAGGTGGGGAGGTCCCCATCCCTCACCTGCCTATCGGACTGGGAGATAAAACTGTTTGTTTACAAACAACTCCTGCTCATGTGAGTGATCAGAAGGGTGTTGCCTGGTAAAAAAGGTTCTTCGAGATGGCTTCGAACATTCTCACAACTGGGTTGTGCATGCTCACCCTGTTCAAATAATAGACCACGTGATGGACTTGAACTCCTCTAGTATAAAAAGACCTCTGTGCCTCAGAATGACTGTTCCTTCCAACTCTTTCTAGGAATATAAGAAAATTCCATGCGGGGCTAGAAGGGTGGGTGTTATTCTTCCTGACCCTATTCCGCACAAGCTCCTTGTCTTCACCTACAAAGCCCTTCACAAAATCGCTCCCCCTACCTCTCTGCTCTGATCTCCCTCCGAACCCCTGTTCGAGCACTCCGCTCATCTTCCATCCCCTCCCTTACCCTCCCATGCCTCCCCCTGCTCCCCCAAACGCCTTCGTCCCTTCTCCCTCACTGCCCCGCATGCCTGGAACTCCCTGCCTGCCCACATCCGCCTTGCCCCTTCCCTTCGTACCTTCAAGTCCCTCCTCAAAACCCACCTCTTCCGCTCTGCTCCGCCCTTCCTAACTCCTGCTAATCATCTCCACCCAGGATTATCCCCCACCTGTTATCTGCAAACTCCCAATGTACTGTAACCAAGCCAAGAACGTATACCTGAGCTCTTGCATCCTCATGAATGTTGCACCTCTTGTCTCTCCCTCTGTTCCCCCTTCCCTTTCTCCCCTCCCCCTGTCTTTAGATTTTAAGCCCTTGGGCAGGGACTGTGTCTATCTTATTCTCTGTAAAGTGCCAGGAACATTGCTGGCGCTATATAAAAGCTTAAAATAATTATAATAATTATGAGAATGATAGGAGCCATCTCGAAGAACCTTGTTTACAAGGCAGCAACCTTCTGTTCTTTGAGTGGCTCCTCAGGTTGTTTTTACACGGCTCTGCTGGGTGATGGGTCCATTGGCGCATCGGTGCACATGACTGCACACGCATCCCCACTCACCCCCCACTCATCTGCACCCAAAGAGCAACCACCATTTCCCCCGGTTGCTCCGTGCGTGGGGATGAGATGGGGGGTGAGTGGGGATGTGTGTTAGGGCACGCGCACGCACCCCCACTCACTGCAGACCCGTGTGCTGTGTCGTTCACACAGGGCTCCCCCACCCATGAACATGCAGAAATCTGCTTGTTCATGGGTGGGAGAGGCCCGTGTAAAAAGGGCCACATTCTCACATCTGTCTTACTTATTATTTTATTTTATTATTTTATTTTATTATAAGCTTTTATATAGCGCCAGCGATGTACCTGGCGCTTTACAGAGAAGAAGATAGACACGGTCCCTACCTGAGAGCTTACAATCTAAAGACAGAGGGAGGGGAGACAGGGAAGGAGGGAGAGGGAGGGACAAGGGATGCAACATTCATGAGGATGCGAGAACTCAGGTACATGTTCTTGGTTTGGTTACAGTACATTGGGAGTTTGCAGGTAACAGGTGGGGGATAATCCTGGGTGGGGACGATTAGCAGGAGTTCGGAAGGGCCGAGTGGAAGAGGTGGGTTTTGAGGAGGGACTTGAAGGTACGAAGGGGGCAAGGCTGATGTGGGCAGGGAGGGAGTTCCAGGCATGTGGGGCAGCGAGGGAGAAGGGACGAAGGCGTTTGGGGGAGCAGGGGAGGTGTGGGAGGGTGAGGGAGGGGATGGAAGAGGAGCGGAGTGCTTGAACGGGTTCGAAGGGAGATCAAGGCAGAGAGGTAGCGGGGAGCAAGGTTGTGAAGAAGCTTGTTAAGGCGGCGTTACAAATTAAATTATACTCCAATGTTAACATGACAGTAAATTGTACGTTAAGGCAACTTTATTAAATATCAGATCAATCTATACATTTTTCTTATTCATTAATAAAAAAATTATGACTGAAATTAAACTGTATACATTCCTCATCACTTATAAGTATTGTTCAGTCACCATACCACACATATGCAGCTTAATTTCAGTTGTCATAATTTTTTAAAAATTAATAAATAAGAAAAAAAAAATGTATAGATGGGTCTGATATTTAATAAAGTTGCCTTAACATACAGTTTACTGTCATGTTAACGTTTGAGTATCATTTGTAATGCCGCCTTAACAAGCTTCTTAAACCGAAGGTTTTTTGTCTAGATAATTTAATTTATTTCAGTTTATAGTACATTCTTCCCTGAAGGCTCAGTGCAGATAATAAAGAGTCCATAAAAACATACATAAGGTAAATTTAAATTAACCAATTTAAATTTTAACCAGTTTAAAAGCCCAAACTGTATAAAAATACAAAAATTCCCAATTTAAAAACAGCATTCCTAACTCTTTCTCCTCTGGCTAAATGCCTGCCCAAATAAACAGGCTTTGCATTGCCTTTGGAACAGCATGTCACATGGGGAAACTGAGGTGTGGGTGAGGTAAAAATGGAGATCAGCTGGATTAGAATCCAGGCTCCCTGTGTTGTAAACTGGCGCCACACCCACTGCTTAGTACTGCCTCCCCCTGGAAATAGGGTTGCCACTTCCTTCCAGGAGAAAACCCAGAGAGAGCGAAACCATGTCAGAGAGGGTGAGACCAAGAGGCTGTTGTTTTGTTTTATTTATTTATTTAAGCCAATTCTTATGCTACCCGTCCCTTCAGCTCAGGGTGACTCACAAACCATAAAAACAGTAAAATACAAAATCAACCCCCAAAACGCCCAAACTTTCCCACAACCCCCCCACAAAACCCACCCAATACCATCTCCCCATTCCCCACATCCAACCCACCCTTACCCCAAATCCACCCACCAAATCCCCTATCCCTGCCCGCCAAACGCCTTTGCAAACAGGAAGGTCTTGCACTGCCTCCGGAAGACAACTCGTGTTCGGGCTCAAACCAACCTCCGGGGGAGGAGAGTCCCATAGCGTTATGCCCCTTTCTAATGTAGCCCCACCCTTGCCGAGCGGCATGACATCACAGTGTAACGGGCGGCTGTCATCTCGCCCGGGGGTTGGGGAGGGCTGCCTCCGGCTGGGTTAGGCTGGGGCATGGAAGCTAACATTCCCCTGGCCTGGCCTGGCCGGGGGGGGCAGGGAGTGGCGCGCAGCTGACTGGTTCCACCCCTGCACTGTGACCGGCGCCCTGTCCCCCGCTATGATGGACAGCCATGGCTACCAATAACAAGCAGCCATGGCTAACCGCCATGACAACCTCCGCCACGCTGGGTCAGGTGGGTGCAAAAACAGATGTGCCCACCGGTTCGCTCCGCTCTGGCTCGCCTGGGTCGTGCCTCGCCGGCCCGGTTCATTCTGAGCCTACATTTCCAGCCTGGCCGCCAGCTCCGCCATGGTTTGAACCAGGCCCACATCTGGCAGGCCCGGAACAGAAGGGTGGGGTTTGGCGCTGGCCGGCCCACGGTGGGCCAGAACAGGCCGGTGTCATGTTAGTTACTGCCCAGTGTTCCATAGGGGTGGGAAGTTCTTGTGGCCACCCCCAGAAGCCCCAGTTCCTGGGTTAACCATGAGCGAGCGCTCCTGGCTGACTTGAAATTAGGGCTTCTGGAGCCCAGAGACTCTAGGCCAAAACCCAGAGGGGAGGCAACCCTATCTGGAAGCCAAGGTGTGCAGTCCAGCTCTCTGAAGTCCTGGTGGTGTGCTAGATCCCAGGCAGAGAGCAGCGGCGCTGGCGGATGCCACAAAACAGCATTTCCAAGGCCTCCTGTGAGAGATGATAACAATGAAATAAGGCCCCTCTATGGGTGCCGAAAGCAGAGGCGGTAAATCAGCCCCCGTACCGCTGGACTCCTGTCACCCTCCCAGAGGGGCTTGCTGTTCCGAACGGCCTGAGCTCTCCTCTCTGCTCTGAGCGAACAGTCCCCAGCGCTGGAGAGGTTACGGTCATTGTATAGTCCTTCATTTATGACAGCAGGGTCTGGAACAGCATGGTGGGCTGGAGAGGCCTCAATGGCGGAGGAATGGAGCTGAGGGATCCACTGAGATTTGAGGCCTAGTTCTCTGTGGCATTTCTCCAAGAAGCCCCCATGTGCGGGGGAGTTGACTTAAGGGCCTGCTCCCTCTCCCACCTCACAGCCCCTGGCGTAAGAGGGTTGGCCAGAGTGAACCCAGTTATGCTATAAGTCTTCACAACATCCTCTTACATTTATGGGCCCCCAAGGGAAGGGGAAGGTGGATGCCATTTTGGTTGAAGCAAGTATGGCTAGCTATTTCCGAGTAAGGAATCCGATTGTAGACCCTGAAAGTGACCACTTAGTACTTTCTGCATCCTTTACGGCTCCCTTCTATGTTTCAACCGATGTAGGGGCCGGTGGTCAAACCAATCTTGGACCCAAATTAGAGGTTCAGATTAGCACAGGGTCAAGACCTAAATGGCTTATACCCTGAGGTTTTCTTGAGGGCCCTGTTGTATAGATTTCACCTAGTGGTCTTAAATGACGGTCTCTACCTGGACCCCTGTAGGTTTTTGAACCCAGAGTGAACTGCTTTGTGGGTATTCTCTGCTTTATCTGCTTTCCATGGCCCCGTTTGGCTACAGGGAATGCAAAGGGGGCAGGAATGCCAAGGGGCTGGGCTGCCTTTACCGCAAGCATAGGAATGAGGTAAGAGAGAAGAAAGCCAAGTTTGCCTCCCATGTGTCCCTACTTGGGGCTGTCCCTCGCTGCTTTTCTTAGACCCTGCTGTGTGTAAACGACTTGGCTGTTTAGCCTGGGCAAGATTGGGTAACAAGTTCCACAGATTAATTGTATGCTGAGCACAAAATGAGCTAAAGGAAGTATTATTTTTTCCCCCCACTCAGTGTGCCCTTAACCTGTGGAACTCCTCGCTAGAGGATGGTGTGAAGACATAGCATAACTGGGTTCAAAAACCTGTAGCACAGAGGGTGTGACATGCTGGGCCCCTCTAGTGGTGTGGTGGTGTTGGACCATCCAGAGCTTGATACTCTACATCCAGACTAGAGCCTGAAATCTTAGTAGGCCAGGTCTTTTAGCTTGGAGGGTAGAGGCTCATGCAGATGGAGTAAGAGGTCCCCAGTTCAATCTCCCTTGCCGACAACCCCACCCCAGGTTATGAAAGGTTTGGATAAATTGGGTGGAAACAGACATGCATGTAACTCCACTCTTACCCACATTGCAGGCTGTACTGGCGTCCTATGCAGCCCTGCAACATGCATAAAAAGTGTGAAAGAGGAGTTACGGTGCATGACTGTCTTCACCCATTGTTCGAGGGTAGGCCCCCAATGCTATTGGTTAAGAAGAGATGGTCAGAGGAGGATGAGACTTCTGGTTGTTGGGGAATGGATCACTCCATTGTGATTTCTTGTGCACTCCTCTAAAGCAGGACGCTGGGCTAGATGGTCTGACTCTGACCAGGCATGGCATTTCTGGTCATCCCACTCATATCATGGGAGAAGGGGCTGTGTCAGGATTGAGGGGCATCAGCATTTCTGGGGAGTCCAGGACTGGAGCAGCATGAGGGGCTGTAGGTGGAGATGGTGGTGCGGGGAGCCCAGGACTGGAACAGGAGGGGGCTACAGGTAAGGATGTTGGTAGAATTACCATTGGGGGAGGTGGAGAGATGGGACAGGGCGAAATGCTTAGCCCCGGCCCCTTTCTGAGCATCATGATGTCAGAAGGGAATGGGGCGGGGCCAGACAGGAGCTGAGGGTTGCACCCTCTGGCGCCGCCCTCCTGGTGCCCATGGCTGTAGGTTGGGGGGCACCAGCAGAACTGTGTTTTGGCAGGGGACCGCAGGTTGTCACTGAGGGGCACCATTCCTGTGTATGACGGCCGGGAAGTCCAAGGCTGGTCTAGTAGGAGGCTGAGGGGATTTGGTTAATCTGTAAATAGATTTCCCCTATTATCGCTATCAGCCTTTTCCCTACAACCAGGAATCCAGTGGCTATAATAGAATCCAAGCCAGCAGCAGCTGCCTCTGACGCAGCACCCTCCACTTGAGTTGATGTTTGGGAGGTGGCGTTACCCCCTCTGCTCTGCACCTGCCACCCTTCCCTCCAGCTTCATCCCTTCCATTAATAGTTCTATCTATTTACACTCCCTCTTTGCAGTTATAAATGGAGAGCTGGGCCATTACTGCACTCTCCCCTCCGCCCGCTACGGGGCCATCAATTATCCCCTGTGGCACTGGAAAAGGTTCCCGGAAGATCTACAGGGACTGACGTCAGCCCGATCTTGCTCCTGATCCCTCCCATTTCCAGAGAAGCATGTGTGTTCAGTATGGCCTGTTGTCTGTGGCCCTCTGTTATATTACAGTATCCTGGCTTTTGTGTGCGGTTGGACCAGGCCTTGGGGATGGCAACGGGAACTGATGGAGGGATCGTGGATCTAAAAACATGAGCCTTTGCCAGAGGTGACCAAAATTCCCAACCCGCCCCCCCCCCCTTCAAGATCTTCATATGTCTGAGAGTTGCAAAACAGGCATGTACAAAGCTCTCCTGCTTTGTGATTGGCTGGCAGGAGACTGAGATCCTGGCTGCTGAGATTGTTAGGAGGAACGGCATGCAATTCACCGTCCTAAAAGACAATTAGCTCAAAGGAAATATAAAGAGCTGCCTAACTGAGTCAGACCAATGGCCCATTTTAGCCCAGTATTGTCACAACCTGACACAGCAGCAGGATTTCAAATCTGGCTCTCCAGGGTCTCCAGAAGAGGGCTAAACTAGGCGTGCTACCTGAGATCCTGAATCAGAGATGCCCGGGATTGAATCTGGGACCCTATACATGCAAAGCATGTTTATTTGCTAAATAAATAGCAGACTTGCAAATCTGTGTGATCTAGGGTTGCAACTCTGTATATGCTAGTCCCACCACTAGAGGGGGACAGAGCATTGCAGCTTCTGTGTGGCCCAGCCCCACCACTAGAGGGGGACAGAGCATTACAGCCCCTGTGTGGCCCAGCCCCACCACTAGAGGGGGACAGAGCATCACAGCCCCTGTGTGGCCCAGCCCCACCACTAGAGGGAGACAGAGCATCACAGCCCCTGTGTGGCCCAGCCCCACCACTAGAGGGGGACAGAGCATTACAGCTAGGGTTACCAGGTTTTGGAAACCTCAAAGTGCGTTTTCAAACGAGATGATAGCCCGCTGGAGTCTGTGTTTGGTCCGTGCAGCCCCCACTCACATGTTTTACTGTGTAGAGCTGATAAACGGGCATCCCTCTGCATGTATTCGTGTGTGTGGGTAGCCCTCATTCATACAAATACATGGGCAGGCACCACACTCCAGACACACACACACACACCTACCCCTTGTCATGACATACAGATGTGACAAATTATGGAGAGGAAAATGCTGCCCCAGCTGTTTCTTTATTCTGTGCTATTCTCACCCGGGCCGGCGATCCAGCACCTACTATCCCCACCCACCCAGGGGGTTCATACTTGCCAGCCCTTTGCAGCTGGAAGTAACCTTTTGCTAGTCACAGAAATTTGAGTTTATTAGACCTGTACTAGGTGAAAATTGAGCCAATCACAGCGCAAACACCTCTTAGACTTCTTGCCCACGTCACACAATGTCACATTAATTTTTATCTAACACGAGATTGTGTATAATGTGTGATCAACATGGGCTGCATGCCCACGTTGATATTTCATGTTTATTTTGTGGGGATGGATCCGTTGTTTTTCCACAATGGATTTGTGCTCACGATTGGGTCCCCCAGGGCCCCGATTCTCCATTGGGCCTCTGGACCCTATTTTGAAGTCCCCTTCCCTGTCCTGGACCCCCTCCCCTATCCTGCTCTCCTCCCCCACCTGGGGCTGGGTTGGATGGGCGGGGTGCTAGGGGTTGCCTCCCCTCTATCCTCCCCAGTCCAGCAGCTCACCCAGCGGCAGCAGCAGCAGCAGCTTCTCCAGTCAGATCTCCTGCCGGCCCCTTCTGCCCACTTCCTGACCCACCACATGGGGCCTTGTAGGGCGGCGCAGCCAGATGATATCCAGCTGCGCTGTCCTGGGAGGATCCATGCAACGGGCCAGGAAGCAGCTAGAAGGACGCTGGCAAAAGAGCCAGAAGGAGAAGGTACTGCTGCCGGCACCACTCAGTGAGCCCCCCTAAACTCCTCCCCCCGATCCCCTCCCTCCTCTTCCCACTGGATGGACTGGGGTGGGCGGGTGGGGGCTGTAACTCCCCCCCACCCTCCCTCATCTGCGCCCCCTCCTCCCCCGGGGCTGGTTGGGTGGTGTGTTCCTCCCCCTTCCTCGTCCTCCCAAACTAACGTTAGTTTAACTAACATTAAAGTTGAATGTACACATTCAACTTTACCATTAGTTTCTACTCACATAAGTGACAGGGCTGGATTTTCAGCCCTGTCATCTGTGATGAAACTAGCGTTAATTTTCCTGCTGCATGAGAAAAACTGCTTGCCCACATTACACAAACTAAGATTAGATAGGTATTAATGTTAGTTTGTGTAACGTGGGCAAGCAGCCAAACTGGCACCTAGCATATAATTGTAAAGATGGAACTTGTGATACAAAAGACGAGATGGTGTATGTTTCCTGGGCTGTTAATGAGCTGAAAATGGCCCATTAAGCTCAAGGGAATATAGCCCCTAGCAGTCTCTTACTGATGGCTATTTAGTACTAATGGCTATTTACACAATGCAATCTACCTCTTGGCAAACATGGACGTAACCTTTTGCTATGCACACGATGCTAAGCGTATGGAGGAAATCACATACTTTATTGAACGCCCATAGTGAACACTGAAGGTGAAAGTAAAAATTCAAAGCGAAAGTCATCCGTTTTTGCATATTGTCATCACCTAGTTTTTGGCTCACAGCGATTTACAGCAGGGCTGGTGCAAATAGTTTTGCTGGAACCCGAATGGAGGGGCTGTTTGCAGCACCCTGCAGCCCTGCACAGATGGAGGGGCCAGTGGAAGGAACTGGCGGAGATACCTATGGGGAGTGTTGGCATCCCAGCTGGGGCTTGGGACCTCCTCTGGACTTTGCAGCCGGTGGCCTAGGAATGGAGTGGATCCCTGGGATCCCAACCTGCTGAGCTGGCCAGGGCCAGCCCCTGAGTGTCACCTGTTGGTTCGTGTGCCCTGGAGAGGAGTTGGGTACCCTCTTGAGTCAGCTGAGCTCTGTGCTATGACAGCCAGGGTGACTCAAGCCTTGCACTCGACACATCTGCTAAGCTTGCCCCACCCCCTTGGACTGGAGAGGCACTGGCCTCCTTCCCTCCCATGGGGCATTACGTCTGATGCTTCCTCTCACCCCATTCTCCAGATTGAAAGCGGACCCAGGGCCACCGCAACGTTCCCAGGACAGGCGACTGCCTGCAGCTCCTAGACCACCTTGGTCACGTGCAAGTGCTTTCCACCCCCAGCCCCCAAAGCAGCTCAATACTAGATTTACTTGTTCATTTATTATTATTATTATTATTTTATTTTATTTTATTAATAATAACAGTAATATTTTAATAAACAAATTAGGAAGGCACAGCTCCTGGGGGCTTGTGATGGGGGATCAGTCTGCGCCCGTTGCAGTGGCAGTCCTGTAGCAAGGCAACAAGGAAAGCCATTAGTTGAGACCCTCCACTTCCACCGCCTTGGCTTGGTGTTTCAACCCCCCTGCAGCAGCCCCAAGGCAGGGAGAGCGAGGTGAGGTGAAGGAGAGCGAGGGGAGCTGTCCTGGGGCCGGGCTGGCTGTGGGGCACTTCAGCAGCCTGGAGAGTGAGGCAGGAACGTGGGAGGCAGGGCAGCGCCCCCTGCCCATCCCTACCAGCTGCCTCTACAGCCCCTGCCTGCCCAACCTAATGGCCGCCCTTCCCAGCCAAGTGGGAATGGTGTCTCTCCCTGGCACCGTTCCCCCCAGCACATCATCCCGCCATGGTTCCTACCCCTCCCCCCCCCCGACCCCACTTCTCACACTTTCCAATTGTGTCTGTTGCTGCTGTGTCCCTGGAGGTATCCTGCCCCCTCAGCTCTCTCCTGGCCACCTGGGAACACAGTAAAGGTAAAAACTAGGGCTGCGACCTGACTAGAAATTTTAGTTGATTCATCGATTAAGCCTTTTTTACGATTAATCGATTCAAATTGGCATAAATTTGCATAAGGTTGCATAAATTTACATATATACACATACATTTCCATAGATTCACCTAATTTGCATGCGTTGGGTAAACGTGCCTGCCTCTGGAACACGTCCCCTTGAGCTACGGATTCAGAACTATGGATTGTCAGAAGGTCCTGGCAGCGAACTGATTAATTGGGGGACAAATTTTAATCAGTCTTAGACAGATTAAGTGGTTTGATCAATCAATTAATGGTTGCAGCCCTAGAAAAAACCCACATGATTAGATAGTGATCTATGAAAGTCTTTATCATGCAGGCGTACAAACACAGCCCCCCCGCTCTCCTCTGCCACCTCTATGAGCGAACGTTGCTGGCTCTGTGGCAGGGATGGACACAGAGGGATCTCCGCCAGCTGCCACAGATTCCACGGGGGGAGCAGGAGTGACTGGAGCCAGAGGGGGGGCTCATAGCACCCTGGTAGAGCTGGGCTTGTCCCCTCACCCCCTGCTGTGCCAGCACCTGGGAGCAGGTTAGGAAGGCAGATCTCAGACTTGGATATCACCTGCCTGGCTCCTCCTGGCACAGTTTCCTCAGGGATGGGCAGAAGTTCGGTTTCGGTTCTCATGTATTTCAGTTCTTTTCCGGTTTCGGTACTATCAGATCTTTTGCATTGATTTTTGTACCAGATTTTTGACATTGTGGTTTTTCAATGGGGGACAAACCGCAATGTTAAAAATCTGGTACAAAAATCAATGCAAACCGCAATGTTAAAAATCTGGTACAAAAATCAATGCAAAAGATCCGCTAGTACCGAAACCGAAAAAGAACCAAAATTTTGGATTAATCCAAAATGGCCATTTTTGGGTACTTTCAGTTTTATCCGAAACCAAAATTCCCATCCCTAGTTTCCTGTGTCCCTGCCTGGGCAGGTCAAGCAGTTCTTCCCACGGCGAGGATGCCTGGCCGCCCACTGCCCACAAGAGGGGACCTGACCCAGTCTGGGCAGCGAGCGTCGGGCACGTGCTGCGAACCAGGACGTGCTGAGAGAAGCCATGTTTGAATGTGGTGAACAGCCCCTGTGTTGGGCTTTTAAGGTGCCAGTGAGAGCGGAGAGAGGGGCAGGAAGTGGTCACTGCTTGGAGTGCTCTAGGCTTTTTGCCAGTGACTCTATGGTGCTGGCAGACCTGGACAAGAAGGCTACATGCAACCCAGTTGACAGGATGTGGCCATGTGGGCACACATTTGCTTGCATGGTGGGCCCACGATGTCTGCGGACTACGCCATGAGTAGTGGGTGGGTGGTGGCCACGTGGCGGGTGGGGGCTAATATCTGGTGGACACCTAATTAACAAGCAGTGGACACCAACTAAATGCCCACCTGCTGGGACTAGCGTCTCATTTGTTTTTACCTAGAAGGACAGCCTGCACGTTTCCCTTTACTACCATGAGTGGCATAAAGATGTATAAATTAGCATAAATGAACTACTCACACAGGCCACTGCCCAGTTCCCCCTTGTCCTTTCCAACCTGACACACAGATCCCTTCCCACACACTGGACAGACAGACACACACTACTGCTCTCTCTCTCACTCACACGCGTGCTCACACACACTCTCAAACACACACGCTCACATGTACGCTAACGATACGATGATATATGTATTCCATTCTTCATCCCCCTCAGAGCAAGGAAACGAGGCGATCCTCAACAGAGGATTGTGGGATAGCCAAAGGAGAGAGAACGCGTAGAATATTTGTCCACATAGTGGTCAGACAGTCACTCCTCACTGCCTCATTGCATAGTAATGGGAAGCTACCACTAGAGGGGACAGAGCGCCACAGCCCCTGTGTAGCCCAGCCCCACCACTAGAGGGGGACAGAGCATCACAGCCCCTGTGTGGCCCAGCGCCACCACTAGCGGGGTCAGAGCACCACAGCCCCTGTGTGTCCCAGCGTCACCACTAGAGGGGGACAGAGCATCACAGCCCCTGTGCGGCCCAGCCCCACCACTAGCGGGGTCAGAGCATCACAGCCCCTGTGCGGCCCAGCCCCACCACTAGCGGGGTCAGAGCATCACAGCCCCTGTGCGGCCCAGCCCCACCACTAGCGCGGTCAGAGCA
>QEPC01008495.1:1902575-1922667 GCA_003113815.1 Sphenodon punctatus
GGGACAGAGCATCACAGCCCCTGTGTGGCCCAGCACCACCACTAGAGGGGGACAGAGCATCACAGCCCCTGTGTAGCCCAGCACCACCACTAGAGGGGGACAGAGCATCACAGCCCCTGTGTGGCCCAGCACCACCACTAGAGGGAGACAGAATGACACAGCTTTCCTGTGAACTACATGTTTCACATGACTTTCTACTGGCTCCATAGAACAGACTTCACAGGTAGTGATGCTGATTCTAGGCTTTGACTTATGGACATTTGATGTTCCAACCTAGAAATCAAACAAAGGCTTCCTATTGTCCTGATGAATACCAGACAGGTAGCAACCCTAATCAGCTCCCCAGTACTGACCCTTCTCGGTGGACACAGAGAGAGCTGACTGTTTGAGCCTCTGTCCCCTTGATTTGCAGGAAGAGCCACTGAAATGCAGGGATGCTCAGATCACGGAGCTGCTGTCTGAGCAGGATCCCAGCATGGGGCTAGTAGCTGATTTAAGAGGGCATGCGTTGATCATAACTCAGCTCGAATAGTCCAGCTCCAAGGCTTCCAGTGAGGCTATAAAGTGTGTCAGGCAGAGCTGGGGGGTGGTGTGGGAGGGATAGTGAGTGGAGTAGGAGCAGAATCTGCTAGTACATTGACTTGCTGTTCTTTACGCCATCCATCAATAAACATGGAGCCTGGCCGGGTGGGGATGATTTAAAGGGATGGCCAAGCAAACTTTAAAGATATATCGCACCCCAGTCTCATTAAAAAATGCCTCGGTCTCTCTCCTGTGTATTGTTTCCCTTTCATTACTCATTTGAAGGGCCAGATTCTGACAGATCCTCCCAGGACCCAGATCAACCCCGAGTCCGCATCTTACACTTGCAAGCGTTGTCCGTACAGTCTATTATGATCCCACACAGTTTCTAACACCTAACTTAGAATGGTCACACATTGCAAAAGCCATTGGTATGTAGCCACTCGGGAGGTAATTACTACTGATCACCCACACGTTCTTGTTAGGGGTAAGTTACTGCTGGGTAGAGCACCACAGGGACTCCAACCCACAGTGTTCACAAATTACAAACGTTGTACGTAGCCACTTTGGGGGGGGGTTACTACTGATCATTCAAACATTGTTGTTAAGTGGAATAGACCACCAGATACGATGCCGCACAGTGTTCCTAACCACACTACAAAAGTCATACGTAGCCAGTTGGGGGAAGGGGGGCATAATTACTACTTATCATGCATTCATTCCATTCTTCTTAGGTATTAGATGCTGCTAGGTAGGATGCGGCAGGGTTTCTAAACCTAGTGTTCACATGCCGCAAAAATCAACTGTAGCCACTTTGGGGTTAATTGCTACTGGATATAAGGAGCTGCCTAATTGTGTCCAACCAATGGTTTATCTTAGCCCAGTATTGTCACAAGCTGACAAAGCAGCAGGGTTTCAAATCTGGTTCTCTAGCATCTCCTGCAGAGACCTCGCCCGGGCGTGCTACCCAAGACCCTCACCCAGGCATGCTACTAGAGTTCTTGAATAAGAGATGCCAGAGAATGAACTGGGGACCTTACACATGCAAAGCAGGGGCTCTGCTACCCGAGCCACAGCCCACCTGCTGAGAATCTGTATATTCTTGTTAAGGTTAGGTACCAGACTGGGTTTCTACACCTCAGTGTTTACGCATTGCAAAAATCATTGCTATGGAGCCACTCCTGGCTAAATTACCAATCTCTGCTCCTCAGGTTAGTAAGTGGTAATTGCTCCAAAACTCACCACTGACTCGTGTAATGTACGGACGCAACACAGATACCACAAGGTTTCTCTGTCAGATAATCATGGCTAGCTCTACCACAAATGTTATGTGGGGACACTTTGTTTTTGTAAAGCAACGCTACCAACTTGATAGCCTCAATCCAGAAAGTGTCACAAACAGAACTGAGAAAGTGGAAAAAAATGCAACATTTAAACCAAGCTTAAAAAAGCTAAATGGGAATATATATATATATATTAGTTAGTTGAGCTGATTCAGCGATTTAGCCATAAATAAGATAAAATACTACATAGAGCTACCAGAAAACAAAGATATGTACATAGAATAACTTGTAAAATAAACTGTAATAAATAATGTAATAAATTGAACAAATAAGAACTTATGTAACTTACATAATAATAAATATGTAACTTATTTATTACATTACATAACTAATGTAATAAATAATCACTTATAAAACAAATGAATAAATAATGAAATATATAATGAAATTTCATTATATATAAATGTTGTATTTCATTTATATATAAATATATAATAAATCATTGTTATATCTATATATCATATGTAATATCACACACATACACAAAGGAACGAAAAAGAGAATCTGGAAAGCAAGAGGGGGAAAGAGGCATAAAATAAAGGAAACAGAGGGAAAGAAAAAGAGGTTCAGTTCTTTTCATTCTATTATTTATATAGCACAAGCATTGTACTATATAAATAGGGTAATTAGGATTAGAGAGGGGTCCCTGCCCCAAGGGGCTTACAATCCAAGATGGCCAAGGGAGGGAAGATTGGAGAGACAGGGATACATTCATGAAGTTGCAGGTGCATAGTTTTAAGGAGCGGGGTGGGGGGAGAGGGGGAACATCTCAAAGGATAAGACAGTCCTTCCCTTCTCTGCCTCTCAGGCCGTTTTTAAACAAGCACAGCTGAGGGGCGGGTCCGTCTCTGCTGAGTGGGATGGTTCTGGAGCACCCATGCACATGAAGTGAGTGGGAAGGGGTTCAAAGAGGCGGCTCCCTGGGTGGGTTCCCTGGCAGCTTCCACGCGCTCCCCCTGCAATGTACCATGGGGGAGGGGGAAGTGCACTGGGCTGGCCTTTGATAGTGACGTGTCCCGGCCGAGTGCTGGGGAACCCAGGCTCCCCGGCACTCCCGTCCGGTTCCTGTGCCTTTCAGCGCCTGCTTTCCCACCCACAGCGCCTCTGAGTGGCGGATCGCTCAGCCAACATGACTGGTTGCTGCCACCCATACAGGCTGGGGATGTGTGGGTGCCTGTCCCCATGCACCATTCTGCCTGCCCCCGCATGGGGCACTCTGGCATTTTTGCCAGTGTTCTGAGGTGGTCACGGGTGGGTACTGAGTGGGACCAGGGCGTGCGCACCCCCCCACAACCACCACCACTTTCAGACAGGTGCTCTGGTGCATGGGGAATAGGTGTACCTGCGTGGTAGCGTCTTGTCTAAAAATGGCCTCAGTCTCTTATCTGTAAAATGGGGGTAATAGTACTGCATCGAATGCAATGGACATGAGGGTAACTTAACTGCATTAATGACTGTGTGGTGTTCCAATATGATGAGACAGATTGTTATTGTAAACACAGGCTTTAAAGGAGTCTGATTTTTATAGGTGCTGGAATTCTCTAGCTTTGATCAATCTGAATGGAGTTTTGGTGCTCAGCTATATGAATAAACTCCCAGAACTGTCATTTGTCAGTCTTAAATCCCCCCAAATTCTGTAGGTTTCCCCCACCCGTGTCAGACATGAAGATGCAAAAACACAAGCCATCCTCCAGGGAGCTCCTGGGTTTACTTTATGGTCAGACTGAAAGCTCCCCCTCCAGTTTGTGCATGATCTCGGCCCTACAGATTGGTATGAGGCAGGTATCTGGGCAAGAGCCAGGTCTGTTTCCCCTCCTGCTGGGGGAAGGCAGAGTGCGGGTGGTTTCCTAGAGCTGGTTGTAGTTTTTAACTGGAGAAATTCAGCAAATACCCGAGCACTTAAAGAATTATTTATTTTTGACCAAGAAGTGTTGATTCTGGCTTACATTTTCTGGTTTCTGAACCATTTTGGAGGAAGTGTTTGGAATTGTTCAGGTTCGGGCAACCCCAAACGCAGAAATTTTCTGTAAGAGGAAACTGAAAATATTGGGGATGAGTACATTTCTGCCCAACCCGGATTCTGTAGCTGTGAGTTTCCTGCTCTGAGCAGGGGGTTGGACTAAATGGCCTCTGAGGTCCCTTCCAACTCTATCATTCTGTGATTCTGTCACCACAAAGGATTTGGGTTTTTGCACAACTCCCAACACTCTGAGCGGGAAACCTGGGACAAGCCCCACCCTCTGGGCCAGTCAGCCCTGCACCCTTATTAAATGAGCCCTGTCTCTCACACGCTCACGTCTGCGTTTGACATACACTCACTCATGCACACGTTCTCTCACGCACACTCACTCTCACTGACGTGCTCTTACACACACATACCTGTACCTGCCCTCCACCCCCGGCCTGCACTGGGGCTCACGAGCCAGGGGGCCCATACTCCCCTGTTGCTGGTAGGGGGGGACAGGAGGGCACTGTTCCACTATCTGCACTGGGACTCATTCCAGCTATTCCTTGGGGGGGAGGGGGAGCTGTCGAGGAGCCGTAGCAAACCAGCTGCGTGCAGGGGGAGCGGCGTAGCATGCACGGGGGGCGGGGGGTGGGGGGGTCTAGCTCCAGCCTCAGGGTCAGGGAGGTACCCCAGATTGCGGTAGGTGTCCGAAGGGCAGACTGCCACTCCTCAACCCCGAGGGTCAGTCAGCACCACAAGTACAGCTCAGCTGCAACCGCATGTCAGTGCTCCAGCCCTCCCTCAGCCTGCCTGGAGTAGCCCCAGCCTCAGCATGCTGTCCTCCACAGTCTCCCTCGCCCCCTCAAATGGGGCAGTGAAAGGAGGGGCCCAGTAGGACTGAAGGAGCTGGTGTTTGGGACCACATGGAAGGCTGATTTGGCAGCTGTAGAAGGCTACATGCCGTGCCATGCCATGCCGGCCAGGAGGTACTCCGGAATGCCCATGTTGCTGCCAGCCTGGACAAGTATCCTGTTTGTCCAATGAACAGGTCGGCCCTGAGAAGTGGGTAAAGACTAGAGTTACCACCTGCCTCTGAGCATTCACCTGTAGGGGGCGCAGTCACATCTATGAGGGCGGAGCAGCTTTCTGACATAACCACACCCCTTACGGAACAGCACATCACGACTCTCTGCAAGGGGCGGGGCCATGTTGGAAAGAGAGCAGGGCAGAGGGGGCTGTTGCTCCCTGTTATGACGTAATCCCGCCCTTCTGCAGCGTCATGACGTTCCATAGGGGTCAAGACCACGTTGGAAAGGGGACAGGAAAGTCCCTTTCTGGCATGGCCACTCCCTGACACCTCAATTTCTCTCCAACCCTGGCAGACCAGGAGAAAACAGGGGCTTTCCCCCCAAACCCAGAGACGCTGGGTTCAAACTCAGAGTCTCTGGGCGAAACCCAGGGAGGTGGCAAAAGATGCTTTTGTGTAGTTGAGAATCAGACCCACGTGTCTGGGTGCTACTTGGTTGCTATAGGAACAGAGGCCTGGTCTGGGCCCACAGGCCCAAGGTGTCTTCTTCAACACTGTCCGTGAGACGACGCCAGCTCTTTAGGAACATCTGTTTGTGGTGAGCGGATCTGTCAGAAAGGGGCCCAGTGCCGTGCTGGATTCTGCCCAACCTGTCAGCTTTCCTTTCCCATCTGCATCTCTCTCTCTAGCTGCTTCCCCAATGCTGTCTCCCTTTACGCTCGGGCAGGCTTTGTCCGTGCCTCGCGGATGGCAACGAGGATCAGTTCTGATGGCGGGTCACATTGGCAGCCAAGCGAGCGACAGGCCCCTCGGGACACTTGCAAAAGGCGGCATGAGCTTCCGAGCTGCAGTGAAAGGTGTGGAGGGGTGAGGACGGGCGGCCTACTGCCAAGACCTCCGTCCCAGGGGTGTAGCTAAAGTGAAGGTGCTTGGTTGAGCCCAGGCCCTGGACTCTAGGGGAGGGGTCTCCTTTGCAAGTGGCTTGCGCACTGCTAGTAAATTTTCAGAGTGGGCAGGGAAGGGAGCAGTGCCAAGCCAACACTCTGTCCCTGCCAACTCTGAACATTTATAGTGGCCCAAAAGGAAGTTTTCAGACTGTGTAGTGCTGGCCACACCCCCGCCCACTCTGAAAACTTTCTTCTCTTTCTGGGTGACATGGCACAAAAGCCCCCTGTGCAGGGCCAGCCTAGTGGCACTGCACATCCCATCACCCTCTGCCCTCCTCATAGCTAACTAAACTGCCTAACTGAGTCAGACCAATGGTCCATCTTAGCCCAGTACTGTCACAACCTGATACGGCAGCAGGGGTTTCAAATTCGGGTCCAAATCCAGCTCTTCCAGGGTCTCCAGCAGAGGCCATCCCGGCGTACTATTTGAGATCCCTCCAAGCCCCCAGCAGAGATCTCCCCCAGGTGTGCTACCAGGAATCCATTCCTGAAGTGGAGATGCTGGGGATTGAACCTGGGACCTTATATATACATATAAAGCATGTGCTCTTACCACTTGAGCTATGGCCCCACCCTCTTAGGCTTGGTCACTGACGGTGGGGACTGACTCGGTGTCCAGGAATGTCTTCACACAGCCAGGAACAGCTTTAGACTTGGTGAGGTGGGGGAGGACACTTAGGGTGATTTCAGACGTTACGGGGCCCTTTGGCCCCGAACCGAAACCACCGGCTTCATTCCCCGCCAGGGTCACCCCGTCACCTGTCTCTTATACACATCTAGATGTGTATAAGAGACAGGCCATACCGAGACCCACACGCTAAGGGACCCCACACGCATGTGGAGTGCCTCAGTAGGGGGCCCATTCTGTCTTCTGCACTGGAGGCTACTCTCCTCTGCCTCAGGAGACCAGGGTTCAAGTCCCATCTAACCACAAACTGACTGGGTGGCCTTGGCCAAGTTGCTCTCTCTTAGCCTCAGTTCCCCATCTGTAAAAATAGTGAAAAAGAAAAAGAAAAAGAAAAAAAAAGGTGGGGGGAGGGTTGCTGTGAGGGAGAATTAGATAAGGATTGTAAAGCACTTTGAATAATGAATGCATCTAGAGAAATGGTTAAGATGCCTGAGAGTCAGCATGGCTAGCCAAAAAGCTCACTGTGTGGCCTTGGGCAAGTCACTACCTCTCAGCCTCAGTTCCCCATCTGTAAAATGGGAGTGTGTGTGTGTCTGTGTTCCCCTCTTCCTTGTCCATCTTAGATTGTGTTGCCCACTGGGCAGGGGCTTGTGAATGTAAAGCGCTGCGTATGCCCTAGTATTTATTTATTTCAATTTATATGCTGCCCTTTCCTGCCTCAGGCATCACAATATATTAAAACATTTAAAACATTAAACCATTAAAATAGACCATATTAATATTAGTTAAAACAATATAAAACCCCATCCCCCCCTACCGTAACCCAACCCACCCACCCCATCTGCGGAAAGAGGGGAGGCCGGCAGCCAAGCGGATCTCCGACGGGAGGGAGTTCCACAGCCGCGGCGCAGCCACAGAGAACCCCCTCCTCATAGTAGACACCCGGGAAACCCAGGGAACCCCGAGGAGGGCGCCCCCAGCCGACCGCAGGGGCCGCTCCAGGACCTGGAGGGTGAGGCGGTCCCGCAGATAGGCGGGGCCCAAGCCGTTTAGGGCTTTAAAGGTCAACACCAACACCTTGAATTGAGCCCGGAAACCTACCGGCAGCCAATGCAGAGAGCAAAGCACCGGTATTATATGCTTGTGTCAGCCCGTCCCCGTTAAGAGACAGGCCGCCGCATTCTGCACCAGCTGCAGCTCCCGAACCAACACCAAGGGTAGCCCCACGTAGAGTGTGTTGCAGTAATCCAGTCTCGAGGTAATAAAAGCATGGATAACTGTGGCCAGATCCAAGTCTGAGACATACGGCCTAAGCCGACGCACCAGATGTAACTGGCGAANATGTGAACAGTGTGGTGGCGGGTGGAGGGATGGGTGTCCACCCGTGGAAACACCACGGCCGGTGGGTGGAGGTGGGCGTGTGCTCCCGGCACACCCTCATCCCCACTCATGGAGCCACCCATGGAGCCATCTGAAAAAATGGAGGAGGCTCGGTGGGTGGAGGTGGGTGGAGAAAAGGCACCGCATACACCCACCGCCACCCACCACGGCCGCACACCCACCCACCGCTGCCCGTGGGAAAAAGGCCTGAGAAGGAGAATAGGATTGAGGCGAATCTGAAGGAATGATTCCAAATGTGAATGTGGAGAGTCTTGACCACTGTTTGGTACACGGACAATCCTTCTCTCTGTTGACACCTTGTCACAATTACTTACTAGGAATGGGACTCCAGGGGGGATTTTGGTTTCGGATTTTTCAGTTTCGGTTCTTTATCAGTTTTGGATCTTGTTTGGTTTGGGATTTTTTCGGTTTCGGATTTTCTTCTACCATTGAAGTCAATGGGAACAAGCTTCAATGAAAACAAACCCGAAACTTGTCACAATGCAAAAAAAGCCCAAACAAAATCAATGTAAGAGAACCGAAACACCTGAACCGAAAAAAATTCGAACATTTCAGATTAATCCAGAACGGCCATTTCTGGGCCATTTAGGTTCTATCTGAAACTGAAATTCCCATCCCTAGTACTTACCCCATCAGGGTTGTGTAGTTGCAGGAGCTGGGCCTTTCAGTAATTCATGGGCCACAGAGAAAGTTCAGTCGCTTCCCTCCTGGCTTTAATAGCTCCTCTTTATCTGCAGCCAAACAACAAAGGTACATTTGCAGTCAATGTATCAATAAACTGGCCCTCTCACAGTCCTTGTAGTCCACCCAGGTTCCCACTTTCTTGGCTCTGCAGGTGTCGCTGACATCATTAGCTGGGGGCAAGTCCAACTATGGACCGCCGGCTCCCAGATCACTGGCCCCCGTCGCCTCTAGGGCTGAATCAAAACAGCCGTTTCATTTTTCTGGAATTTTTCTGCATTTTTGGAACGTTGATTGGAATGGCTCAGGTTTAAGCCGCAGCAAGAATTCCCATCAAAGTTCTGATGGAATTATTCTGCCTCCTACTGTGTTTGTCCAAAATAGCAGTGGCCATGCACTGGGTGTGTGAAATGGTGGCGGCCTATGTTGCACCACCAATCTGCGCTGGTGCAGTATGGTCACCACCATTTGTGTAGGCGCCGTACAGCCACTGCCATGTTTGCGTGTGCGCAATAGGAGCGGAGGTAGAATCCATCCAGTTGTTCCAGCGAAACACAGATCGGATTGTATTCTGATCGGTATTTCACCCGATTGATCGGAATGGCTGGATTGAAAACAGAATCCAACCTGGAATTTCTGAAGAGAGTGCATTGAGCCAGCCAGGGCCTCTGCTCCGGCCAGCTCAGCTGCCTACATCCGACTGGTGCTCAGCTGTGATTTGGGGTGACAAGCAATAATAAAGCTGGCATTTCCCCCCATTCCTGGCAAAATGGGGGGAATAGCCCTGTCCTACCTCATAGTGGGGTTAGGCATTAGACTTTGTGGGGAACATTTCTCCAGCCATTAAACTCAGTGGTTCAGCACCTGTTGACTTCAGCTGTGAAGGATTGCTCCCTTCTGTTTGCAACCGGAGCTCTCTCAGATACAATGGGAACCAAGGTCAATTTGGAGGGACTCACGGGCTACGTGAGCAGTGCACCATAGATTGATAATTATTATTTATTTTATTTATATCGCGCCAGCGGTGTAAGCTGGCACGGTACAATCAGTAGTTACAGACAGGTCTCTGCCCGAAGGGCCTTACAATCTAAGAGAGACATGGAAGGGCCGGGGGGTTGCGGGGAGACAAGGGCAAGGTGAACATCAGGAGAGACAAGGATACATTTACGAGGTTGCAGGGGCACGTGCTTAACTTCGACCACTTTCAGACACTCCCCCCGGCGCATATTCTGGCTGAGGGAGGAATGCGTAGCCAGGATATGCGCGGGGATCGACTGGTCTGAAAGCCCCTCGCGCGGCTTTGCCGGCAGAGACGTGCAGGGATGCAGAGCAGGACACTGAGCTCTGCATCCCTGCGCATGTCTTCTGGCAAAGCTGCACGCCAGACCGGCCGATCCCTGTGCATATCTTGGCTGCGCATTCCTCCCCCGCAGCCAGAATATGCGCGCGCGTGGGGCGCGGGGTTGGGGAGGTCTGAAAGCGGCCTTAGTTACAGGGAGGAGATACACAGGCTCTGACAGGCTCCTCCGTGGATTGTGCTTCCCCTACAGAGTCATTGAGAACCAAGAACATCTGACGACCCTGACTCTGGATGACATGCAGAAGTTCACAGAACTGAAGAACCTGTGAGTATCTCTACTTGCCCCACGCCTGCCCTTGGTCCTGAGGGTTAAGTCAAGTGTCCCTGGGGTAATGAGGACAGTATGTTGGAGGGTGTGGCAGGGAGTATGTGCCAGCCGTAAAGCAGCCCATTTTGGTGTCAAATTTGGAGAGGAGTGGGTGGGTTAAATACCCATAGTGCGCTGTATGCCCAGCAGCATCCATGTTACAAAGCTTGCCTTCATAAAGGCTAAAGTCTCATTGGTTCTTTCAATGGACTGGAGCCATAACACTGCTCAATGTCGTCTCTTCAAACCCTTTTCTGCCGAGGGACTCTTAGAAACTGGGATCTTTGGGGTCTGATTAACAGTGACTCCACATTCCCATGTCTTAAGGTACCTTATTTCAGGACCAACCCTTGTATGTACTACAGCAGCCTCTGGGATACTCTAGATGATGCCTTTATTTAATTTATTTTATTTAATTATATTCACTCAGATTTATACCCCACTTTCCCCCCTAAGGCCCAGGGCAACTTACAACACGTAAAAAAACACATAAAGGCATATTTTAAAAGACCCTTAAAAACCCTGCCACAACCTCCTAAACCTTGCCACTCAGCCCTATCCCAGCCTGCCAAACACCTGGCCAAGCAAAAAGGTCTTACATTATTTCTGAAAGATGAGCAGACTTGGACTTAGACAAATCTGCAAGGGGAGTTCCATGATTGTGGCGCAGCCATCAAGGAGTCCAGAAACCCTGCAGAGAATACCCATAGTGCACTGTAGTCCAGCCCCACACTGTAGTCCCCTACCTAATGTGGGTGCTGAGCCCTCATGCCAGCCCCACAACGACCAGAGAGGCTCCCTACACAGGAAGGGGTATATGGGATTCTCAGGAGACCATTTTGAACCTCTGTGCTGCCAGAGCCATCTTGGCATGACTGACTTTCGGCCTCTCTGTGTCTGCAATGACCTTGAAGGTGGTTAGAGGGCATCCTGGAGATTGCATGAGCTTCCAAGGAAGCTTTGCTTAGCTATGTCCCCCAATCTCTATGTTCCATTATGCAAAGCTTTGGAGCTCTCATCTACATCAGAGGGTCCCTACAGGGAGAGGGACATCTCAGCAACTTCAGGGTGAGCATGTCCTGTTGAAGAGCAGACACCACAGAGAGGGATCCGCTGGCTGTTTGAGGAGAGCGTGCACTGAGCAATGTCAAGCTAAGCCTCGCTCTGCTGTGCACCAAGGCACAGAAGGATTGTCCTCAGGAGACCTCGGAGTCTAGGCTCCTCCGGACTGAGCTGAATCCATCAAGAGTAACTAAAAGGGACGGAGCAGACAGGGCTCTGAGGGAATCAGAAGAAGTTGTCTCTTCAGCGTCAAGAGGCAAAGTCCTCTCCAGCATGATTGACCTGATCATGCTCTATCAAGGGGGTATTGGATTTGCAGGAATTGCTCTGAGGGAGAGAGCTTGCAGTTTTCCCAACAAGAACATTGTGGGTTTGTTGACTTGAGCAGGACCTGGCATTTCATGCTGTTTTCTTGGCTCTTTTGTTACAGAACCATCGCCAAATCCGGGCTGCATTACCTCTTGGAAGATGCGTTCAAAGCCAGCAACAAGCTGACGCATTTGTGAGTAACGTTCTGTCCTTCCCGGCAGACCCATCCCGACGGTGCTGTCCTGTAGTGCGTGGAATGTGCTTTTCCCTTGGTGAATTAGTCACCTCATTATCCAGAGATGGGGCCACTATGGTGGTCAATTTATTTGGCCAGGCATTTGGCAAGCAGGGATAATTCTTGGGGAGACTGAAATAAGGTTTGAAATGGGGGATTTTACGGTTTGGGGTATTGTAACTCACCCTGAGCCCTCAAGATAGGGTGGGATAATATATTGCAATAAATTCAACAATCCATTGAAGTGCAATAAATAAATAACCACTAAAGGTTTGTCCATGCAAAATGTTTGCTCCAGACTGGAACCAGTTCACTGTTCTGCACTCACATGGTTCATTCAGGCATTTCTTAACCTCATGAAACTGGATCAGGATGTTGAGAACCCATGTGGCCCTTGTGCCTAAGATGTTGGACTTGACCCTACAGGGGTGTAGCTATAATAACAGGTGCAGCCAAACCGAGACCCACACGCTAAGGGACCCCACACGCATGTGGAGTGCCTCAGTAGGGGGCCCATTCTGTCTTCTGCACTGGAGGCTACTCTCCTCTGCCTCAGGAGACCAGGGTTCAAGTCCCATCTAACCACAAACTGACTGGGTGGCCTTGGCCAAGTTGCTCTCTCTTAGCCTCAGTTCCCCATCTGTAAAAATAGTGAAAAAGAAAAAGAAAAAGAAAAAAAAAGGTGGGGGGAGGGTTGCTGTGAGGGAGAATTAGATAAGGATTGTAAAGCACTTTGAATAATGAATGCATCTAGAGAAATGGTTAAGATGCCTGAGAGTCAGCATGGCTAGCCAAAAAGCTCACTGTGTGGCCTTGGGCAAGTCACTACCTCTCAGCCTCAGTTCCCCATCTGTAAAATGGGAGTGTGTGTGTGTCTGTGTTCCCCTCTTCCTTGTCCATCTTAGATTGTGTTGCCCACTGGGCAGGGGCTTGTGAATGTAAAGCGCTGCGTATGCCCTAGTATTTATTTATTTCAATTTATATGCTGCCCTTTCCTGCCTCAGGCATCACAATATATTAAAACATTTAAAACATTAAACCATTAAAATAGACCATATTAATATTAGTTAAAACAATATAAAACCCCATCCCCCCCTACCGTAACCCAACCCACCCACCCCATCTGCGGAAAGAGGGGAGGCCGGCAGCCAAGCGGATCTCCGACGGGAGGGAGTTCCACAGCCGCGGCGCAGCCACAGAGAACCCCCTCCTCATAGTAGACACCCGGGAAACCCAGGGAACCCCGAGGAGGGCGCCCCCAGCCGACCGCAGGGGCCGCTCCAGGACCTGGAGGGTGAGGCGGTCCCGCAGATAGGCGGGGCCCAAGCCGTTTAGGGCTTTAAAGGTCAACACCAACACCTTGAATTGAGCCCGGAAACCTACCGGCAGCCAATGCAGAGAGCAAAGCACCGGTATTATATGCTTGTGTCAGCCCGTCCCCGTTAAGAGACAGGCCGCCGCATTCTGCACCAGCTGCAGCTCCCGAACCAACACCAAGGGTAGCCCCACGTAGAGTGTGTTGCAGTAATCCAGTCTCGAGGTAATAAAAGCATGGATAACTGTGGCCAGATCCAAGTCTGAGACATACGGCCTAAGCCGACGCACCAGATGTAACTGGCGAAATGCTCCTTTCGCCACAGCCGCCACCTGAGCATCCAGGCGGAGCTGTGGGTCCAGGAGCACCCCCAGACTCTGGACTAGAGAAACCAGGGGGGGGGGCGGACCTCATCAATGATGGGGGCCACCACCACCCCGGCCTTCCCCACAACCATCACCTCCATCTTGTCAGGATTTAGTCTCAGGCGGCTCGCCCTCATCCAGTCCCCCACAGCGGACAAACACCGGGTAAGCACCGAGACTGTCGGGCCTGAGTTGGAGGAAAATGAAAGATATAGTTGGGTGTCATCAGCATATTGATGACACCTCACTCCGTGCTCCCTAACAACCTCCCCCAGAGGCTGCATGTACACACTGAACAGGAGAGGGGATAGAATGGAACCCTGCGGAACCCCACACGTGTGGCCCTGGGGGGGGGGAGATGAGAACTCCCCCAGCACCACACACTGGGTTCTCCCGGCCAGGAAAGAGCAGAACCATTCGAGAACAGTCCCGCCAATCCCTGCCCGGTCCCGCAATCGAGTCACCAACAACTCATGATCAACGGTATCAAATGCAGCCGAGAGATCGAACAGGATCAACAGAGTCGAACGACCTCGGTCCAACTCACGGGAGAGGTCGTCGTCCAAGGCCACAAGTGCAGGCTCCGTGCCATAACCCGGACGAAAGCCCGACTGCGAGGGATTGAGAAAATTAATCCGGTCCAAAAGCCCTTGAAGCTGCTGAGCCACCCCCCGTTCAATAACCTTCCCTAAAAAGGTTAGCGCTACCCCTAGTAGTGCTGTAGAAATGATTCGTTGTAGTAATAATGGATTCCAACTTTGAATTTACGGATGCTGTGAAGTTGTCCATATTCTTGCTATTTGGGCATTTGGTATTTTGATATTTTGGCTTGTGGTTACTTTGGGCGTGTTCTCACAAACTCCCTCAATCAGTGTTTGTTGTTCTGACTTACCACCGGGGACCCACGTTCCCTGTGTTTTCCTCGTTGGTGGCAATGGGGGGAAACACAATGAACATGGGTCCCGACTCCCTGCTTACCGTTGAACCACTGTTCAAAAAAGCAAAAGGAAAAAAAAAAAATCCTAGCTGGTTGGCCTTGGGGGAAATCTCTCAACCTGTGGAACTCATTGCCAGAAGATACTGGGTGTTGATACACATGACGTTGGCCCAGTTCTCCCGCTACGGCCCGCCTGGGCCAGCCAGCGCCTCACCCCGCACAGCTTATTTCTGGGCTGCTAGATGTGGAGCTGGTATGGACCCCAGTGGGATAGGCAGCTAGCCCGGAAAGCTAGGCCCGGAATAAACTGGGCCCACGGACTGGGGCCAAGGGCCGCTCAGGTGGGCCATAGTGGGCTGAACTGGGCGAGCACATTTGTTTCCATGCCAACCTGGCCCAGCGTTGGGGGGATGGGGGGGTTGTCAGGGCTGCCAGCCATAGCTGCCTGTTATTGGCAGCCATAGGTGCCTGTCATGGTGGGGGGCTGGCTGCAGCGTGGGGGCTGAGCCAACCGCTGCATGTTGCTCCCCTTCCCCTCTCTCTGGCTGGATCAGGTTGAGAAAACCTTTATTCCATTCCCCGCCCTGTCTGGCCAGGGGTGCTCTGCCTCCCGCTCCCTGGGATGTGCAGCTGGCATGCAGCTGAGCATTTGTTTTTACTCATTGAGAAGGCCAATTGCATAACTGGGTTCAAAAAAGGACTGGATAAATTCTTGGCCGATAGATCCATAAATGGCTTTTCTCTTATTCAGGTTGGTCGGGGAACATAGTCTTTTACCATTGGGGGCTGAGGCTGCTTAGGGGTCAAGTCTTGGACATCCAAATCCCAGTGTCATGTCCAAAGAGTGAGAAGAAAGTGTGGTCAAGTCCATAGCGAATGTCAATAACCACTCCAGGCAAGCAGTTCGGTAGGGAGAAGGGAGTGAGGCAAGTCCTGTCATCTATCTGTCTGAAAGCTTAGAACTGAAGGCTGACCTCTGACTCAGGAAGCATTTATAGCACCCTTCCAGCCAATCCTGAGGCAGAGCCCTGCAGCCAATCATGGGCAAGGGTTAGGAAGTCACCTGGGAAAAGCTCAGGACTTGGGCAGCTCCCCAGCTTTTATACCTGAGCCTTCCCAGGTGGCTCTAAGGGACAGGCTATCCTTGGCAGCCACAGGGACCTGGATTCTAGTCCTGCTGATGCCAAGAAGTGATGTTGGGGCCAGGAGACTCATGAATGGTGACAGCAGCAGGAGGGGATCTCCAAAGGACACCTTGGGATAGAGGGGAGGCATGCTTCCTGTGGGGCCTGGGGTGGCTCCCTGCCTGGCGAGCTTTGCAGGGGCAGTCTCTTGCACTTTAGCAGAGGACAATTTATGACAGAGAAGGTCATCTACATGGCCATTGAAGTCCGTGTGGTCTAGTACAACAGTGGAGAATTTTCTTTCTCCCAGGGGCAACTTTGATAATTAATACAAGCTCCAAGGGCCACATAGAAGTTGGGAGCAGGGGTGCTTAAGGTGTGCGGTCAGAAAGAGGAGAGTCCAGATCATAGATTTGTGTCATAGATCCATCCCCTCGCCTTGTGTGCATGCCCTCATCTCTGCTCTCTTATCCTGAGCTCACTCATTCAGCACTTGTGGGTAGGAACTGGGCCCAGGGGCCAGATCCAAGTACTGGAAAAATCCCACGTTAAAATTAGCCGCATTTGGCCCCTAGGGCTGAGTTCCCCCACCCCCAGCCCTAGTGTAAGAACAGGTTGCTCTACAGAAAACGTTTTGTGCAGACAAGCCCTAACTCAACCGAACCTGGTAGCAGACAACATCTGCTACTGCCCAATGACGGCGCAGTGATTTATGTGAGATAGGCTGTGTCTGTGCCCAGGTCTCCGATGGTCAAACATCCATCAACCTACGACCTCTCCTCCACCCCACACAGCTGGAACTCCCAGCAGGGAGGTCAAGGAGTCAAAGGTCATTTGTTATTCTTCCCATCAAGATACATTTCTGACTCTATAACAGCGCTTTAAATGGGGAATTGGCAAATGTACACGTCCCTGGACATGTCCTGGGAGATAAAATCTACTTAGCCATGTTTGCACATGAATAAAACTCCTTTGCAGCGTGCCATTTGGCATTTGAACACCTAAATCTATTTATCTCTTTTCTAGAATTGGGATTCTTTCCCTTTGGCTGCATTCATGCAAAACTTTTCTCCAACCTCTTCAGAGTTGGGCTAGTTTGAAAAAGCCATTCCGATTGCATGGAAAAGTCCCGTGAAATCGGAACGGCTCCCGAAATTCTGGTCGAAATTCCGAAATAATTTGTCCAGGCGGAATTCTACCCGGATGCTTTTGTGCATGCGGCCGCTGTTCTGCCCATGCGCTAAGTGGCCATTGCTGTACAAACAAGATGGTGGCTGCCATATTGCAGTATGGTGGCCACCATCTTGTATGGTGGTGGCCAATTTAGCGCATGTGCAAAAGGACAGCCTCTGTTTTGCTCATGCGCAAACGGCCATGGTTGGGTCTGGGGGCGTGTTTGTTCGGTCCGATTGAAACTCAGACCAAACTTTGGCCAACGTCAAACGAAACACCCAGTTCCAATGGAATCGGAACCGGTCCCAAACGTCTATTTTAGCCCTACTTCAATTTCTTATGTGAGATTGTAATCTCTGCTTTGAAATGTTCCCATTTCCTCGCCCCCACTTTAGAAGTTACCCCTTATTGCCGTGGCCCCTGGTAGGTATCTCATCATTTTCTCCCCCCTTTCTTCCTGAAGCATCAAAGTTGTCCGTAACTGGAGATGGGTCTGATGGGGGTAGAGAAGTGGAGGATAGGACAAATAGGATGGGGAGTGCTGGGAGTGAGTGGTAGGGAATGGCATTATTAGGTATGGGTGTTACGGACTCGGATCAAACTGTAGCTGCTTGTAATGCGCAGTTACGGATTAATCCATACCAAACTGCAACACGTCTGTTGTGGTTTGATTTAAAATCTATAAATAACATTTTTTAAACTACACCTGCACAAAATGGCCCTGGTACATTTCTGCGCGTGTGCAGCCTTTTCTGAAGTGGCAACGGGAGTCGCTTCCATTTTGGAAAAGTCTGTGCAGAAAGGTGCGCTGGCAGTTTTGTGCATGCACAATGGGGTTTTCATTTAAACATTTGGTTATTTTTTTAAAAAAAAGTTTTAAATTTTTTTGATTGATTTAAATACGAATCCATAATTAAATCTGCAATTGAAGATCTGGATCCATAATCCAGATCCGTAATTCCCTCCGGATGCTCGCCCCTACCAAGATTGGCCAGTGTCAGAGAGAAGATGCTGGCCTCACCCTGCACGTTCTTGTAATGCTGCCTGACTCTGCACGGGCTGTAGGATGTGGAGAGATGGGCAGCAGAATGAAACCCTCCACACGTTAAGAAAAATGTATGTGAGTGAGTGTTTGTTAAACCTAGGCTTTCAAGTTACATTTTTGGGACTAAACGTGTATTACGCCCACACGTCTTGCAACCTAACCCTTCCCTATATTAAAAAAATAATAATCGGGTGAGCAGAGGAGAATTTCCCCGGATTGAGCGTTTTATGTGAAAGCAGCCACTGTCTTTCTTGCTTGCTTGGACTGCAGTCTTGAACCCTGGGCTGTGTTGAAAGAACTGTTCTGTTTGGGGGGATTTACACATGCGGCCGGTTTGTACATAAATGGCCGGTTTTTATTTTATTAATTTCATTTGTTTGCTCCAGTTGGAATTGGAACAAACGAAATGCTCGGTTCCAATCAGAAGCGTCCATGTGGGGAGAGTGAGGAGCTTGCATCCCTTGTCTCTCCATAATAATAATAATAGGGGAAGGCCTGGCAGAAGTGAGGTAGTTTTTAAGGAGGGATTTGAAGGTTGGGAGGGAGGGAGGATCGAATGCACTTTGGAAGGGAGCTCCGGGGCATGGGGGACAACAAGGGAGAAGGGGCAAAGACATTTCTGGGAGCAGAGGTCGCTGGGACATGTGGGGGTGGCAGAAGAGGAGGAACAAAACTCCCAGGGGTGGATAGAGTGGGAAACAAGTTCAGAATGAGAGCGGGGAGCAAGGCCAGGAGGAGCCTTGAAGGTGAAGACAAGGAGCTTGTGCTGGATGCGTTCAGGTAGAGGGAGTCGATGGAGAGAGGTGAAGAGGGGCTGAACATGATCTGACAGGCGAGGGGGATGACTTTGCCTTCAGAGCATTGGACTGAATCAGTCAGTCAGTTTTATTCCATCCTTTAGTGAAAGCCATCATGGATTGTCTGACAAATAAGTTACAAGCAAAGTAAAAAAACAAACCATTAATATAAATAAATAAAGATAAAACAGCAAGGCATATAATAAAATCACTCATCTATCTTTTCTCTAAGTTGTGCTGCACCTCTGGTGAAAACAGCTATCTTATATGTTCAGGATTACGTTTATTAAGAAAGTCGCATTTTTGGGCCACATTGTACAAAGGTTTTGAGGTCCGAAGGGGGGAAATCAGTCCCAGGCGCAACTCTTTATACAGATGGCAATTCAACAGATCATGTGGTAGGTCCTCCATGGCCCCAGGGCCACACAAGCATAATCTGGCTTCCCTGGATACACCTTTATATCGATCGCCCCTTTTGTCACTGCCGATCGAAAAGTCGGAAAACAAAGCGCTGTAAAAGATCTTCTTATACGAATATACTGTTCTATGCCTGAGAGGGGTTTTGAGAAAAGGATCCCGCCGCCCCGAGTTGCCTTAGGCAGGAGGGGTGGGATGCTAAATTATTGTATAAATAAAATAAACAAATGATTTATTTATTTATTTATTTGTTTATTTATTTAACACATTTTGTTACCCTGCTCCTCCTGCTCCAGGCAGCTTGGGGTGGATTACATATAAAGCTGCCAGGTCAGTTGGCTTGTCTAAATAATCAATTCTCATAAAAATCTGGCCCATGGCCTGTCTGGGCAACCTGATATTTTGGCCTAAAACAGAAAAACTGCACCTATTTAATAAAGGGCAAATATGATCAAACCAATAGACTTTCGGCATTGTAGAATTTTCATATTGCTTCATTATGAGGCGACTCATGTTCATGTTGGAAAGTCTGAACCAAAAGCTGATAAGTCCTTTGTGGATTTTGGATTTGATTGCCACCTTCTCCAGTTCTGCCCTGACCATTGCTGCCAGGGCGAGCGTTGAACTGAAATGACAGGGGCCAGATGAGGGAGGGGGATTCCAGTAGGAAGGTGGTTGCAATAGTCAAGGCAAGAGATGACTAGTGAATGGGACTAAAGTTTTGGCCATGGAATCAGTAAGGAAGGGCCGGCCAGGTTTTTTTAGCAATGTTATACAGAGAGAATCTATCTATCTATCTATCTATCTATCTATCTATCAATCACAGTATCTCTCGCCTGTCTCCCTGCCCCTCTTGCTGCCCTCGCTTGTTCACCAATCTCTCTAGGCAGTGGGCCCAGCCTGGATTCTGGGAGGCTGTTGTTTTGTTCTGCAGAGCTAGGAGGGAGAATTGATCGGGAGCAGCTGTCCCTCCGACTGAAATTGACGCGGGCAGCAGAACTCTATCCCCTGGCAGCTGGGGCACTGGGGGAAGATGAGCCCCCGGGAGGCTGTGATCAGGCCCCACGCCTTGTTGCTGAGTGGGAAATCATTGATCGGACAGGAGCATAGTCCCACTCTCTAGGGTGGTCCGTGGTGAAGCTGGATTCT